>CM048746.1:205550858-206043358 GCA_026315105.1 Locusta migratoria
GCAGCTGTGCGCTTGTGAATGATTGTGTCCCATGTCCTACCAATCCTCCTGTTTATGTTTTACATCCTCGTTTTTGTTTATCTAACCCCTCTTGGTGTGTGGACAAAATTAGTACCTATAAATTAGTGAGATGCACTTTTATTGTGTATTTAAAATCGATGTTGCCCCCATTTCCATGTGAACTGGCAATAAACCAGCTTAGTAAAATTTTCCCTTGTTTGTAATTTCACCTCAGATCCGTTTTATCATTATTCCCGGAGGAAACCTCATGTATTCCGTTGCGCAAATCTCTTATCTTGGATCCCTTTTGCTAGGACTTGTTAGGTTTAAATAACCGCAGCTCTTTTATCTGGCGGTTTCCAGCCAGGATTCGTGATTTGAAATTTAACAAACATCTTTTATTTGGCAGTTCCCTGCCAGGATCAGTTATTTGAAGTTAACAAGCCGCTTTTAGCATGTCGTCTCCTTCTTTGTTGCATAGGAGTATTCACAAGATTCAATACAATACTAAAGATATTGCAATGTGCTTACCTGTTTCTTCTTGCTATATTTCGTCTCCATGTTGATGGCAAACGAAATTTCTTCCTTCCTTTTCCTCTCAGTGATGGTGTAATATTACACTCAATCATCACATCAGGTAAATCTGATATAGTGAACCACCCTACTCAACAACTAGCAGCTAAACTCCAACACGTACTAAGACACAGTCTTATGCTTGCATTGTCACCAACCAACAATAGTCCTATGTGAGGTTTGCTGCACAAAACCGCAGAATGAACAAAGAGTGATAATTCTGAAGGACCTGTCCCATTTTCCATCCTCAGTTATAAGAATACATAAACTAATCCAAGTACTTGTCCCTATTTGCAGCCTAGGTGTTCGGTGTGTGCACTTGTCCCCTTCTGCATCAGAATTGCCATTGGACATGTCCCATTCTGCAAATTTTTGTAAAGTTCTAAGTGAATTTAAAGCTAGACTTATTATGTTTTGTAGCATTTTTATATATCCTTCAGTTCGTCTTGGAAAGACGGACAAGATGACACAAAGACCTTGAAAAGTGGAATTTTTGGACTTGTCCCCTTTTGCAAATGGACGACAGAATTTATCCAAGTGCATTTCTTGATTGATTTTAATGCTTAATTGATTTTAGCTCCTGACTGTTTGAAGTTCAAGAAACTGTTCATGTTGAGTTGCTTCAAGTAGGCCCTTAGTGCTTCTTTCCTGTCTTCTGTTGAGATATCACACTCTTTGTTCCACCTGGGATTGCAAGTCTTCTTGCATTTGTTGTTGCAGGTCATTTTGAGTTACCTTCTTCCGCTGCATAGTAAAAGCTGTTCTGCAGTTGTGTATATATTCAGTGTTGCAATCTATTGATTCTACCTCTGTCCATATTTCGACCACTTTGCTTTGTTCATGTTCTGGATAGAATTTCTAGAGAAATGCATTTGTTAATCTATCTCACACTGTAAACTTATGGTTATAGGAAAATGGTTAGATCTCATGGTATCTTGCATAAAAGACACTGTCGTAATTTGGTCGTACATGGTGAAGCTAAAGTTATCCAATGCTGATGGTCTCTTTCATGGTTCTTTATTTAACGTTGGGGATCCATCATTATATATTGTCACATTACAATCATTGATACAGGACATTATGTATTCCCCTACCTTATCATTTGAATGACACCCCGATGCTGTATGGTGGGAATTGAGAGCACCACAAATTACGAATGGTTATGTTATATTCTGTAACATTGTATTCATATAATGTTCAAAATTCCGACAGTTTGGCAGACGGTATACATATGCGAATGAGAATCGGTAATTGTTGGTAATTATTTCAACTGCTATTACTTGAAAATCAAGGTAAGGTATCGAAATTTTAATTGGCTTATAGGTGAGTCTTGTACTAATAAATATGGCCACTCCACCTTTCCCATCTTCTCGGTCTGATCTTATCACTTGGTAGCGATGAAATCTAAATGACAAGTTTGGTTTAAGCTACGATTCACTGTTTATAGCTATAGAGTAGTCATTGGAATATAGTTCGTGCATAAATGACTCTTTATTGGCGTATAATGCTCTTTTGTTCCACTGAAGAAATTTTAAATCCATTATTTTACTCAGATGAGCAGAAAGAACTTTAGTGCTGTTATTGTTGGGGTCCATAATTACTTGTTGGATACTATTGAGGCAACCAAATTGTACATGTCTGTCTGATCTAAACTGACCTTGTTTAGTGAGGTAAGCTGTGTTATTATATTTGTGATTGCGGTCACCAACTGTTCTATTAGTCACTTATTATTTACCTCCCTCACTCTTTGGACTTGCTGTTGTTGCTCAAGAGAGAGTGGTCTTGGTTGATTATCTTTTATGGGAGATATAGGTAGGTTAATATTAGCATAGAGATGTTTTGGGATTTTAGATCTGCTTTGGTATACATTGCTGATGCTTTCTTAATCTCTTGTTGTTTTAAGTACATGGGACAAGATTTAACTCTTGCTGTGTGATGTCCTCTGCAGTGTACACAGCATGTTACTTGGCTTGTACACTATGTTGCGTCATGATTCTCCCCACAGCTATTGCGGCGAGTTTATGCCTGCACTGATTACTAAGATGCCCATATCTGAGACATTTGAAGCACTGTCTCACTAGGGGAACGTACGGTTTAACATTTCATCTTATACCATAAATTATCAAATATTCTGGGAGAAATTGTGATGTGAATGTGATTACACACGTTTAATGGGGTACATCGTTCTCTGTAAAATGTAAACTTTCACAGCCGGGCTATTATGCCGTGGTCATGTGGATGTGGAGGACGAAACGTTGGGTTTCGACAATAAATCCACTAGGCCACGGCATAATAGTCCAGAAATTTTTAGTAACTTTGTACATTGTTCTCTACACCAAGGTGTTGTATTTTCTTTGATATTCTACGAACATGAGTGACTCGGATTATAGACTGAATAGCTTCTTTCAGTTCTACTTCTGTCAAGTTTATATCCACATTCCTGATAACTCCCTGTCAGTGTGTTCGGTGGTTTGGCATATAAGCTACCATTTCTTTATGTTTTAGTGCATTTTTCCTTACAAACTTATTTGCAGCCTTCCTAGTGGTAAAGTCAATTCGGATCCTGTTTCTACCAGACACTTTCTGATTCGCAATTTCATGCTTAGAATCAGCAGTAAATATTACCTTCCACAAAGTCATGTGGTGGTATTTCTCTACATTGTCATTAAGACCTTCAAAAAATAATAGAAAGGGCCTACAGCATCACTGTGGTACCTATTGTCTTTTTTCTGCTCACATTGCCTTCACATTTGTATGTGATGCACTCTCCAACTTGTAAATGTTTGTGGCTACTTATGTTGTCCACTATTGGGATTATTGGATTCGCCGAGTGGGAGACAGATTTGTATCCTTCAATTGCAGAAAAAGTATAGGATGTACCTGTTTCACTGCTGTCGAGTTTGTTACTTGCTTCAGGATTTCCTATTGTTGTTGTTGGGTAGTAATTGCTCTTCTCTTTTCCTTTTTTGTCTTCGTGCCGCTCCAGTATACGTTTTTCTGCAGTATTCATCGCTATATCAATGTTCAGGAGAGTTTAAGATGAATACATGTGAATCGGACAGTGTAGCAGACAAAACTGTGATGACAAAGATATACAGTATTGTCCAGAGACTGCGCATTTTACGCAGTTTGCTCAATAAAATCTAGTTTTCGTCAATATATTGCACAACCTTCCATCTTGCCTACAGACGGTGAACAATATTGCACAATAAAAATATTGCACAATATTATTGACAGTCTAGGGGCGCCTTAACATCGTTGTATATTAGACTGTGACAGCACGTTCCCCAACTTGACCTTACACACAGACCGGCTACTACGGCTCCACTGCCGAATATTAATGAAGGTTACCGAATTGCTACAAAGCCGACGATTCGACAATCGGTTCAAACTCTTCCTGCCATACGCCATCTTGGTTTCTGTATTTCTTGTTTTTCTCATTATAACTCAGGCACTGTTAATTAAAAGCAATAGTGCACTGCAGAATTATAAAAAAACACATTGTTTTTAGTATGATTAATTATAATCTGGTGTATAAAAATACACATTAGCAAATAACATTTCCATTTAATGACAGGAGAGTTTTGGGTAGCAAAATTCGGCTGTTTGCTGTAGTGTAGTGGATGGTGCTCTAGATTATGAAGTATATTATATGTGGGCATTGGTTCATGACCTGCCATGGGCGATTTTTGTTTTGTTTTCACCTTGGGTCCTAAATGGTTTTCTACACTTATTAATTAAATAAAGCTATGTTTTGTGATATTCAGAGTTGCGCACATGTAAGAGCCCTACCTACCGTTTCGTAAACATGCCATGAAATATGTACTAACGAACAGCAAACATGTACAGACACATAAAGTGAGGAGATACTGCGACAATGAATATTTTAAACAACGTGTTGATACTAGCAATTTCATACATAGATTAAGTACTAGATTTCCTAGGCAATGATACCTTCCCTATGCCTTTATTTTCAATGAAATATGTTGAAAGTCACCAATTAGTATCAATATGTCTACTAAAATCTTTTTCTTTGCCATGTTTCCAATGGAAGTTTTTAATATAGATTTACCTTTCTTGTAAGTTAATTAAGGTACAACCATGTTACTTCATTCTGCACTAATATAGAGTGCAAACATTATGTTTCAAACTGAGACAACCCCTCCTTTTATAGCTAAAATAACAACAGAATAAGTGTGCCAATACTAAATTTGACATAACCCTAGTGTGTAATCTACATACGAAATTACTACTATCATTACTGCTTTACAACAGTCAATGTTACAGTATCTGCCCACTTTATGACCATGTGCTTCAGAAGACCACATTTGCAATTCGTTGGAATGTACATTAAATAAATAAATAAAAACTCTATGTGGTGAGTTGCAAACTACTGCCCATGTATATGTATTTCGAAATCTAGCGCACTATATACTACACTAAGGCAAACAGCTAAGAATGGCAGCTTCAAACTCTCCTGTCATAGAGGGCAAGTGTTAATTGCTAGTGTGGCACTTCTAGACACCAGAATATAATTAATGGTACTAAGACTGATGTGTTTTTGAAGACTATTTAGTGTGCTATTGCTTTGAAATAACAACACCTGAGTTATAATAAGAAAATTATAAAATACAGAAAGCAGGATGGTACATGCTAGGGAAAATTTCCACCTGATGTCGAATCGTCGGCTTGGTAGCAGTTTGTTAACCATTTGGATGTGCAGCCATAGTTGCTGGTCTGTGTGCAAGGTCAAGTGTTTCCCGTAGAGTATAAATACTCTATGGCTCACCCAGTAAGCTCATTTCAAGCTCACTGGGCTCATCTTTGGAATGAGCAATCCGTTCTGCGCATGTTATCAACGTTTATATGGGAGAGTAATGTGAATTTGGTGCGCATCTTTCTGCTAGTGATTGTGAATGATCCCGAAATTTATCGGATTACATATTATTCTTGCGTTTTCAACTGTTGCTGATGCTACGGTTGTAAAGAAAAATATGTGAAAAGAGGAGAAGTCACTTTCATATCCATGAACCACAAAGCGATAATGAACCATAACATATTATTTTAGGCGCCTTATAGGGTAAAAAATTCAAGACAAATTGTTCAAATGTTTGTTAAGCTTAAGGGACTTAACTGCAGGGTCATCAGTCCCTAAACTTAAAAACTACTTATGAAATACCTTATACTAAAGATGATACAAACATCCATGCCCAAGGGGGACTTCGAACCTACGACGGGGAATGGCCTCACGCATCAGAATGTAGCTCCTCAATGCGCTCGGCTGTGGTAAGAGACAGATTGTAATTAAGGGTAAATTTTGTAGTCCTATGTTCTGTGATTGTATAATTATATAACAGAATTTGTGGCCTTACAAAGTATTGAATTATACGTTTATTCCACACTTAATTTACGAGTGGGGTAGGAAAGAGAATAAGTTGTGGTTTTAGCAACTACTACTCACAATTCATTTTTTCAGTACTTTGTGGAATATATGCATAGTCATAGATTTAAAAGACAAGACAAAGATGTGATAGTTTGCTAACAGATAATCTATTAAGTGTATGTATATACTTCTCAAGCAGAGCTCATCTGCACATACAATGTCTTTCTCTTTGAATTCTTTGTTTCCAAATTCCTGTTTTTACTTTAAAGTCACAACCCTTCAAGCATGCTTGCACTAACTTAAATTTTAAGTTTTGAGGATTGTATGCTAAACATGGAAGTTACTGATGCACTCATTAAAATAAAATCCTTTGTGACAATCAAATTTTGCCACTACAACTACTGTTCAGAAGAAACGACCTTAACAATTAATTTTGTAAACAACAGAAAACTAATGTGCTCACAACTTCACATGTTTGACAGTTTTCCACACATAACAAAAAAAAGTCGATAAATTACTATGTTACTGCAGTCAACTTCACAAAACAGAACAACAGCTGTGGTTGCCACATAAATAAAAGCAATAGGTACAGTGAATTGTGACACTTGTCCCGAAGGATGTATCAAATAGAAACTTATCATGTTTCTATACTAATACATGGCTTCTATGTCAGTTAGCCTGTACTTACGATGAAATGACGTTTTAAACGTACAGAGCGCTTTATGGTCAAACCTCACATGACCAGGTGGAAATATGTGTTGAAAACAAGAGGTTCATTTGAAGAGCTACATTCATGCTGCAGTGCCTGCACAGTAAGAAAAGTCGTTCTTGAAGAGCTACAGGCCCAGTCCTGCAGATTGCCAGCAGTCTGCCGGCTGTTCGAAGAGCTGCAGGCCTGCAGCCAATGAACGCAGGAGCTGCAGGAGGAAATTTCCTCTGCAGCTCATGCAGCCAGACTCACGCATTTGCATAACTTTCAGGCTTGTAGAGGGTATAAGAAACGCCTTTGTTCAAAGTTTTCGGAAGTCCATGGCGTTCTAGTGTATAAGTGTACTGTGTGTTACTTCTGTCATTCTGTATTTCTTCTCCTGTTTGTAAAGGAAGTTCATTATTTCTTTATGTATATTGATGTATTAGTATTTTATGTTATAAGTATTATATCTGTTTGTATGAAATCACCTGCAAATGTTACAAGAGCAAAATTGACTATAATAGGTAATCCGTCTTGTGCAGACTGCAATTAAAGACATATGTTTTGCACCAGACGCATTTCGCTTTTTATTTTAAAAGCATCCTCTGTGTTCTGTAAATGATATGAAGGTTGTACAGTTTGTTTTGTATACATAGATTAGAAACAGTTAAAAATGTGCATGTTAGGCCTATGCGTTTTTAAATTGATATTCGGTCTACTCAGGGTGTTGTCTTTCCTTTACATCTCACTGCTGAAGTGAACTGATAACAGATGAAACGCAAGAAACGCCACAAAAACAGAAGAAAAGTGCTGTACACAACCGGAAAACACACATCACGAACCAACCAATTCCATTCAACAAGATGGAGAATCACCAGTGAGATTTAAAGAAGAGACAACACCACGAGTAGAAACAATATCAATTTAAAAACACATACAATAGGCAAAACGTGCATAAAGTTCTTTAAAAACTGTTTTCAATCTATGTATATTGTCGCATTGAAATGGAAGAAGGCTTTACTTCGAAGGCAACTGAACACAGCACTTATACTGAAAGCTGGTTTATTACGAACTCAGCACACACGCAGCACTAACTGCCTCTCGGGCAGAGTGCTCTGCTATTTATACACAGATAGAATTTACCAGAAATTGGAATTACAGTTAACATAAGAAACAAGTAGAATTTACAAGTGAACATAAGAAAGATGTAGAACATTCTGGAATTGTAAATTAGAAATAAATACATTTTGGCCAGTGAGCGGGATTGAACTGGCGACCTTCAGCACTGCAGTCCATGACGCCACGCCGGGAGTCAGTGTACGTGGTCTCTAGCGACATTGCTCCCTCTCCTGGAAAAACAGCAACCAGCTTTTATTTTCCCTGTGGAGCCAGCTGCAATGTCCTGGATCTTGACCTTGTCATGGGTCCTCTGTATAGCAGTTCAAGGGAATCCTTCCCTTCTCCGGGATTATCGACGACAGACGTTCCTGTCGTGGCTTCATCAGTAACATTACCGTCCTTAGAGTCCTTGAACAAGAAGCCATTGTCGTCCACCTGCTCTTCAGGATCGTAGTAAGGCTTCATGCGCAGGACGTGAACAATGTCTCTTCGTTTTTGTCGTTTCAACGACGGCTCATAATCCTCAACTTTGTATGTGACGTCTGACAGGCGGCGTATGACACGATACGGACCAAAGTATCGCTTCAATAACTTTTCTAACAGTCCAACTGTACATGGGTAAAAATCCGTACAAGATCTCCTGGGCTGTACACAACAGGTCGGTGCCTGTCGTTATACCGCTGACGGTCCTTCTCCTGGGCGTCCAGTGTCCATATGCGAGCCAGCTGTCTTGCTTCTTCGACTCTGGTGATGAGCTACTTAATATAGTCATCATGAGTGTCGTCCGGTTGGAAAGGCAACAGCGTATCCACTGTTGTCTCAGCTTCGAGGCCATGGAGCAGGAAAAACGGCGTGAAGCCTGTGGTGTCTTGTCTTGCGGTATTGTAAGTAAATGTCACGACTGGCAGAATTGTATCCCAATCCTTCCGCCATCCGCCAACATCGACGTACATCGACAGCATATCGGCTAACGTCTTGTTAAAACGTTCCATAAGACCATTTTTATGAAGATGGTACGCAGTTGTCATTCTGTGGACAATGTCGCACCGTAACATTACCTCTGATACTAGTTTTGACTGGAATACTTTTCCACAATCAGATATCATGACACGTTTTGCTTCATGCTTCAAAATAATGTATTCTACAAGGAATTTTGAAATCTCTGGAGCTTCTGCAGTCGGCACAGGTTTGGTGACAGCGTAGCATGTGAGGTAGTCAGTGCAGTCTATTATCCATGGATATATATATTATCCATCGGTTACCCGTTGTCGACTTCGGGAACCTTCCTAAAAGATCGATCCAACTCTTTACAGTGATTCAAATAGTGCTTGAGAGATCGGTAGAGACCTTTCCAGTAATATCTGCGTCTGATTGTATCTAGGTTCTTCACGAATCCCAGATGACTGTATATACGAACATCGTGGAAATATTTGAAAATAGCTGGCTGGAAATGAGCTGGCACGACCAGTAGCCATTTGGGGCCCAGTGGATCGTAGTTGCTCTTATACAATGTTCCGTATATAAGTTGGAACTCTCCATTGGTCGGTTCTCCCTTTTCCAAGGCCTCTATCGTTTTTAATAGTGCTGGATCTTCCCTCTGTTCAGCTGTAACGTCATCTAATTCAGTGAGGGCTGAAATTTCATTCATGCTGTTGTGTTCCACTAATGGATTCCTCGAAAGGCAGTTGGCGTCCTTGTGTTTGCACCCATTATTGAATACCACTGTGACATCGTACTCTTGGAGTCTTAGTGCCCATCTTGCTAGTCGACCTGATGGGTCCTTCAAGCTAGTCAGCCAACACAAAGAATGGTGGTCTGTCACGACGGTAAATGGTTTGCCGAATAAATACGGCTGGAACTTGTTGATAGCCCAGATAACTGCGAGACATTCTGTTTCAGTTGTAGAGTAGTTTATCTCGGACTTTGAGAGTACACTTGATGCATAGCCTATCACTTTTTCAGCACCTTTCTGAACTTGTACAAGCACTGCACCAATCCCATAACCACTGGCGTCTGTGTGAAGTTCCGTTTCTGCATTCTCGTCGTACAAGGCTAGGACTGGTGCGGAAGTTAGAGCTTCCTCAAGTGCCCAAAAAGCTCTTTCTTTTGTCTCATCCCAGTAAAACTTAGAGTCTCCCTGCAGAAGTTGTTGTAATGGACGTGCCTTGTTACAAAATCCTTTTATGAAACGTCGGTAATATGAGCACAGCCAAAGAAAACTTCTCACATCACGAATATGCTGAGGAGTTGGAAATTCTGTGACTGTCCTTACTTTACCTGAATCAGGACGGACACCATCTCCGTTGACTAGGTGCCCCAGGATTTTTATCTCTTTGGCGATGAAGAGGCACTTCTTTGGATTGAGGCGGAGTTCTGCAGTCTGAACACACTTCGGCACAGTTGACAGGAGACTCAGATATTCTTCAAATGTTTTCGAGAAAACGACAATGTCAACTAAATAGCAAAGACACGTCGTCCACTTAAGGTGTCGAAGCAAGTTGTCCATCATGCGTTCGAATGTGGCCGGAGCATTACATAACCCAAATGGCATTACTTTAAATTCCTAGAGGCCGTCAGGTATAATAAAAGCCGTCTTCTCCCTGTCAGCTTCATCAACCTCGATTTGCCAGTAACCTGTCTGCATGTCCATAGTTGAGAAGTATGTAGCTCCTTTCAAGCAGTCTAAGGTGTCGTTAATGCGCGGCAATGGGTATACATATTTCTTTGTGATTCTGTTCAACCGCCGATAGTCGACACAGAAACGCCATGTGCCATCCTTCTTTACAAGGACCACCAGAGACGACCAAGGACTCTCCGAAGGTTGAATAATGTCATCTCGCAACATCTTCTCCAGTTCCTCCCGAATAATCCGTCTTTCCGCTGGCGACACTCTATACGAACGGTGGCTAATTGGTGGATGATCCCCACTATTGATGCGGTGCTTTATCGTGGGCCGTTTCGTCTGACTTTTTCCCTGCTGAGGAGTGAATGCACCCGAAAATTGGCGTAGTATACCTAACAGCCGCTGGCGTTGTTCCTTGGTCAGTCCAGGCCCTATTGGCAGTTCCACGTTTGTTTCCTCAAGCGTGTTGTCTGTACTAACAGCAGGACATGGGTCTTCATTGATGACGTTGAGCTCACAGTCTTGGATTGGTTCAGTTGTCCCGATACACATTCCCTTGGGTATAAGTTGTGATTGCTCGTGACAATTTGTGATCCAAAGGTCTCCTTGACCACCGATAATGCTTATGATAGCCGCTGATATGTAAATTTCTTTGTGAGCCTGATAAACGTTTGCTATCAACAAGAACTTCACAGTTTAATCGGTCACCTGTGTTTGTGACTGCAACTCTTATCATTTTCAACGGCGGTACCGTCACATTGTCAACGGCAAATAACTTCCCAGAAAATTTTGTATTACGTGTATACGTTGGGACGACTTCCTCAATTTGCAGCTCAGATCTTCCACAGTCAATGATAGCTTAGGATGCTTGAAGGAAGTCCCATCCGAGGATGTCATCTCATTATGACTACATTCTGTTAAAACGACAAATTCAAACGGCTGGGTCCTGTTGTTGATGGTTATTCTTGCAACACAAGTTCCTGCTGGCTGGACGTAGTTTCCATTTGCGACCTTCAGTACAGTTGCCCCGTATCACAGAACATTGTCTTCTTTAGTGTGCGGCGGTAATTATCCGACAGTACAGAAAAAGAAGCTCCTGAATCAACAAGTGCCCGGACAGGTTGGCCGTCGATTATGACATCGATGAGATTTCCCGACATCTTGGCGACTGTCGTCCATGGAGGATTTTCATCTGCGACGGTCTCACCTCCGTATATGGTCGCCTCGCTTAGTATTCCTGGACGCAGCGGCTAGGGGAGCGGCTGGTACCTCTGTACGGCGACGGTGAACGGCTGCGGCGCGTTGGGGAGCGACCTTGTATAGGGTATGGCGATGGGCTTCTTCCGATAGGTCGATTGAATTCATCAGCAGGTGACTGCCTGTGATAGAACTGCTCCGATGGCTGACTTCTTGCGGCAAAATAATCGTCGAATACTCGCCTCCTCTCTCTCTGCATTAGCGTACGACATATCCAGGGCGCCCACAGTAGAAACACAGTGGTGTGTTGTCTTCTGTCCTCCAGACGTCAGTTCTTCTGTGGGGCGTCACAGTTACCGGAGGAGTTGGTTGCGGTCACGTCGGTCGGCTCATAGGCTGCCGTTTGGCGGCTGTAGCCGAAGTCATAGCAGGGAGACTCCATTCTTCACGTCGGGTGCGATTGACAGGGCAGACAGGAGCTAATGCCTGAAATACCTCTTCCTCAGCGACGTCGGCTCCCTCGTGACTTACAGGGCTTACATCCATGGCCATAATCTGATGCTCGCTCGGTCTAACTGTCCCGGTTGCCATAAATTGTAATTCTTCTCTCACAATTTGTCGTATGAGAGAAGTGAAGTCATGCTGGTCTTCCACAACAGCCATAGAGACTACATTGGGGAGTCTGTCTTACTTTTTGCGTTCAACCCTCCTTTGTTGCAGCTTTTCAATACGCTGGCACCACTTGATGAACTCTTCTGTCATAGTGACTTTTTTTATCAGAAGAGCTTGGTACATGTGTTCCGCAATACCCTCCATCAGTTGCGTGATTTTGTCCGCCTCAGTCATGTTCGGATTGACTATGTTACACAGGTCCAAATCATTCTATATGTACGAGTGTGTCGGCTCACCATGTCGTTGGGCCCAGTTCTTCAGTTGTTCTTCTGCCGAACGGATTTGTCGCTGGCGGTCTCCAAACGTCTTCTTAAGTTCCATCTGGAACATTTCCCAGTCGTTCTGCTTGTCTTTGTTGTTCTCCAACCATTGCTGCGCTGTTCCGTCCAGAAAGAAATAAACGTTGGCCAAGCACATCATATGATCCCACCTGTTGTCCTTGGCAACTCGGTCGAACCCTTTAAGCCAGGGGTGGCCAACCTTTATAGCAGGCGGGCCAAATGTTTGAAAGCGGATTACCCCACGGGCCGCATTACCGATTATTGTTTTGCGAACCAAAAACACAAAGACTATTAATTTATTTTTAAGAAAATCAAACTAGTGTGATTAAAGAACATTTATTGTACACATTATTATATAATTTTAGTATAATGTTTATTATCCTATTTAATGAAATACAGTGTTATTGGGATGTCTGGCTTTGTTTCACTGAAGTAAGTGAATCAATGTTGACATCAAGTTAAGTTGTTGCTACACGAAAAAAATTTCCAGATGCACATAAGTAATTCGTGTTTTCGTATGTGATTTTATGTAAAAGCTGTTCACACACATGCATGTGTTTCCAAATTATGAAAATTTTTATAGCATTTTTGTAAAACGCTGAATGTTTCTCGCCTAAATATGTTTTATAGAACTTTTCGAAACCAACCTGATGAGATTTCTCTTTTAATTGTGAATCGCGCTGCATTTCGCAGAAATTCATTTGTAAATGTGCCAATAGTGAACTCATGTCTACGGACAGTGGCATAGCAAATATAGAAATAAAGCAGACGATGTTTCTTGAATGTTGAAATCGGGTTTTGAAATCGTATTTCAAGTCAGACATTAAAGAAGCGTATTTAATCGCTGCCGCTGTGTGACGTCCGATTGCTATGACAATGTAGGAAAATGTGTGGAGTTCTTTGCTCGTAACTGTTGCTCCCACAGCCCAAGTTTCATTAGGACTGCAGAAATACGAACATGCATGTCCTTAATCAGCTGATCGTTTCCTTGGAGTCGAGAATTAAGATCATTTAGGTCGCTTATTATATCGACCACGAACGCAAAGTCGGAAAGCCTTTCCTTATCTTCGAATTCCAGAAGATTTGCTTTCAGAGAATGGTTGTATTTCTTGCTTCAAATCACTCTTGTGGCGTAACATGTACAGTGAATGGACGATAGAAAGTCTCTGTACGCACTTTGAAAATATTTTATCTTTGTTTGTTCGTTGTTATAGTAACTAAAAAAGGAATAATAAAAAAAATGCAATGTACGCATTTTGTGGCAGTTTTATTTCTTTGTGTGGTGTCGAATAAATAATTATTTTTAGAAGAACCCACAACTGGTGACGCCCGACGTGATCGTGAGTACACAAGATTCACTTTCATCATCATTACGATTTTGGCTGCGGCAAATTAAATACGTCGTCATGGCAAACGCCTCAACTGCCGAAAACGGTTTGGAAATATCGCGCGTAGCAGTGAAAATACCGCAGTTCTGGCGGAAAAATGTAAAGATTTGGTTTTTGCAAGTGGAATCACAATTTGTTACCGCAAATATAAGCAACGAGGTAACCAAATTTCATTATGTTCTGGGATCGCCCGATAGCGAATCAGAGTCACGTAAAGTCAAAAAATTGCTAACAGAAGTAGAATTAGGAGACAAAAAGCCATCTGTCTTACTTCGAGAGATGCGCGTTCTCGCCGGAACGCAAGTAACAGACGATTTTTTGCGAGCTATATTCCTTCAACGTCTGCCAACCAATGCGTGTTCGATACTAGCCGCTAGTCAAGAAGTAAAACTCGATGTAATGGCTTGTATGGCCGACAAAGTTGTAGAGATTACGACACCCAATCAGTCAATCTACAGTGCTGATACAGTTTCGCCTTCAACTCAAGATGACAGATTTGCCAGGCTAGAAAGACAGCTTGCGGAACTAACGAACCAGATGCAAAAATTACGAACTAAGGCACGAACGAGAAGCAGATCTAAATCACCGCGACGCTCACAGAAACATTCCGTGTGCTGGTATCATTATAAATTCAAACAGAACGCACAGAAATGCACGCCGCCATGTACATTTCTTTCTCAACAATCCGATAACGCTCAGTCGGATGTAGGGGATTCATCTTGCCGCATGTTCATAACAGATCGCAACACGCGACTACGATTTTTGGTCGATTCGGGAGCAGACGTTTCCGTATTGCCAGCAACAGTACGAGAGCACAAAAACGTACAGAAACGGCAACTCTACGCTGCAAACGGTTCTGTAATACATACATACGGTGAAAAGCTACTGAACCTCGAAATTGGTCTTAGAAGAAGATTTCCGTGGCCATTCCTTCTTGCAGACGTGCGCCAGCCGATTATCGGCGCTGATTTCTTGAGCCACTATGGTTTATTACTTGATGTCAAGTCAAAACAGTTACTCGACCGAGCCACTCTACTTACTAGTACAGGCTCTACAAATGTACCTGCTGGCAGTTCAATATTTTTGATTGATCCACAGCACAAATACCGGGACCTACTAAAAAGTTATCCTAACATTCTCACGGAGAAACCTAATTACAAGTTTCCTGAAGTTAACGTGCAACACACAATCACAACTACAGGACCTCCAGTGCACGCAAAGGCCAGACGCTTGTCACCAATAAAATGAGCGCAAGCGAAACTTGAATTTCAGGAAATGATAAATCTTGGCATATGTCGTCCTTCTAAAAGTTGCTGGTCTAGCCCTCTCCATCTCGTACCAAAGAAGGATGGAACTTGGCGGCCCTGTGGTGATTATAGGGCTTTAAATGCAGTCACGGTGCCAGATCGCTATCCCATGCCGCATTTACAAGATTTCAACTGCCAACTCTTCAACAAAAAGATATTCTCTAAAATCGACCTTACCCGAGCTTATCACCACATCTCTGTAGCACCGGAAGATGTAGCTAAAACAGCGGTTGTCACACCATTTGGACTTTTTGAATTTGTAAAAATGCCATTTGGTCTACGCAATGCAGCTCAGACATTCCAACGGTTTATTCACACCATTTTGAATGATTTACCCTTTGTATATTCATATCTAGACGATATTCTTGTGGCATCAGCATCAGAAGAAGAACACATGACACATTTGCAAGTACTTCTTCAACGGCTAGATAAGTTCAGTCTTAACATTAATGTGGGAAAATGCATTTTTGGAAAAGAAGAGATACCATTCTTGGGTTTCTGCGTATCACATCAAGGCATTTCACCATTAGACGAAAAAGTAAAAGTAATTAAGGACTTCCCTCAGCCTAAAACAGTAGCAGAATTACGCCGTTTTCTAGGATTGGTAAATTTCTACAGGCGCATGTTACCACATATTGCAGAAATACAACAACCTTTGTTTAACTTGTGCAAAAATACTAAGAAAAAAGATAAGCGCCCCATTACATGGACTAACAAGGCAAACGAATCATTCAATAAATTAAAAGAAGAACTAGCTAATGCAACTCAGCTTGCACATCCATCAACAGACCTTCCCTTAATATTGATGGTAGATGCATCAGACTATGCTTTAGGTGCTGCTTTACATCAGTTACGAGAAGGAACACCTGAACCACTTGCTTTCTTCTCCAAGTCTCTTACCGACACACAACGCAATTATAGTACATATGACCGTGAATTGTTGGCAGTTTATTCAGCAGTCAAACACTTCCGTTATCTTCTGGAAGGCAGAGAATTTACTATAATAACGGATCACAAGCCTTTAACATTTGCTTTTAAACAGCGTCCAGAAAAAGCAACACCCAGGCAACTACGTCACCTGGAATTCATTAGTCAATTCACCACAGATATTAGATATCTTCCAGGAGGGGAAAATATTCCAGCTGATACATGTTCCAGAATTGAAGACATTACATTGCCAGCCAGTGTTTCTTACGAAGACTTAGCAAGAGCACAGAGCAGTGACCCAGAACTGGCCAAAGTGAAAAATTCAGAATCCTCTTCATTAGTATTTGTAACAATATTACTAGATGATGGATCACAGTTACTATGTGATAATTCTACAGGTAAACTGAGGCCATATGTCCCTACATCCTACCGCCAACAAGTTTTTCATGCATTACATGACTTGGCTCATCCTGGTGTCAAAGGTACAATCGACTTGGTTCGACAACGTTTCGTTTGGCCCTCACTCAGAAAGGATATAAGTCTGTGGGCAAAAGCATGTATTCGCTGTCAACAAGCAAAAATTTCAAAACATACAACCAGTGCATGTGGAACTTTCAAGGAAGTTGACAGCCGCTTTTGTCATATACACGTTGATCTTGTGGGACCATTACCTTCCTCTCAAGGTTTCACTTACCTCTTAACAATGATTGACAGATTTACACGTTGGCCTGAGGCTATTCCGTTGAATGACATCTCTGCTGAAAGTGTTGCCAATGCCCTCTTATGGTCATGGATCGCACGTTTTGGAGTTCCACAAATCATCACCACCGACAGAGGACGGCAATTTGATTGTCAGTTGTTCACTCACCTCACAAAAACTCTAGGCATACAACATATAAAAACTACCGCGTATCATCCGGCGGCGAATGGTAAAGTTGAAAGATGGCATCGAAACATCAAGACAGCTTTAAGAGCCCGCCTTTCAGATAATTGGGTTGAAAATTTACCAACAATATTAATGGGTCTTCGTCAGGGCCGGCGGAAGGCACGTGCGAAACGTGCGGCCGCACGGGGCTGCACTTTCCGAGGGGCGGCAAATCTGACGCCCACTTTCTCCCTCCCCCCTTTAGGACAAACTCAACATTCATCCCCAAGAGAAGATTCGAAACCAAACCTCGGAAACTGTGGCATGGTACCTCGACTTCCTACCTGCCGCCCCTGTTGAACAAGGGGAGGGAGGAGAACTAATTTCTTGCTCGCCACGGTGGCAGCACCGTCGTGTTTACGCCGGAGGAACAGAGAAGGGGAAGCAGCCTGGCGTACTCGCCGACGCCAGTATTCTTATGAGTGGAGTGCTGCCAGCCTCTTTACGAGCCGTGCGTTTACTCACAACTAATCTTACTGAACACGAAATCTAATCTGGAAATTCGAATGCAATGTTCGATACTGCAGTTACACATTAAGCCTGAAGCACTTGTGCTAAGCCCTTCAGTGGCAGTTTTCGAATGTTTCACTCTTCCAGCATTATGGAAAAAAATGGTTGAACATTACTACAGTCAAACATCTCTAACACCTACAATGGCGAGAATTATTCCGAATGGGTAAATACACTGCGAGTAATTTTAAGGGATAAAGACATTGGCATAGTTGGGTTTCGACGTATTTTTGAAAATTTTTGCTATGCGTTTGTGAGTGATGGACGTTTTGGTTTTTGAGCCATGAAACTCCTGTCTCCACCTGTATGAACAACAATTAAACTCTGGCCGGCACTTTTGTTTGCCAATACTTCTCGCACACTATCACTTTGCCAATATTTGTTTACGGTATAATGCGTGTGAATCCATGTTTCATCTAAGTAAACTACTGGTCGCTTTGATTGTGATGAAAACCTGAGAAAGTATGGTCTTTCAGCAACAATGTCTCTCGTCCGCTCAAAACAAAACGTTAATTTTGACACCTTCTAAAAAGAAAATCCATAGAAACAACATTGTTTCTAAGGGTTTCCTTGCTAGCTTTGTAGTTCATTTCTGTTTGACAAACGGGCGAAGATGACCTCGCTGTTGAGCGCCCTAAAACGCCAATCATCATCATCATTATCTGTTTGACAAATGTTGTGCAGTTTTCGCAGTTCGTATTTCTATTGTTCGTAATGCCATAGAAATTGCGGCCTGATAATACATTTATCCATATCATCGGTCACATACTTATTGTGAGCTTCTTGCTGCTTCTTCTTCTTAGGCGTTAGTTTAACCGTAGCCTCGCTGTACTTTATCACGTGACCTAGTATCTGGCAGTACCGCGTCACCATTTCGCCTTTCCAGGCAATTAGTATTGTTGCGTTCTTTACAACGAAAACTACAAAATTAGTTTCGGTAATTGGCCGAGGGAGTCAAGATTGGTCAGAAGCACTTTCATTGCGTCTCGTAAGAAGAGAAGATTTGGTGCGTCCGAATTTCTTGCAACTTTGTATGTAATAGGTAAGTGCTTTACATATAACGTACCATTAGTATTGCGCATGCACGTTACTCATTAGTTACAATTTTTCTGCTTCAAGATATCAGAATAGGAAAATTTATTTTTCTTATTATCTGTTATTTAAAAAATTAGTAAGTCAGCAAATAAGCACGCGTCGCCCTGTTAACTAGAATGAAAATAAAAGGCAGAAAAGTGAAGTGATACGGCAATGACTGATTTGTTACACCTTATTCCATAATCAGACACGAAAGAACTGACACATGGGATTTATAACAGATGTCGAGTGTCAGTTCTTTGAAATGAACACGCCGGCCGCGGGACCTGAGACGCTCCAGTCACGGTCTGCACGGCCAGTACGGTCGGTGGTTCGAATCCCCCCTCGGCCATGATATTTGTGCCGTCCTTAGGATTAGCTAGTTCATAAGTAGTTTGTAAGTTTAGGGACTGATGACCCCGTAGTTAAGTCCCATAAGCTATACAAACATTTGAACATTTTGAAATGAACAACTGCAGTGCAGTGAGTTAATATATTTCGACTAGCATCAGTACCCGTCGATGCCCGCGTGTGCATTTACTGCATAATTATGTTACTCCATCTCCTTATTCTTCCTCGCTCCATTGTCTTCCGTACCACTCTTTGACCGTTTCACCTGCGTCTGTAGTGAAATTCGTCCTGAAATTTAATTTCACGCGCCTCAATTCTTATGACTTCATCTCCTGAACAGAGTATCCTACAGGAATATAGGATTTCACACACATTTGAACATTTTTATAAATTCACGAGGCTTATTAAAATTTGATTTTTTTCAATCAGGTTTGACTCCATTTTTGAGCTGGTGCCCAGCGACTGTTTTACTGTTTACAAATGTTCGTTAAGCTTAATGGACTTAACTGCGGGGTCATCACGCACTAAACTTACAAACTACTTAATTAATGAAGTTCCTGATGCACAATATCCACAGTATCGATATTGTACTGAATAATCGATCTACTGATTTCAAGATCTGGATTCGTTTTGTTGAAAAATATTTGTTAAGCATAAAGGACTTAAGTACGGGGTCATCAGTCCCTAAACTTATGAACTACCTTCTACTAAAGACGACACAAACATCCATGCTGCGGGGGGATTCGTTTACATCTGTACCGTCATGCTGAACGTATCTGTCAACTTGTAAGCACATATTAAAAAGCTACGAGACTGGCCACTCAGTGGCCGAAACATAGATATGTCTGAAAACTAAAACAAAAATTGCGATTGATTGCTGACATTTCCTAAAAATTCCATAAACGTTTCGTAACAAACAAAAAACGGGGGGGTGGGGCGGCAATTTAGCAGGTCGCACGGGGCGGCACTTGGGCTTGCGCCGGCCCTGGTCTTCGTGCTTATGTGATTCCAGAATATAAGACAACTGCTGCAGAGATGACTTATGGCATGACAATTAAACTTCCAGCAGACTTCTTTGAACCTAAAACAATAGAATGTGACATACCAACTTTCATTTATAATTTGAGACAGCACATGGCATCTCTTAAGCCAGTCAGTGTTCAACATCATGCTTCAAGGTCTGTTTTTGTGCATCCTGAACTCATGACCTCTTCACACGTATTTATTAGACATGATGCACAGAGGAAACAACTGCAGCCTATCTATGATGGACCATATCTAGTACAGTCACGCTCTGACAAATACTTTGTTGTTGAAACACCACATGGCGAGAATACTATCTCCATTGACAGGCTCAAGCCAGCCTTCCTGCTGAAGAATATGGATCCTGCAACACCCATGTTGACTCCACATAAACAATCAGCTCCAGACAACAAAACTCCAGGAGGTCACAAGCCACCTCAACAAGCTACACGTTCTGGGCGAACAGTACACTTCCCCAAGAAATATCTCAACGTTGTCACTGGGGAGGGAGTAGTATGTGGCGTAACATGTACAGTGAATGGACGATAGAAAGTCTCTGGAAAGTATGTACGCACTTTGAAAATATTTTATCTTTGTTTGTTCGTTGTTATAGTAACTAAAAAAGGAATAATAAAAAAAATGCAATGTACGCATTTTGTGGCAGTTTTATTTCTTTGTGTGGTGTCGAATAAATAATTATTTTTAGAAGAACCCACACTCTTTTCAACATTTCTGCGTAATACGAAATATGTTTCGTGCCCTGACTCCAAACCCTTTAAAAATTGTGGAACTGACGGTGATTCAAACCTCTCGACTTAATAAAGTTCATTATTTTGACAACTACCTTCATGACATGGTCTATTTGAGGGATTTAGCACATAAATTCTCTTGAAGGATTATTCAGTGAAAGTTCAACACCGATGTATTGCCAACTTTGCGGGCCTCGTATTTAGTTAACCGAACTAAAGATTCCTGTTTCCCAGCCATTGCTGGGGTCTCATCCATTCTTAGCCCCGATAAGTTGTCGAACTTTAATGAAAGGTAACAGAGATTTTCTTACAATCGCTCAACAGTGCACGTAGTTATTTACTGTGCTTTAGTCGTCATGACAGGGACTTCAATAGTCAATGTTTTTTATAACCAGTGAGGGGGGGGGGGGCATGACATGTTTTCAACCTAAATGGCGGTACCACAGAGATACACTGCTCGCCGAATTACCAGTGTTTCATTTAAGTATGGCATTGTACATACTTGGGAAACTTAAGTCTGTTTTCTCGAGAATTTTTGATAATAGTATTCAAATGATTTAGGATATTTGTAATTTAGTTCTGAACGTCATGTATGATAAATATAAAAATTGCTGATACTTCACTTAACCTGGCAGCCTTATTTAAAATTTCGACATCTTTTGTTATGATTTCAATTCTATACATTATTAGTTGCTGTAAATAACACAGAAAAACAGGTGGATAAACTTGCATTGGGAGGGTCACATCTGTACATTTGTAATATGGAATTCTTAAACGTCATCAGTAGTCCACATTCTTACAGTTAAAAATGTATTTATTTTGTACTACTGAAATTAAAAGATGGTACTGAGGCAGAGACCATTGTTAATGTCGACTGGTGTACCTACCCGTCATAACTGGATTACTTGAAAGACTACTCTGTTTCAAGTCACAACTGCTACTAATCGTGATCTTATTACCATTCACTCAAGTTAATTTATTTTCTTGTTCACATATAAATTTACTTACTGTGTTAAACAAAATAAGGGTAAATAAAAGAGTTAAACATGTAAACTCGTCGGTGTACCAGATACTACCCTTCAGTGACTGAAGACGAATCATTTATTTCCGAACAGTGAACGCTAACACAATAACTGAAGTGACTGCGATTCAAAAAATACAACATTAATCTGGAGGATGCTCTGTCGCACGGTGCAGCGAATTGTTACTTTCTCTCAGATTGAAGAGGGGCTTTAAACGCCGTTGTGTATTCGGTGTACTACAAACTGGGGCTGATGTGGCAGCATTAAAGGTACACGCTACATGACTCCAACGTGTAGTCACCACAACCGAACGCTATAGATTCCCAAACCCGAGCGCCTTCTTTCCTCATCTGTTCAATCACACTCACCGGGAAGCTAGACAGGTGCCAAAGCTGCCCTTCTTTCCGGCGGTCCTCTCGCCGCACTCACAACACGGCACGGCCGGCAACGCAAACCTCAACTCACTTCGGCAAACTGGAAAATGGCCGCCATGGAATTCACAAAAGGCGGACCGTCGCACGGCGTCCAGCGCTCCACAAGCTGCCTCTCCCGTCCCCTTACTTATCGCAACGTCCACCGCCTTGGCCACATGCCGCGCAACAGACTGTAGTGTTTTTTTCCCAAACAGGAATATACATGAAAATCTAACGACAGTTGAACCATTGAAATGATAATACCTATTGTAATTCGGTATGATATGGAAGACGTTTGATCGAATGCTATTTTGCAGGTTTTACATGAAATAAAAGTTAAAATTTTCTTTCATGTGAAACAGTTCCATGGGCCAAAATGTATGGCCCTGCGGGCCGCATGCAGCCCGCGGGCCACGGGTTGGCCACCCCTGCTTTAAGCCATTTGTTGGGTTCCTGTCCAGCGTCTCCAGAGAACACCGATGGGTGTCTGATGTGCAGCTGGCTTACTGGCGGTTTCGTGTCCATTGTTCTTCTGATGATACGGACTTTTGGAAGGATGTACTCGGTATATCCCTTGTATTCAGGTCGTACTCCGTGTATGCAACGGCTCTTAGGTTGCCTAATCGGAGCCACGGTGATGCACCTGTTGCACAGGATACCCGGCACCTCCACCAAACAATGTCGCGTTGAAATGGAAACAGGCTTGTCTTCGAAGGCAACTGAACACAGCACTTATACTGAAAGCTGGTTTATTACTAACTCAACATGCACCCAGTAGTGATGGGAACAATAGAATGAAAACAATCGATTCATTCGGTTGTTGGGAAAAAATCGATCATTCGGTTGTAGTTTTTCATATCGGTTGAATTAGTCATTCATTCTTCTGAGTGAAACCAGTCGGTGGGACCAACCGAATGAAAAAACCGAGCCGGACGCGGTGGCCGAGGAGACTGAGGCGCTCCAGTCACGGACTGCACGGCCACTACGGTCGGGGGTTCGAATCCCCCCTCGGGCATGGATATTTGTGCCGTCCTAGTTCGTAAGTAGTTCATAAGTAGTTTGTAAGTTTAGGGACTGATGACCCCGTAGTTAAGTCCCATAGACTTTACAAACATTTTGAACATTTTTGATTTTTTTTTTTTGTTCAAATGAAAGTAGTCTGTGGGAACAACTGAATGAAAACGTGCAACACTTTTGCAGTTTTGTACATTGACTGAATTACTCATTCTTTATTTTCAAGTGAAAACAGGCAGTAAGTTTTTCTGATGATTGAACCATGTAATCATGATCCCAACTGAGCTTACAGAGCTATCCATTTATTTGTATTAATGAAACTGGCATGTACATCAGATAACTACAGCAGTGCTACATTATACCACCATGGGAAAAAGGTATGCCAAAGTTAAAATGCGTATTACTATGTTCATTTAATTATGTACTGAATGAAGTAATATAATATACAGTAACAGTGATTCATATTTTGTTGTAGATTAAATTGTTTGAGCTGCCATCACCGAGTAACTAATTAGATGTCATATCGCTGGAGCAGGCCTGCGATCACTTTAATTTCCCACCCGAGACTTAAAAAACGCCGATCATCTGGACCCGATCTGATTACTTTCGCAGACACCGACCACAAGGTACCACAGGGAGCGGTACACGAGAGGGGGTGCTGCCTTGCTTGCGTTTCCACTGCAGACAGCGCCAGAAGGCGCGCGCCAAACTCCACACAACAGTGTCCGGCGGGCGGGGCGTGCCATCGCCGATTGTTGTCGCTTCTTACTGTATCAATAAAGAAGCGTGGAAACTATAGGGTGTTCCAAAATGATCACTACAAGTTTAATCTCGCATACCATATCTCGGAAGTGGGAACAGGTAGAAACATGCGGTTTGCGGCTTCTTGTTCAAACGTATATAAGGTTCTAGCAGGACAGAGTTAAGTATGTTAACTTTGAGCATACTTGCTAGATACAAATTCTAAGATCACTAAAACATTAGGTATTGTAAAAATAGCCTTCATTAAAGTATTTAATATAAAAATATTTTTGTTAATTCCATCTAATTTGAAGGAGTACCAGAAGACATACAACATTTACCAGTGCTGTAAATTTTCTCCAGCGTGTCTGTATTCGTCAACAGTATATGAAAACATTCATCTCAAGTTTCATAATTATTCACTCTTCTCATGCCGCGGTGAAGTAGCCGAGCGGTCTAAGGCACTTTGCTGCGGAGGGCACGGTTGCTCACCGTCGGAGGTTCGAGTCCTTCCTGGAGATTGTGCGTTGTCCTTAGGTTAGTTTACCTTAGTTTAAGTAGTTTGTAAGCTACAGACTGATGACCTCGCAGTTTGGTCCGATAGATTTACAAACATTTGAACTCTTGTCACAGATATTTCTGTGGTTATCGGTGAAACGGTGTGGAGGTTTATTCCATCCGTCCGCCATGTACCATACAAAATCTTAGATGAACAGTGAACTGCCACTTGTTTTGAAAGTCAACATTTCATCAAGATCGGAATAAAATTCTATATTAGCGTCAAAGTCTGGAATACCTTCTGTCATGCATCGAACTAAAGTAGATGTAGACAGTGACCATTCTCTTTCTTTGAAGGTAAAGAGTGAAATATATAATTAAAATTCGAATACAAACGTAATTTGTCGAAGTTAGTAGGTGAAGTGCCCTCCGCCATGCACCTACGAAATTTATTGTACAAATTACATTCGTCTTGTTTTAAAGGTCAAGTGTGCAAAATTTCATCAAGATCACAGCCAAATTGTGGTATTTGTCGAAGTCAGTATGGAAAGTGCCCTCCGCCATGCACCGAATGAAATTTGATGTAGACAGTGACTTTCCTCTTGCTTTGAAGGTCAAGTGTGCAAAATTTCATCACGATTGGAACAAAACTGTAGATTTGCATGAAATAAAAACACACACGGACACACTGCTACATTTATAAGATTTGTCTCTAAGAAAGTTTCATGCTGAATCACAGTTCATTTAGACCCGAAAAGACTGAGGGAGTGTTCAAATAAAGTCACACAAAGTCGGTGAATTAATAAAAACATCCATATAACTGCAGAAACCGACAGAGACTTTTTCCAGCCGGTTGTATCGCATCAAGTGAAACCACTCAATGCCGAAAACATTCATATAAATGGCAGAGACTTGATTCATTCGGTAGTCGCGCATCGACTGAGACCACTCAAAGCCAATGTATGAGTGAAAACATTCATATAACGGCTGCAACCGACAGAGACTGGTTTCATTCGATTGTTTCGCATCGACTGAAACCATTCAAACCCCGCCAGTGAGTGAAAACATTCATACGGCCACAGAGACTATTTTCATTCGGTTGTTTCATTTGACTGAAAAAACCGACTGAACGAGAAAACAACCGATTGACCAATCGGTTGTTAAAAACAATCGCTTGTCCGATCACTAACACCCAGCACTAACTGCCTCTCGGGCAGAGTGCTCTGCTATTTATACACAGACAGAATTTACCAGAAATTAGAAGAATAGTTAACATAAGAAACAAGTAGAATTTACAAGTGAACTTAAAAATAAAGAAAGTTGTAGAACATTCTGGAATTGTTAATTACAAATAAATAAATTTTTGCCAGTGAGCAGGATTGAACTGGCGACCTTCAGCACCTCAGTCCATGACGCTATCTCCAGCACCATGCTGGCAGTGGGTGTACATGGTCTCTTGCAGGAATATAAAGTAAACTGTACAAACCTGTATATCATTTGCAGACCACAGAAGATGCTTTTAAAATAAAAAGCAAAACACGTCTGTTGTAAAACATATGTCTTTAATTGCAGTCAGCATAAGACGGATTACTTAACAAAATATTAACAGAGGGAGTCTATCCCGACAGACTGAAAATATCCGTAATAAAGCCGGTCCATAAGAAAGGTAGCACTTTATCACGTGACAACGATAGGCCTATTTTACTTGTACCAATAATCTCTAAAATAACAGTGTATTGTATGCACCAGCAGTTGAACAATTATTTTGAACCTAATAATTTAATCTGCACTGAACAATTTGGCTTTAGACCTACCCTACCCACTGTGAAAGCAGTTGATAATATCATAACTAAAGTATATGACTGCTTTGCGAAAAAGACATTAAGTTGTGCCACACTACTAGACTTAAGGAAAGCCTTGACACGGTTTCCCACAATATCCTGATATGAAAGCTGCAGAACTATGGGATTGGAGAGAATGCCCTCTGCCTACTACAATCCTACCTAAGTGACAGGCTACAGTTAGTGAATGTAAATAATAAAAAATCAGATCTTTTACCTGTTAAAAAAGGAATATCCCAGGGTTCTGTTGTTGGTCACTTTCTTTTCATTGTATACATTAATGATTTGCCTTCCATATTACCCTGTGAGGCTGTTCTATATGCTGACGACACTACATTAATTACTCAAAATTCAGATATGGATGAGCTACAACTGAATGTAGCTGCAGCAATAGAAAAGTGTAACAACTGGTTCCAGGCTAATGCACTACACATAAACAGCAGCAAAATAGAAAATATTATATTTGACCTAAATGCTCATAAACATGAAAATAAATCAGTAAAACTTCTTGGTTTCCATATTGATCAAAGTTTAAGCTGGGAGACACATACAGATAAGTTATGTTCAAAACTCGCTCGTGTGATCTATCTGTTGCATAGATTGAGAGGTTGTGTAAGCAAAACTTTACTGCCGTATGCTTTCTTCAGTTCTCATCTTACATATGGAATTTTACTATGGGGAAACTCGCCTGGTTCCAAGGCTGTATTTATATGGCAAAAAAGGCCATCAGATGTGTAGCAGGACTGGCACCACAGGAATCATGCCAGAAGAAATGAAAATCATGTCAGTACGCAGTTCATATATTTATAGCTGCCTAGTATATGTTAAAGAAAACCTCCATAAGTATGATCTTAGGATGTCAGTACACAATCATAACACAAGACACAGACATGCAATTGATAAGCCACATGTCAACCTTGCAAAGGTGCACAGTAGCTACAAGTATCTTGGACCGACATTTTTTAATAAACTGCCTAATGCAGCTCACTCAGTGCCTCTAAATAAATTTAAAAATGGCTAAAAAGTAAAGCTTTCTATACCATTACAGAATTGGAAGAATCTACAATAGATGACTTAAGAGTTCTGATATAGACATACACAGAATTTTAAATTGTAACATTACCATTGTGATACATTGAGTCACTTTTCTATATTGTACTATACAACAATGAGATAGAGGGCTTTGACCATTCATGTAGATGTATACATTTGCATTTTTTCTAACAAATTTACTATTGTTACTAGTTTCTTCATTGTACTGTATTGTATGAGGAAAATTTAAAACTAAGTATATGATAATTGTACCTATGATAAACACTGCAAATTACTAGCTTTTTAGATATGTATCTAAATGTATATGACGACACAAATTACATGTAAACATGTTTAAAGGTGAATAAAATATTCTATTCTATTCTATACTATTCTTATTATTATAGTCAATTTTAATAGCTGCTGCGGAAGATGCCCACACATTGACACATAGTTAGAAGAGCACTTTCAAATTCCATTTGTTCCAAATGTCGAGAGATTCAGATTTTGTGACCAGTGACGATGATTTCGATTAAATGTGCGCCGAAATAAAAGGCAGAAGAGTGATATTTTTAAATGATTTTTTTATGTGGTGGCACAGTATTCGGAAGATGAATTTGTAGAACATTTTCGGTATTTATTTATTATTCTTGTAAAAGTCTATTAACGCTAATTTGGCGTTTCTGCTCCATCCCGATTCCTGTATAGGTGGCTCCTGTTCTTGCGGGAGCTTGGAACTTTAAAAACTCCGCGCCTGCAAATAAATTAAGACTTAATATCGAAATTTTAAAACTAGATTACATAGAAATGCACAAAATATTACACAAACACTTCAATTCCTTAATTGTAAGAAAGTAACTTACATTTAGACTCTGACACAATAAATCACTCTCTTCTACTGGTTTCTCGCCATCTTTGAACCATACAGAATAAGTGAGCACATATACAATACACAAACTACATGATGCAGGTTAGTGTTCGAAGAGCATGCATGGCATGTGACATGGTCACTGCAGTGCATGTGCAGTAGTGCCTGCATTGTTGCTGCAGGATCTGTATTCATGTTGCACTTCGAACAAACCTAAGATTTCTGTTCTGCCCATGTGAACGAGCTTAAATGTCACAGAGTGGTGATAAGTGCGCCTATTTGAGGCAAACTGAACTGGCGTCCGCCATGTTATCTGGGGTATCGGCTGACAGCTGGTATACCACACCCATTCGAGAATAGGGCATTTTCCTGTGTTAAAAATACGGTTCGAATTGTTGTTATTCTGAATGATTATAACATTCAGACAGCATTTTTGCTCATAATTCTAACAAACCATCTGTTATTTTTACCTAATTAAAGCTTAAAAATCATCAAATTTCACGATTAGATCACGTGATCGAAAACGCTCCGTTATTGGCTGAAGTACTGGTGACATCATAGAACACCTACAGCATGGCAACTAGAAGTCGGAGCTGTATTATTGTACCCGTTGCCTCCATTTCGCAGCTTTAAGTTCAGTTTTTTCTTGATCTAAACGCGTTTACAGTTTTTATGCCACAATGGAAGATGGTTATGTGAAGGCTGACAGCGGAAACCTCCCTAAAGTTGATGCAATTATGGCGCTGTCACGCGATTGGCTAATGGCGACGTCTCATGATTATCGCTATTCAGCATGTGTTGCCAACATAGTCACAGGAAGCCGCCGGGATAGTTAGTAAAATTTAACCCAGTAAAGCTCGCAGTTATGGGAGTTATTTTATTTAACTACTTCGATACTGGTGCAAAGTGAAACATCAAAACCTGTAAAATACAGCAAAAATGCCTTGTGTATAGTTATACAATATACCTATATTCTAGAACAAGGACAGCGGGTTGCGTCGGCTGTGTTTTCATATCGCTCGTAGGTTGGCAACGCACATTTTGCGTAGCCAAAGGCATGTCACTTTCACGTAAACATTGCGAGCGAGACACGATGGAATAAATTTATAGCGCCGAAATTACAGCGCTTTTCTGGTTTGCTGTTTTTGTGAGTGAATGTTTGCGATTGTGTGTAAACTTTCTGCCATGCAAATCAGTATTTTCCTTACATATTCAAGATTTGGTTTGATATGAATGTGTCACTACTTTTGACACTACAAACTAATCCATTTACATTTACTCGTCCACATACGAAGCCCCATGTTTTAACTAAAAACGCTAATCAGTTGAAACGTTATTTACTTGCAATGAAAATTACTTGGTAGAGCCCTGTGCCGAAGAACAGGCTTACGTTATTTTATCTAAGATCTATTGGTGATAAAATTGCACTTACTGCAGATAAATAATTAGTGCTATACTTTTATAGTGGGCTGCAACAATATTCATGTTGTTCTTTCGCCAAATATATTAGGAAACGGCTTTAATTACACATAAATCGTAGTCGTGTAACTTTAAGAGGTTTTACTTCGCAAATGTAAACACTAGGTCATTAACCTACACATAATACTACTTTACACCTTTGCAGAAAAAGAGATTGATACTAAACAGTTTAGTTTACCAGTGAAGTAATATTTTTTACTTAGATCAAAATGATCCTCACAGAAATACACACATGAAGTAGCCGCTATTTCATTTGGATCTCTTCGCGCCAGTGTCAACCACTTTTTGTGTATCTTCTCATTTTTTGGTACTTGCAAGAACAATTTTTCTGGAGTCTTGACAGATATACTGGTACAGTGCGGCACTAAGCAATATTTGTAGGTCATTATGCAAACGTTAACGCCCAAACACGAGGCCTCGGCCCAAACAATGTACAGGTATTTGTTTATTTTACGAGAGCAGCAGCAGCAGGAGCGTCTTGTATGACGTCACAGGCATCACGTGACTCAAATGTAGCGTTTTAGCGGGCTTTCAAATTATTTGAATTTCATTTCTTAAAAAAAAGAAATACTGAAATCCACGAGGTAAAAAGCATGTTCGGACCATAATACGACATAATTAACAATTTAAAACGATTTCCAGAAAACATTCAAATACCCTATTCTATTTATTTACATTCCATGTTTTGGCCATCTCCAGCAAGAAAATTAGGATTGCGGCAGTGTATTCACCCTGTGAAGGGACAGATCAAGATGAGATGGACAGATTTTACAACGTACTTAGTGATGTAGTTGTTAGAGTGAAGGATAAGGATAGTGTTTTACTCATGGGTGATTTCAATGCTAGGATAGGAAATCGAACAGAAGGTTATGAAAAGGTTATGGGTAAGTTTGGAGAGGATATGGAGGCCAACAGGAACGGAAAACAGCTCTTGGATTTCTATTCTAGTATGGGCTTAGTTATCACAAACTCCTTCTTTAAGCATAAGGACATTCACCGCTATACTTGGGAAGGAAGGGGAACCAGATCTGTCATTGACTATATAGTAACAGACCAGGAATTCAGGAAGACAGTCAAGGACACACGTGTTTTCAGGGGGTTCTTTGATGATACTGATCATTATTTAATCTGCAGTGAAATTGGTTTTGTGAGGCCAAAAGAGCAGAAAGTCAGGTCCATGTGTAGAAGGATAAAAGTGGAGAAGCTTCAAGACAACGAAATTAGGCACAAATACATAACAATGATCTCGGAAAGGTACCAGTTAGTTGAATGTAATGATCTACAGTCACTGGAAGAAGAATGGTCAAGGTACAGGGACACACTGCTGGAAGCAGCTAGAGAATGTCTTGGAACTGTCGTGTGTAAAAGGAGGCAGAAGCAGACAGCTTGGTGGAATGACACAGTCAAGGCAGCCTGTAAAAACAAAAAGAAGGCATTTCAAAAATGGCTCCATACTAGAAATCAGGCAGACAGAGAAAGTTATATTGAAGAAAGAAATAAAGCCAAACAGATAATTGCAGACTCCAAGCAGAAATCATGGGGACTTTGGAAACAAGCTAGAAACTCTGGGTCAAGCCATGGGAAAACCATTTTGGAGCGTAATTAGCAATCTTCGAAAGGGAGAGAAGAAGGAATTAACAAGTGTTTCGGACAGGTCAGGAAAGCTGCTAGTGAATCCTGTGGATGCCTTGAGCAGATGGAGGGAATATTTTGAAGAATTGCTCAATGTAGGTGAAACGGTTAACGATGTGTCAGATTTTCAGGTAGAAAGGGATAGGAACGACAATGGAAACAGGATCTCATTTGAGGAAGTTGAGAAAATGGTCAGTAGATTACAGTGCAATAAAGCGGCTGGGGTGGATGAAATTAAGCCGGAACTCGTCAAATACAGTGGAATATCAGGTCTCAAATGGTTACACAGGATAATTGAAAAGGCGTGGGAATCGGTACAGGTTCCGTCTGACTGGACGAAAGCGGTAATCACGCCAATTTTCAAACATGGAAACAGAAAAGATTGCAACAACTATCGAGCTATGTCTTTAATTGGCGTTGTAGACAAAATATTCTCAGGTATTATTGAAAGGAGAAGGCGAGTATTAATTGAGGACAAGTTAGATGAAAATCAGTGTGGGTATAGGCCTCTTAGAGGCTATCAGGACCAGATCTTTAGCCTATGGCAGGTAATGGGAAAGTGCTATGAGTGGAACAGGGAATTGTATCTATGTTTCATAGATCTGGAAAAGGCTTATGACCGTGTTCCTAGGAGGAAGCTACTGTCAGTTCTTCAAGACTATGGTATAGGAGGCAAACTTCTGCAGGCAATCAAAGGGCTTTGCGTAGACTGTCAGGCAGCAGTTAGAGTAGATGGCAAATTATGCTCATGGTTCAAGGTAGTTTCAGGGGTAAGACAAGGCTATAACCTGTCACCACTGTTGTTTATACTATTCATGGATCATATATTGAAAACAGTAGACTGGCACGGCGGAATTGAAATAGGTCAAAACAAAATAAGCAGTCTTGCATATGCAGATGACTTAGTTGTAATGGCCAATTCGATTGAAAGGTTGCAAACCAATATTTCAGAGCTCGATCAGAGGTGCAAGGATTATGATATGAAGATCAGCATCTCCAAAACGAAAGTAATGTCTGTGGGAAAGCGATCCAAACAGATTGGGTGCCAAATAGGAGGAACAAAGTGAGAACAGGTAGATAGTTTCAAGTACCTGGGATGTATTTTCTCATAGGATGGCAACATAGCGAAAGAACTGGAACCGACGTGCATCAAAGCTAATGCAGTGAGTGCTCAGCTAAGATCTACTCTCTTCTGCAAGAAGGAAGTCAGTACCAAGACTAAGTTAGCAGTGCACCGCTCTATCTTTCGACCAACTTTGTTGTATGGGAGTGAAAGTTGGTTGGATACTGGTTACCTTATTCATAAGGTAAAGGTTACAGATCTGAAAGTAGCAAGAAGGATTGCAGGTACTAATAGATGGGAACAATTGAAGGAGGCTGTCCATAATGAGGAAATCAAAGAAAAACTGGAAATGAACACCATAGATGAAGCAGTTAGAGCGAACAGACTGAGATGGTGGGATCATGTTACACGCATGGGAGAAGCAAGGTTACCTAAGAGACTCATGAGCTCGGCAGCGGAGGGTAAGAGAAGTCGAGGTAGACCTAGAAGAAAGTACTTAGATTCGGTGCAGAATGATTTTTTTTAGTAAAAAGCACAACATCAGTCGAGGCATCAATGTTAGCATTGAATAGGGGATCATGGAGGAATTTTATTAGAGGTACTATGCTCCAGACTGAACGCTCTAAGGCATAATCAGTCTCTAATGATGATGATGATGATGATGATGATAATGATGGTTTTCAATAAGGATTGACTATTGAATACGAATGTGCTCCAAGTTTTGTCAGACTTTTTTGAAGCTGTGAATTGACAAGCCTGGTAGTATATTTCCTATAAATGCGATAATGAAATATCAAGAAGCTGTCAGTATTACGGTTCGTAGTATGCAGTTTGCAAACAACGAAAGTGCCACTGTGAAAATATTTGTGTAGAGTTTAATGTAAGTGCATGGTATAAACGAGCTTCGAAACATACAGTGAGTAGTACTTGTTATGACGAACAATCATGACCATGGATTGGCATTTGGTGTTAATGTGCTGTATCATTTGTTTTCATAACGTCTAGTATACTTTTCTCTTGTGTTTACTAAACCTGTTAATTCTACAAACTTGTAAAACTCCTGTGAACTTTGGTGGACGAAATTTGCACACAACGTCGATATTGGCAGCCCTGCGCAAGGTTTGACGTGTTGTTGAAGAGCGCTCATAAAAGATAAGTAATTTAGCTAATAATAAATTGTAATTTAACGTTTATAACTAATTAAATACGTTCATTGTCGTGCTCTTAAAGCCCACCAATCAAAGTTTTTCTTTTACTTGCCTATAGTTTTATTAATAGCGAAAAGTCGGTCGTGTTTACATACGGTACTGCTGTAGGCCTAATTTTCGAGGAAAAAACAAGGAATTTAGCTAGTAATAAAGTGTAATTTAACATTTTAACTGATTAAATGCGTTCATTGCCGTGGTCTTAAAGCCTACCAATAAAAGTTTTTCTTTTATTTACTTACTGTTTTAGTAATAGCGAAAAGTCGGTTTCGTTTACTTACTGCTTTGAGGCCTTATTTCCGAGGGTGGATATTTAGCGTGACACGTCAGTTTTAAGGCATTTTCTAATAGTTTCCTCACTTATCAGTGTCTAATACTTAATTATATTTGTGGCATATATATATTTTTTCTTTATCAATAAAGTAAATCTCGTAAATAATTTGTAAACAGTCATGAATTCCAAGTATTTGAGCTGCCGTAGGAAAGTTAGTTCAGGGGTTTCATGCAGCTGTTGCGACAGGTGGTTTCATCGGGGATGCAGCGGTGTGGGAGTTGAGGAAACAAACGAGACTCTTTCATTCTTTTGCAGGGTTTGCTCAAGACATAGGAAAAGAGCAGAACAGGGGGGAAGATTAGAGCCCTTCATGCTGACTTGGGTAGAGCTAGGGAGGTTAAGGGGGGAGGAGGGCAACCAGAGGTGGGAAGTGATAGCTGGGAACAGGGGCCAGAGAAAGAGAACAGTGTCTGACAGTTTTGCAGTTGGCACAACCAATAGGTTTGCCCATCACAGTTGAGTAAGGAAGAGGCTCCAGTAGAAGTAGATGTGACAGAACTCAATTAGGAAACTAAAGGTTTCAAAAAAAAGTAGAAAGTAGGAAGAAAGTTCTGTTGCTAGGTAGCAGCCATGGAAGAGGTGTGGACCAGATTTTGCAGGAAAAATGAGGTGACAGGTACCAGGTCACAAACATTTTCAAGCCCAGCGCATGTCTAAGCCAGGTGGTACAGGATTTAGGTTCCCTGTTCAAAGATTTCACTAAAGAAGACATGTTGTGGTAGTGGGTGGAGTGGGAAACGGTATCAGTAGGGATCAGGGCTACAGTATTGAGTGTGATCTGGTGAAATTAGCCTCTGCAACGACCCACACAAATGTTGGTCTGGTGCCTTTGTTCATGCAACATGATCAGCCGCAGTTGAACCGCTCTGTCAGGAGGGTCAATATGGAGTTAGATCAGTTGCGTAGGTCGGCCACTCTATCAGACATTGGTTTGGTTCCTTTTGAGGCTATAGATAGGTGGGTCTTCACAAGTCATGGCCTACACCTCAATAGGAAAGGGAAGGGTAAACTGGCTGGGTTAATAGCAAAAACATTAAGGGGAGACACTGTAATTCATGAACGTTCCTCTTTTTGAGGCTAAGAACAGGGTCCAATGGGAAGCTCAGGCAGGCATGCACTAAAGATGCTCAAAACTCATATGAATCTGAAAAAGTAAAGTACAAAATAATTTTACCATATTTCACCAAAATATTGGGGGATTAAAGAATAAAGTTGAGTCTCACATAAGTAAAGTAAAAAATAATGTTGCTATCTTTCACCAAAATATTGAGGGATTAAAGAACAAAGTAGATAAACTACTGGTTTGTTTAGATTACATAGAATTAGAGAATGTAATAGATATACTATGCCTATCTGAGCATCACATTGTGATGGATATGGAAAAAATAAACATAAGCAATTACAAACTAGCAGCACATGTGAATAGAGAGAATAAGGTGAGAGGAGGAGTTGCCATCTATGTCAAAACTTATCACTGTGTAAAAAGTTTAAAAACTCAAAAGTTTGTGTAGAGCAACATATAGAACCATGTGCCTGTCAGCATAAACTGAATAAAGGTCCATCTCTTATAATTATAACAGTATATAGGTCCCCTTCAGGAAAATTTTAGTTATTTATGAAAAATTTGAATGCCTTGTTGTGCTATCTGTCAGATAACAAACAAAACAAATGTTTGTATAGCTTATGGGACTTAACTACGGGGTCATCAGTCCCTAAACTTACAAACTACTTATGAACTACTTACGAACTAGGACGGCACAAATATCCATGCCCGAGGGGGGATTCGAACCCCCGACCGTAGTGACCGTGCAGACCGTGACTGAAGCGCCTCAGTCCCCTCGGCCACCGCGGCCGGCATCTGTCAGATAAGGAAAAACAAATTATTATTTGTGGGGATTTCAATGTTGACTCACTAAAGGAGTGTAATAGGAAAAATGACCTGGAAGTCTTACTTGGTTCTTTCAATTTATCATCTGTAATTGATTTTCCTACTCGGGTAGTAAAGGACAGCAGCTCACTGATAGATAACTTTTTTTTATAGACCAAGATAAGTTTAAGAACATAAATGCTTGTCCTGTTGAGAATGGTCTTTCTGATCACGGTGCACAGCTAGTTACAATAAATGACTTAGTTCCTCTCTGTAATTCAAAACAGCCTTCCAAAGTCGTACATTCAGTTAACGATTCAACAATTAGAAATTTCAGGGAAAATCTTCAGCAGTTAGATTGGGATGAAGTGTATAAGGAAGCTGATGCTAATTTAAAATATAACTTATTTCATAACACATTTGTAAGAGTATTTGAAAATTGTTTCCCCAAGAAAATAGTTAAATATAATAATAATAAACCATGCAAGAAACCATGGCTTACTAATGAGTAACAATATCTTGTAACCGAAAAAGGAACTGTATCTAACAGCAGGAAAGAGTAATGACCCAGAAACAGTCAAATATTATAAAAACTACGGTGCTACATCAAGAAAAGTTACTAAAAAGGCCAGAAGCATGTGCATCATGTCTGAAATTAGTACCTCTGATAACAAAATTACAACAATTTGGAATATTATTACCAGAGAGACAGGGCAACCAAGAGCACAGGGAGAGACAGCATTACCATCAAAGTGAATGAAAAGTTTACAACTAAAAGCCAGAAGTTGAAATCATTTCTAATAATTATTTTTTAAATGTTGAGGTGAAAATAGGATCTAAATGTTTATTAGAAGAAGCTAGGCGGTTAATGGAACAGGCCATACCCACACAATTTGATACAATTGAAATTCCACCCACCTCTCCTTCTGAAATTAAGAAAATTATAAACTCTCTCATGAGCAAAAGGTCACACGGAATTGAGCTTAATAAAAGCTTGCTCACAAGAAATAAGTAGTATTCTCAGCCACATATTCAATATTTCTCTGAAGCAGAGTATCTTTCCAGATAGACTGAAATATGCTATAGTTAAACCACTGCACAAAAAAGGGGATAAGTCAGATGTCAACAACTACCGCCCAATCTCACTTCTGACAGCCTTATCCAAAATTCTTTAAAAAGTAATGTATGCTAGAGTAGTTTCACACATAGGTAAAAATAAAGTTCTAACAAAATGTCAGTTTCGTTTTCAGAAAGGTTTTTCAACAGAAAATGCTATATATACTTTCACCAATGAAATATTAAATGCTCTGAATAACTGGACATCATCTATTGGGATTTTTTGTGATCTCTCCAAAGCTTTTGATTGTGTAAATCATGGAATTCTTCTAGATAAACTAAAGTATTATGGTATGAATGGGACAGTGTACAAATGGTTTAAATCATACCTAACAGGAAGAGTGCAGAAAGTTGGCATTAATAATTCTCATAATATGCAAAAAACATCTGAATCTTCAAACTGGGAGTAATCAGAAATTGGGTGCCACAAGATTCGATCTTGGGCCCTTTGCTGTTCTTAATATATATGAATGACTTGCCATTCTATATTCATGAAGATGCAAAGCTGGTTCTTTTTGCTGATGATAGCAGTATAGTTATCACACGTGACAGACAAGAACTCACTGAAGAAATTGTAAACGATGTATTTCAGAAAATCATTAGGTGGTTCTCAGCAAATGGACTATAATTACATTTTGATAAAACACAGTACATACAGTTCCATACAGTAAATGGAATAACACCATTAATAATTATAGACTTTGATCAGAAACCTGTAGCAAAGGTGGAATATTCAAAATTTTTGGTGTTAGCATTGGTCAGGGGCTGAACTGGAAAAAAAAACACACATTGAAGATCTGTTGAAACGTTTGAGTTCAGCAACTTATGCTATTAGGGTAATTGCAAATTTTGGTGATATACATCTCAGTAAATTAGCTTACTATGCCTATTTGCATTCTCTGCTTTCATATGGCATCATTTTCTGGGATAATTCATCATAGAGTAAAAAAGTATTCATTGCACAAAAGCGTGTGATCAGAATAATTGCTGGAGCCAATCCAAGATCATCATGCAGACACTTATTTAAAGAGCCAGGGATGTTCACAGTAGCTTCTGAGTATATATATTACCTTATGAAATTTATTATTACCAATTCCACTCAATTCAAAAGCAATAGCAGTGTACATAACTACAACGCTAGGAGAAAAAATGATCTTCACTATTCGAGGTTAAATCTAGCTTTGGCACAGAAGTTATGCTGCCACAAAAGTCTTTATTCACATACCAAACAGCATCAAAAGCCTGACAGATAGCCAACAAGCATTTAAAAACAAATTAAAAGAATTTTTGCATGGCAACTCCTTCTACACAATAGATGAATTTTTAGATATAAATTAGTAAATTTGAAAAAAAAATTAATTAAAAATAAATTGTGTCATGTGATATTTAGTACAAAGTAATAATTTTTAAAGACACCTTTCATTAACCTGACATGTTCTATATCATTATGAAGTAGTGTATTCATGAACTATGGAACAAGTACTAATCTAAACTAATCTGAGAACAAAATACTGCAGTTAAAATGCGCCTAGGACATCTACCACAAAAGCATTCCATGTCGAAGTAAGATGTCTTTAATAAGTTACCTTGTTGCCATGCTGAAAGAAGTAATGTATGGTATGGGAAATTTGAATACAAAGACGAAAGTGATTATAAAATATTGCAATAAAAATTCGTCTGGGTCAGCTGCCACAATAACATTCCACACAGAAATAACGTATCATTAATAACTTTTGTTGTTGCCACGCTGAAGTTAGTACATATTTGTTGCAAAGAACACAGACATACAAGTGAAAAAATTCTGGCTGTCACTACTGCTTCTACACTTTCCATTGGTTGCATGTCAACCATGCTCGATCAAGTATTGTCAGCAACAAATGAAAATACTTTTAAAGAAAGTGTAGACACTCAAAAGTGTGGTTTCGTAAAGCACAGGAGTGTCAGAAGAAGAAATAACTCAAACCACAATAGTAAAAAACTGAGAATTTTATTATGGCATGCGATTCAAGGGAATTGCAGGATAGGTCATCTAAAGCTTCACTCTTTGATCAGATAAGTGCCATCAAGCAGGAATTTTGTTTGAATATAGACAGACTGAGATCAAACAAAGCAAAACATTTTGTGTTCTTGGATGAAGTACTTGCCGTTTTAATGACTTCGATTTGTGCAATTAAATGCTGAACACATTTTAGGCATATTTCATCTGCAAAAATTGTATAGGCATTACACACTAAATACAATATAAGCTAAATACAACTTCAAGCTCAACAATAACATACGACATACCCTTCTCAAGTGTACCTACCACCAAAAATGTAGCGGCGGAGTTTACAGAAATTACCGCAAAGAGTGCTGTAGCTTGTATGTTAGCACTTGTGTCTCTGGGTAGCAAAACTTGGGGCTGTTTGGGTGAGCCGATCGGTTACGCTCAGCAAACTTCGGATTTGCAACTCGTAATGCTTCCTGGTGGCAGGGAGTAAAAGCTTACTTCACACTAGGCATGGGCTAAACTGCGATTTTTCGATATCAGTGATTTCTGTGACTGCTACTTTTATTTATCTGTGATTCTTAGTTGCGAATTGTCACTGTTTACAATCGCATTGTACAAAGTTCACACAACACGATACTTGTGAAAAATCAACACGCAGCTGTGAAATTCATACCTGTATTACCACTTAAGTCTGTTTTCTCGTTTATTTTGTGTGTCAGTAGGATCTACAGTTTATGTTGATTAAGGACTTTAAAATATCTTCGAAAATAAATCCCTGAAATAAAAATATACCTTAGGTAACTTCGTATTCTTCCCAAAGTAATGTCACAAGAGAAATTTTTCAGTTCTTACAGTGGTAACAAAACAATTCTGTTCGATTCTGACTGCAGAAGACAACGCAAATAAAGTGAACGTAATCTCAAGCTTATCGCGAATATGTATAAAGAAACGTCGTGGGCACCAGCTTCTTTCATTAACCTAGAGCTGAATTTGATTTTTAAGCAGCGAAGATTTATGTATGCTATCTTGAATAGCATTATTCGAACTGCAGTGTATTATTAGAGCAAGAAATGCACTAGACCATTGTTAATTGAGTTCTGTTAGTGTGTGAAATATTTTTTACAGATTTTCAAATCGAGAAATTCCCTGTGGTTTGAATTTACGTTGCTAGGTCCGGGATATTTCTAATTATTACGGTTACATTACTAAAGCATTGTGAGTTCAGAATAATAGACGCCTATGCCACTCCTGGACTGTGTTGATTGCTGCTTGACTTTGCTACTAAATCAGAAGAAAGTGAAAATTTTTACTAATAATGGTACTGGTAGGGGCTAAGATGAACAAGTAAAACTGTCTAATGTACAATCTGTTATGATGAGAATCATGATATAGTATATGACAGTGTTCCTTTGACAGGCCCTACTGTTTGTATACTTATAAATTATCATTAGTGACATTTTTTTATTTGCACATAAAAGATATAAATATTGTTTCCATGACTCTCGGGTGTCCAGCCGGATGCTATAGGTGAAGTCCCACGATATTTCGGTGAATAACCTTTCTGCCATCCTCAGGTGGTTCTGATGGATGGCGGAAAAGTTATTCACCGAAATATCGTGGGACTTCAACGATCGCATCCGGCTGGACACCTGGGAGCCCTGGACACAACACGCTGGGAAAGCCTCCGCTCACATAGCAATATAATTGTTTCACACATTTATCTTGTATTACCGTGTTTTGCAAACAAAGTCGAATGTTTTCTCCAACCATATCGTCACCAATATAAAACTACATTAATCTGAGGGATCATGAAGATATCTACAGGTATATTTCACACACCTGTAGATTTTAAGAGAGACTGAATGATAAGGTTTGCATACTTCTTTTCTATCATGTGTAAATGCTCTTAATGTTTGGCCAATGATAACATATGCATACAAGTTTTTAAGAATAAATAAGGGATCGAAAATTCTTGCATACGTTTTGTACTTTTTTAATTTCTGTGATAAGACATCTACCCTCCAATTTCTGTTCAGTGGGTTACAAGTAAGGGTTTTGATGGTTATAATTATGGAGTAATACTTCTGCCTTCGAATTAACACATTGTAATAAAGAGGCTCTTTAGAAGCAGTGTGCAGTTTCCTGTCAGATGTTCAAATTGCATTAAGTATTTATCTGCAGCCCAATTCCCTTTAATGCGAAATCTGTAACATTTGAATGAATACAGATATTTGTGCCTAGACCTATGAGAAACATGTTGCTTGAGAAACTCTGTGTTCTCGGAGTGGAATATCCACTCACAACACATGTAAGTATTTCCACATTGCCAACTAGATGCTTGCAATGGATGTGGCGATACAAGCCTTTGTTATTGCCTATGTAATGGGGCAGAAATTGCAACTATACTTCTCCATAACTACACAGTTAAATGTGCGAACCTAGGAGATCAAAAACATCCTTGGCGCATACATTACTACAGATAGACGAAAATTAGCGAGCGAACAGTTTTTGCTGTCTGTCGCCAGATGGCACTGCATGCATAGTAGATCTGAAGTTAGTGGAGCATGCCCGATCGGCTCACACGAACGGCTCCAAGTTCTGCTACCCCCAGACAGAAGTGTGTGTGAGCCACTGGCCACAAAAACGGCGCCACAGCATGTGGCATTTACGGATTATATGGAAGTGGTGCTGTCAGAGCCATTTCCACTGACGCCTGTCTCAGTCCTGCTTGCATCGCTGCCAAAATGGCTTCAGTGAGATTTTTAGAACAGACATTGGTGTTGTCATTTAGGTTATCGTATTATAATTGATATAAGAGTACAATAAGAAGAAAATAAAGTGTAAATGTTGTTGTTTGGAAATGTATTTTGCGTATAAACAACACTCATATATTAAAGACAGGTATAAACCAAGTACGTTTACGTTTCGCGGACGAGTGTGGTGCGACGAACTTATTCTTCCGTGCGCTTGTATACTCGTATCTGCTTTTTTCTGGGAGAAACGTTTACGTGCAGAGTAGTGCGCGCCGGAATTGTGTGTATTGTCTCAACCACACGTTCTTGGTAGCAGTACTACTCAGTGTATCTTCGAAATGGCTGACCCACCTAATACGGGTCAGGTCATCCAGTCCACCATGGAAATATGTAATCAACCTGCAGCGACGGCTATCCCGCTGCCGGTGATGTCCGACAACCCTGCTGACGTACACCAGAGTCAACTACCAACACAGGACCTACAATATACACAACAACAAGGGCCACAGCAGCAACAAGAACTGCAGCTTCTACACCACCAACACCTACAATTCCAGCAGCAACTGGCCCAGCAGCAACAGCTTCAGCTACTGCAGCTGCAACAACAGCAACACCAGCAATTCCTCCAGCAACAACATCAACAACATGAGTTACAACAGGTTAGTCAGCACCTCAGCTATTCCTGCGACCCCTCCAGCATTTTACCTAGTGGCGATACAGTTGCACAACAGCAGCAAGAAAGTGGTCCTCATAGTAAACCACTGTGTGTCGATTCTCCTTCAGTCCTGGACTGTGAAATGAGCCAGGTACTGGTTTCTCACGCGTCTTCTACCGACGGCACCAGACAGGCAAACACAGAACGCACGCAGGTACAAACATCTGCTTCTCCTGCCACCATTACTCGACTGAGTATCAATAACCGATACAGTCGGACAGATGCAGACCCCTACATTGTCATCGCGGAGAGCTTAGATAAAAACATTGGCAAACTCCACCCCATGTCAGTGGGCAAGCTATTGTATACCTACAGCTCTCACCTCAAGCACGATATTGTTGACATTAGTTCCTCAGGCAAGAACAGAGTTAAGATAGAACTGAAAACTGCTGCAGCTGCTAATAACTTACTAAATGTCCCTGCTTTCAAAGATCATAAGTTAGATGTTTACATCCCTAACTTTTTACTCCATACGTATGGCATTATCCATGACGTAGAGACCAGCCTAACGGACAAAGAGAGAGTAGATGCCATGGAAAGTGTCTATCCTGTAACAAGTATAAAACGATACACGAAGAAACATCCTTCCAATCCTGAGCTTACAGTACCCATTCCAGTCTGCATGGTGGTGTTTCGCTCTCAGACATTACCCTCTCATGTTGCTATTCTGGGGGCACGCTGCCCAGTGGTACCGTACGTTGCCCCAGTCATTCAGTGCACAAATTGCTGGCGCTTCCATCATCGGGCGAACCAGTGTCGAAGCCATACTCGTTGCAGCAGATGAGGCGGACAGCACCAAGCTGATTCTTGCCCAGCGACGATTCCGACCTGTTTAAATTGCTCTGGACAGCACCCTGTCACTGAGAGGTCATACCCCATTTTTCTCCACCAGCAAGAGCTGCAACGTGCAAGGGTGTACGCTACGTCAGGAAGGGCACTCAGTGGCCCACACCCCACATATTCAGCGGCCGTACGGAAGCCTCCTAGCCCTCAGAGTTCTGCGGACTTCCCGCCCCTATCTCCAAGGCATTTACAGCAACCGCAAGTCGCCGTACAAGAGCGTTCTACGGGGCCACCAATGCCGCCAGTGGCGCCATAGCTGCGTTCACCCCCTAAGGAAGACAGGTATCAACGGAATGATGTTCCCATAGCAGACAGATCGGGTGTCAGCTCCGTCATGAGCGGCACGAGGAAAAAACAAACTTCCATACCCGCCTGGCGTCAGGGATTTTCAGACGTTAGTCACGAATATTCTATCTCCCAATATCTACCACAGGCCCCTTTACCACCCAACCCTTATCCTCCTCAGTACTGACAACAAGCAGTGCCACCACGTAACAATAGTGAATACATCATAGAGAAAATTACCTGGTTTATCCTTCATCTCATAGAAGACGCGAAAACAATGCCACATGGAACTTTACAGATACAGCCTATTCGCCAACTATTAACGACTCTCCTTACTTCTAACAACAATGGCGGAATTTAAGATACTGCAGTGGAATGCGCGATCTACGATTGCCAACAAGGGTGTACTTCAACGTGAACTTTGGATGCGGAAGATAGCAGTGGCCGCCATTTCTGAGACATGGTTTCAACCAGATACCATCGTACGCTTCCAAGGATACCACGTTTACCGCCAAGACAGAGATGATGGTCGAGGAGGAGTCGCCCTCTTCATCAATAATATGCTGTATCACACCCCTGTTCTGATTTCTCATGACGATATTGAAAGCTATCAAGCGATAGCAGTAAACCTCTCACCTCCAATTGGTCGAATAACTATTGTGGCCCTCTACAGCCGACCACGGTCATACATTACCATTGAAGAGTGGTACGCTCTGGTACAACAGTTGGAACCATTTCTGTTCTGCGGGGATTTTAATGCACACAACAGATTGTGGGGGTGTGCATATAACGATAGGCTGGGTGATGGCATTCTTGATATTATCGACGAGTTCAATCTTATCATCCTCAATAATGGATCCCCTACGTTACTTCCATTATCCGGACAGAGACCATCAGCCGTCGATTTGACTTTGTGTTCAGCGTCTGTTTCTTCATTCTTTACATGGTCTGTACTTTCCTATCCGATGGGTTCAAACCATTATGCTATTCTCCTCTCTTCACCAACCTCGTCACCGAACACGGTCTGTCGGCCGTCTCGCAAATGGCATGTCAGGAGGGCAGATTGGTCTCAGTATGGTGCCATCATGGATACACAACTTTCGTCGTTCCCCACCGAGTTGTCACCGCAAACAAGGTACGCGCATTATAGGAATTGCATCAACGTAGCAGCCTCGCTGTCAATCCCACAGACGAGGGTGGTAAATGGCAGTAGACGTATGCCGGTTGCCTGGTGGAATCAAGAGTGCTCGCGTCGAGTGGCGCAAAGGAGACTGGCATGTAGCCGTCTTAAACGGCAAACCACATGGGAAAACTACCTCGCCTACAAACGTATGGATGCGACTGCCAAATGCTTTCTCAAGACTTGTAAGAAAGAACATTGGAAGAAATTTTGTGAACAGTTATCCCTGCATACTCCTGTCGGTAGGATTTGGTCAAAAGTTAACTCACTCAAACGAAAACCAACGCCTCCCAAGCGGTTACAGACCTGGATAGACGAGTTTGCCAACATTGTAGCACCTCTTACGGCCATATTAGAACTCATTGATCCCACGACAAATGTCGACGTTGAAGATCTTCAAGGTGATCTCACCTCACCGTTCTCCCTTGTTGAACTCAACAGTGCGCTGCCGCCCTCAGCCGATACATCGCCCGGGCATGACCAGATACATTACTCCATGATACGCAATTTGTCTGATGATGCAAAACTTATCTTCTGAATATCTTTAATGACATCTTGAGAGAGGGGTCTGTTCCAACTGACTGGACCACTCAGGTATTTGTTCCTATATTGAAACCTGGAAAAGACCCTGGTCAGGCAACGTCGTATCGCCCCATTGCATTGTCATCATGTGTGTGCAAGACCTTTGAACGTCTCCTCAAAATCCGGTTAGAATGGTGCTTAGAGCATCACGACGTGTTCCCACGGACCCAATACGGTTTTCGCAAGGGGAAGAGCTCTTACAATAATATAACATCTCTTGCTATGGACATCGAAAAAACGTTCCTGACAAATGGGTATTTGACGGCTCTTTTTCTTAATTTTTCGAGGGCTTATGACAATGTTTTGATACATAAACTTATAAATAAATTACAACTATTGCATCTCCCACTGAAGGTGTTAAGAATTATATACAGATTACTTTGTTGTCGCACTGTTTATATCCATGACCAGGACAATGTGTTACATGGCCCACGAATCGTTTCCCGTGACCTCCCACAAGGTGCGATATTAAGCCCCTTGCTATACGCCTTGTATGTTGCCGACTTAGACTCTATCTTTCATCCTACTGTCAAAGTGCTTCAGTACACTGACGACGTTTGTATATACTTCCACTCGTCGTGCTTTTGGGTGACACACATATGGCTTACTACTGCATGTGAAAAACTGGCTGAATGGGAGTTAGAACACGGGCTTACGCTGTCGCCCGGAAAATCTACTGTGGTGATATTCACGAGGAAACGACAGAATTATTTCTCTCCACATCTTCAGCTCGGTCCATACAAACAGTCTGTTCGGTCATATGCTAAGTTCCTTGGTGTTTACTTTGACAGCAAACTGACATGGACGCGCCGCGTTGAATACCTCTTGGACAAAGTGGACACTACTGCAAATATCCTGCGTATGCTTGCCAGAGTTTGGTGGGGAGCCGATCTGACGGTACTCCTTACTTTATATAAGGTCTTGATCCGCTCCGTTTTGGATTATAGCAGTATCATCTACACTACTGCAGCGCAATCGACCCTGCGCAAACTTGATGTCCTCCAGTACAGAATGCTTCGTCTTGTTCTCGGAGCTATGAAGTCAACACCCACCAACGCCTTGCTCGTGGAAGCGTCTGAAATGCCGTTAACTATACGTCGTCAAATGCTGTCCTATATTTTCCTCCTCAGTCGAGCGTCAATATGTAATAGTGCCTCTCTCAAAGTGGTGCACCAATTTTGGAGCCTTACACAAATGCATCACAGAAGAGGCATGACCCGAGTTCCTTTACTGGTTCGCAGCTATGAGACATGGAGACATCTCTTCCCACTCATCATACAGGAAACCAAACTTCCTTGCTTCCGTTATTCGTATCATCTGTTTTTCAACCCAGTCCCAGTGACACACTTGCCATCCGACTACACAACGGGGACCAACATCACTCTCGAAGTGGAACAGTTTCTTCTCCACAACTGGGCACAGCATGCTCACATCTATACTGACGACTCTAAAACTGAAGCAGGGGTGGGATACGCCTTCTTTTGCCCCTCCAACGGCACCTACCAAATATTTGCGCTTCCGCCTGCGTCATCTATTTACACGGCAGAGTTACTGGACATCAGGGAGGCCATTTCTTACGGCACACAGGCATTTGACTCTATATTGATCCTCACGGACTCTCAAAGCGTGCTGAAAAAATTACAACATCCGACGTTTGACAAACAAACGAATAGATATATATTGGACGTCTTGGAGGCCATATCAAATGCACAGACAGTGGGTATAGACATCCACTTACTTTGGATTAAAGGACATCAAGGTATACCCCATAACGAAACAGTAGACCGCCTTGCCAAGAGAAGTATTACGGAAGGACAACACTGCCCCACGCCGATTCCATATACAGACTTCCGAACGACGATTCGAAAAGCTGCCTATCGTACTTGGGACCACGAATGACACCTCTCTCAAGCGTTTAAGGGAGGACACCTGGCAGCTATACAACCAAATGTCTCCTCACAACCATGGTTTTCATTGATGACGCTTAGTAGACGTCATGCAACGTCTATCATTCGGATGAGACTGGGACATGGATGTTACCCTGCCCACCTACAGCGTTTGAAAATCATCGCTTCTTGGCATTGCGACAAAGATGCAACGGAAGTGGCGGATCTCAACCACATCATACTGACATGCACCAAGTACACGGCCGCACAAAGTGTATTCTACCGCATACTGGTTGCGAGGGGTTACCCCCTCCCCACAAGTGTCACTGTCCTCCTTCATAGATTCGACAAGTTGAAGTACAGTTTACTGACGGACTATCTTAAAGTCACCGGCATACAGCTATAATTTTAGAGCTAGTGTGTCTAACTTGAATATGCACAGCGTGAAACTGCATAAGTAATTTTATATTATATTTTGACTTTTGTCTTTTCACATCTCATATGGTCATATGCTGTTTGCACTTTCGTTGTATTATATGTCACTCGTACTTTTAAATTCAAATGTTTGTATAGTCTATGGGACTTAACTACGGGTCATCAGTCCCTAAACTTACAAACTACTTATCAACTACTTACAAACTAGGACGGCACAAATATCCATGCCCGAGGGGGGATTCGAACCCCCGACCGTAGTGACTGTGCAGACCGTGACTGGAGCGCCTTAGTCCCCTCGGCCACCACGGCCGGCATACTTTTAAATATGTATTGTTTTATATCTTGTACATATGTTTTTTTTCTTCTTTTATTCCAAGGCTCTATGATGTGCGATACTTATTAATATTGTGCTATACATTGTAAGAATCTCAATTCTATTGTAATGTTGTCACTGTAATTACCGCTGGCTGTATGGTCACTGTAACCAAAAGCCATAATAAATAAAAAAAGACCAAGTAGAAAATGTCAACAAACCTCTATTACTGAACCAATTACGAATTCAAAGAAAGTAAATTTCGATTCGTATCTGCTTATCGAGCTCTGTAAAAAAAGCTTGATATTAACATTAGAAAGGCAGTATGTCATCAAGTGATACTATGATAGTATCGTTGTGGTATTTGACACCTAACCATTAGGCCTACCTGTCATCTATTCAAAATTGATATCTTTTTATCAAAACAAGTTCAGTATTCTGATGTAATGTTCTGGATGCTATTTACAATGTAATGGACGCTTATTTGAAACCTAATATAGCTATCTACACTTGCCCACATTTAAATACGACGATTTTGTAATTGATATTGATTCTTGAGGCTATGCTGCGTACAACTGCACTGACATTACTGTAATACAGTTCATTCCCTTAATTAACAGATAGACTCAATAAGAAATTACTACATGAATATTGTGATTTCCTTTCTAAAATCCATGTGGCAAGTGTTTATAAGCATGAAGATGCCAATTCCAGAATCTGAATACACAGCCAGCACCACACTTTTTCTGCATTTGTGTAATTAAATAGACTGTTGTGCAACAACAAATCTCCCTTCAGTAATTACTCAGTAACACCTGTTTAGTTACACACAAATGTTAAGCATACAGTGTATAAGAACATAATAAAATACGCAAATTAACTACAGTATGCTCATGAAAACTTTGTCCTGCATTCTGATGTCTAACTATCACTGTTAGCCAACAAACCATACTTAAAAGCACGTATTTTGGGAAGATCTTTAATTTGATGAGCTATTAAAGTGCGCATTGTTTGTAATACGTATGCATAGATACAGGAAAACACCAAATACGGCATTAGACTTCAAATAAACATGGCGGCGGCGTCACAAAAATTTCCAATGACCCGTTTTAGTTTTCAGTGCCAACGTACCTTTAAGCTCTTGATATGAATGGTCACTCAGAGATATCTACTCTATGGTTATAATCATAGAGGTAATAATAAAGGGAGATGGCGCAACGTATCCCAGCCATACTGTGCTTTGAAGCCATGGCCACCATGACACTCCGACCAAAACACTGGCTGTGTGCTACAGCAGTGTCTGTATTTACAGTCGCTAATTGCGTCATATACGCATGTAACGCCCTCAAACTGGTTGTTTCAAGTTTTTGTTTAAAATTAAATCTCGAAAAACTAAAAAAAAATCGCGTTTATTCTGTTAAAAAACAGTTTTTACTACAATATTACGAATCAGAAACGTGGTTTCTTTCTATCGATAATCGAACTATTGTAAGATAAAATAATTCGATTGAGTGAACCAATGCCAGATTTACGAGCACAGTAGCGATATCTTTTCTTTGGGTAGTAACTTTCATTAATACTGAAACTAAGTTTTGCTTTCGAAATCACTGACTTAATAAAAATCAAATTTATATTTTATTCCTTATTCATTCATAAATAGTATGTTAAGTGGGGAAAATAACTTTCATCTTTAGGAAATCGAAAATCATAAGAGAAAAATACGCTACATTACAAGTAGAGATGTTATATAGGTTTGTTCACAATAAAAGTGGTGAAATCACACATTAGCGAGGCAAATGGTTTTTTCTTCGATTTGACGTCACAATCATAACGATTCGTACACAGAAACATCACACAAGTCACCATATCAGTGCAAAATCCTTCCGTAAAAAAGCGACACACATACGCAAACAAGTTAAATACAGCAGTGTTTTGGTCGGATCAAGATGGCTACCCTTGGCTTCACAGCTGTGGCATCAGAGCACCTCCGTTTATTCTTACCTCCATGGTCATAATCTTGGGAGGTGGTTTTATCTATGCTGAGAACAGGCATTGGTTGAAGCCACGGGAGCTATGCTTCTGTACTCAAAACAAGGATTTCTCGCTTATCCTTTGTGTTTTTAGTATTAAGCCAAGTCCACACACAACGATATGTCTGCGCAAATGTCTGTGCACACCATTCGTTGTATGTGGATGGGTGTTTACATCACTGCAAATTATCGCGCCCGACATCTTTCGGTGAAAAGAGAAACTAGGTAGTACATACTGCATTCGGACTGGGAAACGAATACGATAAGCTTTTTTTCGAAGTTTATTTTTGTCAGTGATGGAGAAAATCTTGTTACAATCACTATTAGCAAAAAAAAAAAAAAAAAAAAAAAAAAATTGCTGCTTAAAAGAGGGCAGTTGTCACATGCGATTCTACATCGTGAGTTGAAGTGCAAACCCGGTAGCTGGCTTAATTATTTGCGAATGGATGTGGAAACTTATAATTATCTTTTGACACTGGTAACTCCTCACATATAACGTAAAGACACTTGTATGAGGAGATATATTTCTCCACGAGATCGGCTGACAGTTACATTAAGATTCCTGGCCGCAGGAAGAATTGTTGCAACTCGTAATAAATTAATTTAATAGCAACATTTCTTGGGTAACATAAACGTATATTTCCATCACGGAATACAGAAACAAAAACTAAACTAAAACAGAATAAACACGTGTAGAAAAATGAAAGAGCAATAGCAAAGATATTAAGTAAATGTAATCTTTGTTCGACTCGCGCACGTCGATATCTCGATGTATACCACTGCACAAACTTGACGTCACCACTACATCACTCCCCCCTTAAGAGCTAACGATATTTACCATTAAACTTGACGTGACGTCCTGATCTAGTGAGCACTGGTTTTGTTGTTGTAGAGCTGTCAGTACTCGGTATCGGTGGTTTGCTGGTGGCAGGTGGTGTGGAAGCAGTTGGTTCTGTCATGTCTTCTAACGTTGTGGTTGGTGATCATTTACATCAGTAGCAGCAGTGTTCAAGGCAGGTTTGAGACGGTCGATGGAAACTGTTGTTGGTATCCCCATAACATCAACTTTAAAAGTTTTCTCCCCTCTGGTCAGTACTGTATATGAGCCGTCATATGGCGGTTGTAGAGGCTTACGCACCGCATCATGTCGATTGAACACTTATTTGCAGTTCGACAAATCTGCAAAGATAATTGGGTGGCGAGTACCTCGTTCTCTTGCTGTAACAGGCCGAAGTTGTCGTATGTGTGAGCGTAGTTTCCAGACAAAGTCTGATGCATCAACAATAGTGTCTGGCATGCTACAGAGGAACTCGCCAGGAAGTCAGATAGGTTGCCCGTCGACCATGTCAGCTGCAGTTGTTTTCAAATCGTCTTTGATGGGTGTGCGTAGGCCCAGTAATACGATCGGTAGCGTTTCAGTCCAACGCTGTGACTCGTCACACCGAAGAGATGCTTTGAGTTGACGATGGAAACGTTCCACTAAACCATTCTCTGCCGGATGATAAGCAGCAGTCCGAATGTGCTTCGTAACTAACAGCACAGCAAGTGCTTGAAACAGGTAGGATTCAAACTGCCTGCCCTGGTCGGTAGTAATGCGCAATAGTACGCCGAAACGGGAAATCCATCTCTGGAAGAAAGTAGTTGCGATGGTCTCGGCCATTGATCTCTATACTACCTGGATGTTGAACTTCAGCTGTCTGAGGGTGCCAGCCATAGATGTTCCTATTTCGTTTCTTGCCAAATTCAAATATGGCTGCTATGATGTATTACAAGAAAACGAAAAGAAATTACATTTTGTTTGCGCACCCATATTAGCCTATTACATAGCGTATTCACGTAAATTTCAGATCAAGAGGTAAGCAAGCACTTCTTTGTCACGTAATGACTGATGGAAATTTGTTTGCCAAATATAAACATGGCAGACAATACAAAAACGTGTGGAAAACATATGAATGTGCAGGCACGCTGCAGTTCTATGCTCAGATACCAGAGTTATACATCCAGTTTGTATAGAGATCAATGGTCTCGGCGGTGATGTCGGACATGGGGAATACCTCTGGCCAGCGGCTGAATCTATGGCAGTGAGGCAATAAGTGTGGCAACGGTCCTATGATGTCAATATGGACATGTTCAAAACGTTGGTTAGGTGGAATGAACGTACCGAGCGGTGCATTAACATGGCGAGTGATTTTGTTACATTGACAAGCCATGCATTGGTGGACAAAGGCCTTACAGTCCTTGTCAATGTTAGGCCACACAAAAGTCTTTTTCACCAGTTGTGTTGTAGCACGAACACCAGGATGTGACAGGTTGTGCAGCGACGCGATTGCTTGCTGTCGAAAACTACTAGTCACAAAGTGTCATGGCTTTGATATAGAGACATCACAGTATAGTAGCACATTCGTTGATGGCACTTGAATGCGACATAGCTGAAGACGAGATGGCTGTGACAACAGTTCTTGCAGTTCGTTGTCAGACTGTTGTGCATAGGCCAGTGCCTCATAATCGATTGAACTAGAAATCGCCTCAATGCGAGAGAGAGCATCTGCTGGAACATTAAGTTCTCCCTCAACATGGACAATGTTGGTAATAAACTGACCTACGAAGTCCAACTGACGAAGCTGTCGTGGCGATGCTTTGTCTGGGCGTTGACGAAAAGCATATGTTAGGGGTTTATGGTCAGTGACAAAAGTGAAGTGTCTTCCTTCGAGCATGTGTCTAAATTTCTTGATTGATACATACACCGCATACAATTCGCGGTCGTAAGTTGACCAGTTTTGCTGTGAAGGAGATAACTTCTTGCTATAGAATGCCAGAGGTTGCCACTGGTGGTCCACCTGCTGTTATAGTGCAGCACCTATTGCTGTTGCTGATGCATCAACCATTAAGGTAAGTGGTGCATGAGGAACCAGGTGAGTCAGCAGAGCGGTGTCAGCAATGGCAGTCTTTACATTGTTGAAAGCAGTGTCAGTTTCACTGGTACACAACAGTCTATCACTGGGTTTATGTGAACCACATAGAAGATTGTTCAAAGGTGCAGTTAACAATGCAAAGTTCCGAACACAGCGACGGTAGTAGTTCGTGACACCCATAAATCGCCGCAGTTCATGAACTGTCACTGGCCATGGATAGTTAACTATTGCGTCTACGTTGTCTTGCGGTGGTCGAATTCCATGTGTATTGATTGTGTAGCTCAGGAAGCCAACTTCTGAAACTCCAAAAACACATTTGGAAGGGTAAATAAGAAGTCCATGTGAGCGAAGGTGTATGAATATCTGGCGTAGATGTTCCAAATGTTCAGCTTCAGAACTGGACATAACTAATACATCGTCAATGTACACGTAGCAGGATTCGAGATCTCTTGTCACTTCATCCATGAAACGCTGGAATGTTTGCGCTGCATTGCACAAACCGAATGGCATTCATGTGAACTCGAAGAGGCCGAAGGGATTGTGACAGCAGTTTTAGCAACATCTTCTGGCGCCACTGATATTTGATAATAAGCATGGACCAGGTCTAAGGTGGAAAATACTTGCTTGCCATAAACATTAAACGTAAAGTCCTCAATGTGTGGTACCGGGTATCTGTCTGGGATTGTTCTCGCATTTAGTTGTCTATAATCGGCGCAAAGACGCCATCTGTTGTTCTTCTTGGGCATCACAAGTAGTGGTGAGGCCCAGCTGCTGCTTGATGGATGGCAGATATCCTGTGTAAGCATGAAAGAGAATTCTTGCTTAGCCACTTTCAATTTTTCAGGTGTTAATCGGCATGGTCGAGCGTGGATTGGTGGTCCAGGTGTTGTGAGGATGTAATGAACTGTCGAATGTTGTAGTGGTGCTAACGTCAGCAGCTGTCTGGTGATCTCGGGGAACTGCTTAAGAAGTTCAATGTAGGGCGAGTCTCCAGCGATCATCCGAACTCCTGTACTATCTACACAACGAATACTTCCTTGACTGGCCAACTTGGTGGTGGTGTTCAGTAGTCGACGATGTCTGAGGTCAGGTAGCAGTCCATAAAATGACAAAAAATCGGCTCCGATTATAGAATGTGTCACATTCGCTACAACAAATTGCCACTCGAATTTCCAACGGAGACCCAGGTTTAGCACTCGTGTTACGCGACCACAACTCTTTATGGTAGATTCATTAGCAGTAAAGAGGTGACAACCATCCGAGTTACGGCGCGGTAGACAAGTGGATGGACAAACAGACACGTGTCCACCAAAAACTGGAGTTTAGAGTATAGATCTATGACAAACAATCGACGGCTGCCGTCTGGAAAGCCAGTTTCCGTCATTACTGACCTCCCGTCTCGTTTTCCATCTCACATGGCGGCGTGCATTTGTTTGCTTGAGGTCCAAACCTTCTATGATACTAGCAGATTTTTTTTGATGAAGGTGATCGGCTGCTTTTTCGTAGTGAGCGATGTCGCTGAGGTCGACGACTGGACTTGTGCAGTAAGCTCCGCAATCTGTGTTTGTAATGACACTGCAGCAGAATCTGGCGGTGAACTAACAGCCGCTACTGTTGATGGTGGGTACATCTCAACATTACGGCCTGAAGTCTGCGCAAGTGCATCCAGAACTCCAGCACACACTGTAAGAATCTTCTGTACGTCTGAGGGAAGATGTGAGACCCAGATGTTCCTTAGAATATCTCCACTAACAGCATTGCCTGCTAGTGTCCGTAGTCGTCGCAGCAACTGCGAGCGAGTGCGGTCTCCTAACTCCTCTGTTCGCAGTAGCTTCACCAGTCGTTTTGCTTCTGATTGTGATAGACGCGTAATTAGAGCGTTCTTCAGAGCCGTATATCGGTCCGTGCTTGGTGGTAAGACCAAAATATCTTGCACTTCGAGAGCCATGTCCTTACTAAGTGCAGCGACAACGTAAATGTACTTAGTTTCGTCAGCTGTGAAATTTGCGAGCACGAATTGACTCTCGAGTTGCGTGAACCATAGCACTGGGTTCTGCTGCCAGAAAGGTGGTGGTTTGACAGCTACTCGATTAACTGAAGCGCTCGGAGTTGCGTCGACGTTTGTTGACGGGTGCGACATTGCTGTATCAATGCACGGAATAATCGCGATGCGGATGGATGTGGTAGATAGTACTTGAGGTTCGAAATAAGTCGGCGACGCGATATGCGAATGATGCGCGGCGCGGATGGTTTGCACTTAATGTTTAGAACGATACGGCACAGACACAACGTTCGTCAATGTCGGCAGTCGTATTTAATCATGTCGCGCGGCGCAATTGTTTTGTCTTTATCACGTCAGCGGCCGTCTGAAATCACGTCAGAGTCACCAAAAAATGTTGCCACTCATAATAAATCAATTTAACAGCAACATTTCTTGGGTAACATAAACGTACATTTACATCACGGAATACAGAAACAAAAACTAAACTAAAACAGAATAAACACGTATAGAAAAATGGAGCAATAGCAAAGATATTAAGTGAATGTAATCTCTGTTCGACTCACACACGTCGATATCTCGACGTATACCACTGCACAAACTTGATGCCACCACTACAGAACCTACAAAGACCTCGAATTTTCAACAGCAATTTCTTAACATGCATTGAGTTAAATCATCCCCAACACTTGTGAAGGCCTGAAGAATGATTTCTTGAAGGCAAGTAAAGTAGGCCTACCTTCTAACACGATACAAATAAAATTGTCAGAGTTTTAGGTATGTTTGACACACTTTATGCCTACTTCAATTTATATTATGTAAGTGGCCAAATAAACTGTGGCTAAATTTGTTTCCCAGTCGGAATTTTCAGTTCTCAGCCATTTTCATCCACTGTCACCATAGTAAACACACGAAAAAAGTATACACTGAGACAGATTTGCAGCGATCTCCTGTCCACACGTTCTAACTTGTCTGCGCAGATGTGATATGGACCCACAGATTTGAGCAGTTTTGCTCAAACCTCCAACTCCAACTTCCAGATTTGCGCACATCCCATATCTGGGCAAATATGATGTCCACACGCAACGATTTGCGAGTTATGCACAGACATTTGTGCAGATCGTAGCGTATGGAGCCGGCTTTAGCGTATTTCCAGAGATTCTAACCTCCTTGGGCTCATCCCAGAGATATTTACATAATTGTTTCCTGAAGATATTCCGTAACCAGAGATAATTATATTACACGACTGGCAACTTTCTCGGATTGTGTTTAGTGTTCATTGAATGCAAGTGATCTTTGATCGACGTGGAGTGTATGGTTACGGTGACATGTAGAGTATATACATGCATTAATGATAATAACTATTATCGTGACTTACGTGTTATTCATGCAACATATCCGACCGTATGAAATACGAAACGAAGCGGTCCTCAGAGGTTGAGAGTAAGTATAATAAATTATCACTTGTATGGTATTTATCGTATACGGAAAGTTAGTTCACTATGACATTAATCGTAGGAAATGAAAATTATGTGAGATTCTGTTTATATGTGATGCTTGGCAGATTTCCTATATATTTCCGTGATGCATCTGTACACAATAACAGGCCAATCGACAGGTGTCTTGTATTACTGCTATTTTCAGGTGTTAGCCTGTGCTTAGTGTTCTGAGGAGGTAGATGAAGGGTAAATCTGAGCACGATGCAGGGCGATGACACCGTATCTAATTCAAAGGGCAATGTTGTTGTGCTGTTTTGGAAAAGATTGCAACAGGTATGTTCCTTAACCATTGCTATTAATGTATTGACGTTTCCATTCACTTGAATTTTTTCGTTGTATGGGCTGTAGTTTAATCTTGTCTATATATTTTCCTGTGATTTTTATACAAGATGTGCATTGCTTACGGCCTGTAAAAATCGTTACTTGTGCTTAAAATGAAAATAGTATTTACTTATACTTATAAAGTGACTACCCACGAAAACTCGAATGAGGCCTATTGATGGAATAGCATTTTTTCTCGGAGATGTGTGTGTGTGCCACTAAGTTTGATGAAATACTAACTAAAACATCCATCGTATAGTTATGTGACTGCTGAAGTTATCTATAGGAACTTGTGTAACAAATGCCACTATTCATGTTGCCTATTAACTGTGTTTGCTTGTGGTAATTGTATTTGGCAGTACCAGTAACAACACTACTGCACGATCTTGTTATGTAACTCTTTTGTAGTCTCTCCTGTTCAGGTCTTCATATCTGTACATGCCTACTGGCCCATAAAAGATGCTTTCATACGGCAATAGACAAAATTGTGAGTTACACTATCTGATACCACAGTGCCCTTTTTTGTCATTAACTGCTGTCATCTTTTACATTTACACAATCAGAAACAGTTGTTCTTCGTTGATTAAATCTTAGTTAATGTGACACTACCTTCTTGTTGGTGATTGGACGTGAAGGCAGACAATTAGAAGTGTTGTTGAGGGCCAATGAGCGTCTTTGTTTTATTTTGTAACCAACTTGGCGTTGTTTTCAGTCCATGATTGTGGCTTATTTGTAGAAGATAAGTCCATATTTTCATCAAGTAGTACTGTAAATCTGTGAAGACAGTTTTATTAGGAGAATCGTGACACATTGGTAGTAAATAGTTCCATGTTTTTGGTTCATTGAGGTAAATTGAAGCTGTGGACATTGGCCCCTCCATGATCAGCGCAAGTTGACAGAGTTCATCTGAGTTTCAGAATGACTTATAAGCAGATTAAAATTGTGTGCTGGAACCAGGATTTGGAACCTGGGACCTTTGTCTTTCACAGGCAAGTGCTCTACCAACTAAGCTTTCCCTGCACACTTAATGGTCTGTCCAGACTGTTTGTCCAACATTCATGACTAGTATTTAATTCTTTGGGTGACAGTGCAGAACCATATAGATCACCAGAAGTGAAGAAAGACAGCATTTAACAGGGAACCTTTAAAAAAAAAATCTGGTTCTGATGCATGGGTACAGTGAGCTCAGTTTCACGTAAATGTTACTGTTGGATCAGTTGTTTTTCTATGCTTCAGTCATTATTTTGATATCAGTAATTTTCGTGTTCATTCATCAACTTCAAGCCCGTATGCTATTTGTTACTGTGCTGGCAAGTCTTTTCCCGTAGAGACTCCTTGAGAAGTTTACAAATACTTGATTAGTGTTATCCTCACCATCCTGTGGTCCTGGCTGTCCAGGATCTCCTTTGTGCACTTCAACAATTTGAGGCTCAGTCTTTGCTAGAGTCTCAGGTTACGTTGGGATCACAGGAATTGAATTTGTCTACTGGCAAGCCAATTATTTGAGATCAGTGTATTGGAACTAGACGTAAATGGTGTTATCAGATTCTAGTGATCTGGAACACGGAATGGTAGAACCACACTTTGAAAAGCAAACTACAGGTGATGAACACACACACTTTGTAGAGGTACTGCAATCAGACCTGACACAGGGACTCCGTGGTTCTCATATGGGTCCATTTTAGCCATACTTGGCTTGCACACATCTCTTTTGTGATGAACTACCTCACTTTCATTCTACTTCCCACTAGACAGCAGACCACATTTTGCTGCCCGCGGTGGAGCGGCCTAGTGCATTGAGGCACTATACTGTGAAGTGCAAGGCTGTTCCCTGTCGGGGGGAGGGGGGGTTCAAATCCACCCTCGGGCATGGATGTTTGTGCTGTCTTTAGTATAAGCTAGTTCATAAGTAGTTTGTAAGTTTAGCGTCTGATGACCCCACAGTTAAGTCCCTTAAGCTTCAGACATTTTGCAGGACTGCCTCTCTAAAAACCCTGTGATGTTCTCTTTGGGACTCTCTGCATGTAATTTTAGCAGATAATGCTTTGGTGACTGATTTTTCATTTAATTAATGAAGGTGGTCTTCATTCTCACAAACGGTGGACTCTTAGTCTTATTGGCCCACTGATAGGTCAACAGAACTCCTAGTTGCCGCCTCTCCCCTGACTGGGCAGTGGTTCTCTAGGCTTGATGGACTGCTTGGCCCCTAGCTTTCTCTTTTGCTGTTCCTTCCGATCTCTCACATGGTCTGTTAGATTAGAACTTTTGTCTTCGTGTTCTAGCTCTCTCTCTCTCTCTCTCTCTCTCTCTCTCTCTCTCTCTCTCTCTCTCTCTCTCTCTCTCTCTCTCTCTCTCTCTCTTTATTTCTGATGGGTATTTTAGGGTGTAATGCATCTGGTAAGTAGTTTGGGCATGTCCTCGATCTCAGTATTGCCTGGGGGGTCTCAGACTTCTCCCTAGATGGGGCACTTCACTGACCATTCTTCCCTTCCACTGCTCCCATTCTTCGTCCGTGAAGTTCCTTGCTGTATTCTTTCTCACCTTTCGATAGATTTTGGGGTCTTTCTTTCCATTGGACTCTTGTGATATAGGTGTTCTTTGAGATGTAGTCCTGTTGACTTACCTGTTGCAAGTAGGAAGGACAGATGTCTTAGTATTTTGATCCATTACTCGTTAAACCAACCAACCCAGCATGTTTCTTAATCATTTGGAGCTCCTATTTTATATCTATATTTTAAAAATCTCAGTCTATTACTATAACGTGACTAAGAAAATACATAAAATATTTTTGAAGTTTCTCCCTCCCCAGATGTTCCCCCTCTACTGCTCTTGATCCAATAATCATTGTTGATCTGCTTTTAACCCTGATCTTTCCTTAAATTATTTCAGTTCCTGAAGCTGCACTTACTTCAGAAGGTATTATTTTTCATGCCTATGGATATCTTTAGCGACCAGCCCATCCCTGTGATATGTTAGTCTGTGTTTAGAATTTAAACATTATTGACATCTTTGTTAGTTCATTTTATGTTATGTCTTTCCACAGTTGCTTTTTTATATTATAATGTGGATATATGTGTAAACCTTGATGCAACTGAATTACTGTATGAAGGATCTATATTCACATATGCATTTCGCCTTTATTTGGAAGGCATCAGTGGCCTGTAATATATACATGATTGTTTTACAATATTTCATTTTTACATTTTTGGTATTTTAGGTTACCTATAAACAGTTCTGGTATGTTATCTAAGCATATTAATGATGTTTAGATATTATTACTTAAAATTGCTTAGATAACAAGCCAGAACTTTTTATGACATAAATACAAAAAAAAAAAAAAAAAAAAAAAATAATAATAATAATAATAATAATAATAATAATAATAATAATAATATTGTAAAACATAATCATACATTTTATAAAATAGGCTGTTTGTGGGTGGGTGTGTTCCACATCTCCTCCTAAACTACTGGACCGATTTCAACCAAACTTGGTACATATGATCCTTACTATCAGGCAATAATCGCTGTTGACGTAAGAACCATCTACAACACATACATAAGGAAATATGACATCATAAACAATGACAGTTGTGGAAAAAGGCCGCATTATGTGATATTCTACATCTGCTCCTAAACTAATTGACAGATTTCAACCAAATTTGGTACACATATTCATTACGTGAGATAACAATTGCTGTAGGAGTATGAGACTTCATGAATACACTATATGAGACTGAGAGTACTTAGTGACTTGCAACAAATCTTCGTTAAACTTTTTCTCACTGACAACCATAGCAAAATGATGAAAGGAAAAAGTTTCTCCCTTACTTCTTTTCCACTGTCCATGAAGCAAGACTGGCATTCAGTATGCCGTTACAATTTATGATTGCTACACTACAAATTGTACTCGCAGGAAATTTTGCAGATGGTATACACACTTAAAGCTGATTGTACGTTTGAAATTGTATCACAGTAAGACACATAGTTCATGAGATTTGAGGATGTAGAGAGTCCGTTCATGGAAAACCACCCCATCAAGCATCACATTTTAATCTATTACTTCTTTACTACTAACCGTATTTGCAACAGATTTTACCGACAAACAGCACTTATAAAAATCAATATATTCCTGCAAAATTATACACTTGTACAACACATCTGTACAATTAATAAATCTGTAAATGTAGGCCTGTCGCTGTTTGCTTCAATCGCTGCATGAATTTTCATGCGGTTTTCACAGGAAGCATATGCGATGATAGGTTCATAATCTAGGCGGATTTCATCAAGAGAGATCATAATTTTAAGTGTTTCCAGTGACTGCCATGTCTGTCTGTTCATCTATTAGGAAACACTTAAAGTGCCAAAACTACTTCACGAATTCGCATGGGGTTTTCACAGGTATCTTCAACTTACTTAGTTTTATAATACTTGGCTCACTCTAAAAAATAATATCGCAATTTAACATTTATTAACTAAAACTGTCTTTCTCTTTCATCGCGTTAATCTCCAAAACTAATTGTCGAATTTTCAGAAGAATTTCACAGGTAACGTGAGGGTGTCGTGCAGTTACATAAACACTTCATTTCACAAAATTGGATCAGAAAAGATATCACAATTTAAACATTTTTCTGAAAAGCAATTACGTGTGTATTTGTAGAGAGTAATCTCCAAAAGTATTACACATACGTTCCAGGGGCTTCACACCTAATTTTAGAGTAGCTTGAAGCATAATGTAGGCTTCATTTAATCAAAATCAAATAATGAAAATAAAAGATATCGTAATTTGATAGGTGTATTTCATGCTAGGAAAGAATGACGTAATTTTGGCAAAGAAGCAATAGAAGCACTGTTACTTTCATAGTGCACCGGAAAGCTAATAGATAGGATTAGATGCAATGAATATAAAACTGATAAAATTAAATATTGATATCACAGTCTAACGTATATGTACAACTTCTATTGAAGCTTAAGTCTCACACTTGGAGTGACAATACATCTAATGAAGAGAGAGCCAACTGCAAGAATAATAATTGTTTTCAATTACGTTTGCACTTTATTAATGAAATACTTATCACTTATTATACTTCAGCTTTCCATGCCTCAGTACATTGTCAAGAGATATGAATGATCATGAAATAAATGTTTAAAATGGTGAATATCACTGATGTACGATGTAAGCTATATCACGTTCATGAAGATACGCCTATTTGTAACATGTTTTGCGAACATATTAAAAACAAAAATATATACTACTAGTGACACATTTTCTTGCAGTTTTCGCAGGAAACTTGAACTAAAATGGGGGCAACATATAGACATGATTTCATCAGAATCAGTTGTTGTTGTAGTCTTCATTCCGCAGACTGGTTTGATGCAGCTTTCCACGCTACTCTGTCTTGTGCAAGTCTCTTCATCTGAAAATGTGTTCGGGAACCTACATCGTTTTGAATCTGCTTACTGTATTCGTCCCTCGGTCTCCCTCTAAGATTTTTACCCCACACACTTCCTTTTAATGCTAAGTTGACAATTCCTTGATGACTCAGAATGTGTCCTACCAACCTATCCCTTCTCTTAGTCAGGATATGCCAGAAACTCCTTTTCTCCCCAATTCAGTTAAGCACCTCATTAGTCACGTGATCTACCCATCTAATCTTTATCATTCGTCTGTAGCACCACATTTCAAAAGCTTCTATAATCTTTTTGTCTGAACTCTTTGTCATCCATGTTTCATTGCCATACAAATCTACACTCCAGACAAATGCTCTCAGAAAGGACTTTGTAACATTTAAATTAATATTGGATGTTCACAAGTTTTGCTTCTTTAGAAACACTTTTCTCCCCATAACTATTCTGCATTTTATATCTTCTTTACTTCGGCCATCAGAAGTTATCTTGCTACCCAAATAACAAAATTCATATACTACTTTTATTGTCTCATTACCTAATCTAATTCCTTCAGCATCGCCTGATTTTCTGACATTACATTCCATTACCTTTGTTTTACTCTTGTTAATGTTCATCTTATATCCGTCCATTCCATAAATTGCTCTTCCAGATCCTTTGCAGTATCTGACAAAATTACTACGTCATCGGCAAACCACAAACTTTTTATATCTTCTCACTGAACTTGACTTCCCTCTCCAAATTTCTCCTTCCATTTCTTCACTGATTGCTCAATGTACAGATTGAACAACATTGGAGAAAGGCTACAACCCTGTCTTACTCCCTTCCCAACCTCTGCGTCACTTTCTTGCCCTTAGACTCTAATAACTGCTGTCTGGTTTTTGTATAGGTTGAATAGAACTCTTTGCTCCCTATATTTTACTCCTACTACTCTTCAGAATTTGGAAGTGTGTATTCCAGTTGATATTGTAAAAAGCTTTCTCCAAATCTACAAATGCTAAAAATGTAGGTTTTCCTTTCCTTAGCTTATTTTCTAAGATTAGTTGTAATGTGAGTATTGCCTCCCGTGATCCTACATTTCTCCTAAATCCAAATTGATCTTCCCCCGAGGTCAGATTCCACAAGTTTTTCCATTCGTCTGTAAATAATTCGTGTTAGTATTTTGCAACCAGGACTTATTAAACTGATACTTCTGTAATTTTCACACTTGTCTGTACTTGCAGTCTTTGGAATTGGAATTACGATATTCTTCTTGAAGTCGGAGGATTTCCTCTGTCTCATACATCTTGCATACCAGGTTGATCTTTTTTTTTTTTTTTTTTCCATGATTGGCTCTCCTATCAAAATCAGATAACGGAAAATACATCATAATCTTAAGTGTTTTCAGTAACTGTCTGTTCATCTATTAGAAACACCTACTTCACAGATTTGCATGGAGCAACTTTTATGAAACAAAGTGAGATCATGGAAAAATATTTAGATGTAAGGTATGCTTGAAGTATGGATGGCATAGTACAGCAAACAAGTGACAGAGGTGCTGTAGTGCACCAAAGAACTAATAGATGCTGCTGCTGTGAAATAAGTCCGGGTAGTATAGCGAGGAAGTGAAGGTCTGCGATAGAATTTAAGCAATCTTATCTCTGCGAATACCAATGAACTTTGAGCATAGCATTTCTGATTTAGCTTTGTGTATTAAATACTTAAACGACATTTCTTTGCTTCTTTTGGCATGTTTAATTTTGTATCAAAAACTTTATGAAGATACATCGTTTCAGAGGATGACTTTTACTTACATTTGACATTTTGGCTAGAACAACTGAATTTATTGACAGTGATCCAACAAGGATTTTTTCTGACTGTCTGTAACCCCAAAAAGCCATGATATACACATGCCCTTTTTTAACAACCATTGCAAAGCACGGGCATATAAACTAGTCATGTATACATTGCAGGCCACTGACGATGCCTTCCATTAAAGGCAAAATGCATATGTCAGTAGAAAACCTTCATAATTCAGTTGCATAGATGGTTTCCACATATATCCTTATTATAATTATTGACATCTTTGAACCACCTTCCATCACTTGTACTATGTGGGCATTGAGACTGTTTATTAGCTAGAGCAACTTGGGACCATCCCATAGATGCTCTTGCAGTTAACTGGTACTGCATATTAACGTTTTCTTTTTCTGTAGTATTATGTCACGTGTCTTTAGGCATCTGGAGGATTTACTCTATCAGAATGCATATCTCCCCCAGTAGCAGATGTCAAGATACTTCAGTCCAAAATTGCTACGGAATTATCAGTGAACAGAGACTGGTTTTGTGAACATAGCTACAAGTCAGTAGCTTTGCTTGCACCACACAGCCATCTGTAGGACTTTAGAATGGCCTCTGTACTCAAGTGGAAAGCAGACTATGCAACAGTAGCAGGGATCCAGGCAGTCCTATGGGCTCCATATGTGCCAAAGCATTCTCTGAGGTGTCCCAATGCCTTTGCGGCACAGGGACGCAGCCTGAAACCTGTTGAACATGGCCAATATTGCTTAGTTATTTATGGATAGTGGCCAATTCACAGCAGAAAGACAATGTCAAGCAGCAGGCAGACATGAAAAATGACATCACCCATACACACGCAATCGATACGGAACATACATTTGTTGATACAAATACACAGGGACAACTTACTGACATATTACCATTGTCTCTGGCTACTGTGTTCAGAGTAATGCCCACATCAAGAGCAACCTCTAGTAGAGAGGGTAGGGGGAGGGGAACTGGAAGGATGGAGGGCAAGAGTGTGGATAGATGCATCATGCTGCCTTAAGAGTGTCTCTCATCACCACTCTGAGTTGCTCTTACCGTGGGGTGTTACTAGGAATGCAGCAGCTGGAGATGGTTGTTTAAATTGTGACTGTGTGATTGTATGAATGAATGTGTGTTCTCTTCTGAAAGAAGGGATGTGAATTGGTATGAGCTGATGGGCGAGACCAGTTGGGAAATGTTGGGCAGTGGATGTGGGGACAGTAGGTTACTATAGGTTGGTGCCAGGAACAATTTCCAGACCTGAAAATGTGTTGTAAGGGTAAAGCCCACTGGCAAAGTTCAGAAAAGTTGGTTGTGGAGGGAGGATCCAGCTGGCCCAGGTTGTGAAGCAACCATCAAAATCTAACATACTATTCTTACTTCATGATGTACCACAAAATAGTCCACTCTGCTCTTCATCACAATTTGCAATGGCCACTCATCTTGGTAGGCAGATTGCTTGTAGTCAAACCAGAATAAAATGCTGTGCAATGATTGCAGCAGTTGGTAAATGAGATTGCTGCTGTCACTGGTGGTCTGACAATTGATGGGTTGTTATAAGTCCATGACATGACTAGAGTAGGAAGTGCTGGGAGTGGATTGGGCTGGTGTCGCATCTGGGAAAAGCTTTAGTTGTGTAATTATGGTTTTACTGAACAAATGCGGTAAATTTACGTTACCTAAAGCAAACTGTTCCACCAATGCAGTGACTGGTTTGCGGTGTGCTTCTAAGAATCAGTTTTTATAATAGTGTCAACATTTTTATCAGGCATTGCAAGTGACCAAAAATTTTCTCTTTCAAATGCAGATTTTCTCTTTAAAACTATTTGTAACAAGAATAAATACTGTTGGATGGTGGAAGTGTTAGAAATATATATTGAATGGCAGTTAATACCTTTTTCTAATATGAAAAACACGACTGTTACATTGTGGGACTCACCTGAAGATGGGTATACCGCCCGTTAGCTTTGACCCATGACGTCATCACACCACAGCAGTTTTGAGGTGCGTGCGTGTTTGTAGAAGGCGTCAGTAATTATGGGATGGCTCAGTTAAAGCTGACAGTTTGTTTACAAGCAGAATATAGATTAATATTTTGAGTTTAAAAAGTGATCTGTAGCTTCCCTCTGAAAAGGAGGCGTGAATTTATGGGGTGGGACCTGTGATTGATAGTACATTCTGTTATCTGTAATTTATGAGGCTAACTACAGAGTATTATCTACAATACAGAAGTATTAAGATATCCTGTAAATGGGTTTTCCGATATGTTGGTGACATCATGGGTCAAAACTGATGGTTGGTATCCCAGTCTTCAGTTATGGCCATTGTGGTGCAAGTGTCATTTTCTACACTAGCAACTAAAGAATAATAAACAAAGAAATAATCCATAAATACGAATGTTGAGCTGCCTACAAACACAAATAAAAGACACACATACAATTCTAAATTTTTTGCTGCAGCCTTCCTCAGAAAGAGAACACTCAAGCACACTCATCCACACACGTCAGCCATCTCTGGCCACCCAACCCAGTTTGACTATACGGCAAGCGGAAGGGATGGGAGGGGGAATGAGTGGAGGAGGGAGGGGGAGTGTAGAGGGAAGGTAAGGGTGGGGATACAACAAGCAGAGGTGATGTCATGTGGAAAACGGGATGCAGTATAAAAAAGGGAATGTGTGTGTGTGTGTGTGTGTGTGTGTGTGTGTGTGTGTGCGCGCGTGCGCGCGCTTATTTACCTTTCCTTTTTTCCTCCTAAGGTAAGTCCTTCCAGTTCCGGGATTGGAATGACTCCTCTTCCATTCCCTTAAATCACGCATTCTTTCCTTTTTCACCTCCTCCCTTTTTTCCTGAAGAAGGGGCCATTGGTTGGACAGTTTGTTGCTGGTCATTCCCACATAGAACGCTTCAGTGCAGGCATGTCAGTTGGTAAATCACGTGGGTGCTATCGCAAGTGGCTCTGCCCTTGATTTTGTACACCTTCCGGGTTACGGGACTGGAGTAAGTGGTGGTGGAAGGGTGCATAGGGCAGGTTTTACAACGGGGACAGTTACAAGGGTAGGAGCCAGAAGGTAGGGAAGGTGGATTGGGGATTTCATAGCGATGGACTAGGAGGTTATGGAGCTTAGGTGGGCAGTGGAAAGACACTCTCGGTGGAGTGGGTAAGGAAGTCATGAAGAATGGATCTTATTTCAGGGCAGGATTTAAGGAAGTCGTATCCTTGCTGGAGAGCCACATTCAGAGTCCGCTCCAGTCCTGGAAAGTATCCAGTGACAAGAGGGGCACTTCTGGGGTTCTTCTGTTGAAGGTTCTGTATTTGGGGGGATGATTATATAGAGGAAAAATTCCTAGCAGGAGAAATATATGTAAAAAGTAGATGTTTACTTACCAGGCGAAGGATCGCAGGTAATGATAGTAACATAAAACACACGCGCGCGCCCCCCCCCCCCCCCCCCCCCCCTTCCACCACTACACACCTAGACAGGCCTTGTGAAAGGATGTTCTGAACTGTAGGTGTGGATGTGGGAGTGGAAAGGTTGAGGATTTTGAGCAGGGATAGGAGTTGACAGGTGTGTTCATTGGCGGAGTTGAGGTATAGGTTAAGGATCAGGCGGATGAGGGCTGTGGATTGCTCTGTTTGGAATTGGTATAAGGCAGGATGGGTTACAGCCAGAGATGGGAACTTTTAGTGTGAGGCCATTGGGGGTGATGCCAAATGTTAAACAACCCTGAAGGAATAGAATGTGTGACCTCAATCTGGCTAAGGCAAAGGCATGCTTGCGGAGGGAATGTAGATAAAATTTGATGGGGTCGTTGTAGGGTGACATGTATAGTATGGAAAAAGAGAGAGCTGTACTGAACGGTAATGAAATAAAAAATAAATATATAGAAATAAATAAATGAATGAATAAAATTATATATGGGAGAGATATAAAGGTGATCAGATAGCAAAAGGAATTATTCAGGTAGGAAAAAATATAAAAAGTTGTTCGAGAGAGTAGTAGACGAGAAACATTGTTGAAACTGTGATCAATCACAGTCAACAATGTGATGCACAGAGGTGTGGCGGTTGTATGGGCATCCAAACAGGTTATGGGGTGAAGAAAATATGGAAAAGTTTGGCAAACCGTGAGGATGAAAGAAGATAGGATTCGTTCTGTAGTGGCAGAATATGGTTGGAGGGTAAAAATAATCTGACAAATGAATAGAAGTGAAAACGTGTATTAAAAATATGGAAAATGTTGGAAGAACAGACGGAAATATCGAAAAACGGGAATGGAAATAATCACGAAGTTGCTACGAAATGCCGAAAATTGTTAAAATGCCAATTAAAGGTTATAGTAAACTGAAGTTCTGAGATGGTGTTAACGCAGTAAAATGAGAAATGTAGATAAATAGGGGATATTATCGAGATGAAGTGTTGAAGGCGATAACTGTGATAATAAGAATAAAAAATGAATTAAAAATAATAATAAAGTTGGTCGTTTTGTTAAGTTCAGAAGTTAATAGTGAGTGATGTATGTAGTCTAATTAGACTGTCTGGGAGTGTTAGTGTTTGGGTGTGTTTGCATTCCTTTTTTTGCCCTAAGGTAAGTCATTCCACTCCTGGGATTGGAGTGACTCCTTTTCCACTTCCTTAAAACCCATATCCTTTCCTTTCTCCTCTCCTTTCTTCCTCTTTTCCTGAAGAAGCGACCTACGGTTGCGAAAGCTTGTATGTGTGTTTGTGTGTGATTTTTATTTGTTTGTCGACAAGCCTGTCCTTTGGGTAAGTCATAGTTTTCTATTTTGAGAGAGAGAGAGAGCCAGGTGAAAAGGCACCGGCTCGCACACACACACACACCCAGGGGGCTCACCGCTCTGTGGCGAGCACGGGGCCCCAGCCTTTGTAGCACTCTTTCCTTTCCGTGCTACACGACGATTCTTCTACTGTCCTTTCTCCCCTCTTGGGGACCGAGTCTGTGCATCCTTCGGGGAACCGAAGTTCTGACCTTTTGGATTAAGCTCTTCTCTCACTTCTTTATTTGCCTCCGCGTCTGCGATTGAGGCTTATCCTCCTACTATTTCTCTCTTCCTCCTCCCTGTACGCACTTGAAGGCCACCCATATGGGTGACTGGGTAATGCGTAAGTCCCAGCCCCGGGCTGGCATGTAGGGTGCATGCGTATCCCCCTGGTTAAGGCCAGGACAGGGGAGGGGCGATTGCCTGCGCTGATACCTTCCCGATTCGCCGATTGGTCCCTCCATCTGTAGATCGGGAGGTGTGACCTGGGGAGTGAACAATCACCCAAGGCGGGTGTGCTTCCCTTGGGGGCCCCCAGTAGGAAGGAGTGTGCCATCGGAGACACTGGCAATCGTGGGGGATACAACCGTGATGGTTATAAAAAAAAAAGAAAATGGAAAGAGCCTTTAGAAATTGATGTACTAGACAATAGTGTGCCTGAACAGAAAAATTTAGACATCAAAGTTCCTTGTGGTGACCCGTACTGAGGAAGGACAATCCTTTTCATCAGTGAACCCATTTATTATTCAAAAAGGGGTTGATGCCATAGTCGGCCCAGTTAAGACCTGCAACCGCCTGCGTAATGGAACACTACTGTTAGAAACAGAAAGTGGCTCCCAGGCACAGTGGCTGCTTAAGGCTACTCTGCTCCACAGCTACCCAGTTCGAGTTGAGCTCCATCCAACCCTCAATTATTCCCGAGGGGTAGTCTTCTCGGCCAGTTTGGACGGTCTGACTGAGGATGAACTGAAAGAATATCTGGCAGCTCAAGGCGTCGTCGCAGTACACAGAGTGACAAAAAAAAGAGAACAATGTTGTAGTCCCCACTTGCACAGTGTTTCTGACCTTCGACCGAGTGGCTCTGCCGCCGAAGATCAAGGCAGGGTATGAGGTCATCACAGTACGACCTTATATTCCTAACCCTACTCGGTGTTATCAGTGCCATCGATTCAACCACACAAGCCAGTCTTGCAAGAACCCGGTCATATGTGTCACCTGTGGTAGAGGCCCATGAGGGGATTTGTCCACCACCGTCCCCTCATTGCATCTATTGTAACGGGAATCATGCTGCTTCCTCCCGGGAATGTCCCGTATTTGCCGATGAACGGGCCATCCAGGAAATCCGTGTAAAGGAAAAGGTTCCCATACAAGTTGCACGTAAGATGTACGCCAGTCGTAAGCCTAAGACCCCACCACGTGGTAATTACCGTACTGTAGTTGCAACGCCTCCACTGACACGGGATATGGCCACACAGACTTGTGACCTACAGTTTACGACAGTAGTTGTCAAACAGTCTACATCGACAACGGCGTCACGTTCAACGAAAAGTGTGAGTACCTCTTCCAAATCTTCATCTTCAGCTGTGAAACCACAGATAGACCCGAAAGTCTAAGAAAGAGCATTCGCGCGAGGATTTCCTCCGCACCCCTACCAAAACATCTGAGCCAAACAAGGAGCTTCACCAGGGCTCCAAGAAGTCAAATAGGGGGAAAACTCTCCCCCCTCCTACCTCACAATGTGACGATGGCATCCCCTGGAAGCCTATAGTCTCTCCAGGTGCATCAGCCAAAGATGGGGCTGCCGACCACACTCGGCGCAGCTGCTGTGGTCACCTCTGAGAATATGGAGCAAGACCCTCCTGTCTCAGACACCACCAGTTGCGAACATTCGCACTGTGGCCCGCCGCCTTCGTCGGGCTGATGTCCACCTTCATCTCATTTTCTCCTATTATGGATATTCTTCAATGGAACATTCGTGGTATCCGGTCGAATTGGACAGAACTGCAGCTTCTAACGCGAACATATCATCCAATCAACTTCTCTCTACAGGAGACAAAATTGCTCCCTGGTTCTCGAATTACTTTCCCACGCTACACTACCGTTCGCTTTGACCTTCCTCCAGTGGCAGGAATTCCAGCCCACGGGGGCGTAATGTTGCTTATTCGGGATGACGTACACAGTACACCGGTCCCTTTGTGTACTCCAATACAAGCTGTTGCTGTAGGGATATACCTTCCTGGATTTGTCTTCACACTGTGCAATATTTACGCTCCTTCCTCCTTTCCCGTCACTAGATCCGATCTCCTAGATCTTATTGACCAGCTTCCGTGTCCGTTTTTGTTGGTGGGAGATTTCAATGCCCATGACCATGTCCACGGGGCTCCCTCCTGGCAGATATACTGAACCACCTTCAGCTCATCTGCCTTAACACTGGTGAACCAACTTATCTTTCGGACACCACAAATACATTCAGCCATATAGATCTAGCTATCTGCACTGATCAGCTGGCACGGCGTCTTGAATGGTCTGCTCTCTCAGACACACATTCGAGCGATCATTTTCCGTGTGTAATTCACCTAATGATGCCTGACACCCTTGAGCATCCACACCGCTGGCAGTTAACCAAAGCGGACTGGGAGCTCTACATGTCACTGGCGGATTTTGGTACTTACCATTATCCTAGTATAGACGACCAAGTGGAACACATTATCACAGTTATCCTGACAGCCGCGGAATGTTCCATCCCCTGCAAGACTTCCCACGCACGTCGTCTCCTTGTCCCGTGGTGGACTGCGGAATGCCGTGACGCTCTGCGAGCACGGCGACGTGCCCTTAGAATCTTCAAACAACAGCCCACGCTCGACAACTGCATCCGATACAAACGGCTGCGGGCCTATTGTCGTCGCCTCTTTCGCGAATGTAAACGCGCCAGTTGGCGCTCATTCACGAGCTCTTTTAATAGGTCTACCCCTTCCTCCATCATTTGGGGTAACCTTAGAAAAATTTCGGGCACTATGGCTCATTCCCCGATTCCCGGTCTGTGTGTCGCAACAGACACCGTCGTCTATCCTCCACAAATAGCCAATGCACTGGGTCGACATTTTGCAGAGGTCTCTAGCTCTTCAAATTACTCTGACGCTTTCCTAGCTAGGAAACGGATGGTGGAGGCGACTCCATTGCCCTTTACCTCTCAGAACCGTGAATGCTACAATACCGAGTTTACTGTAAGAGAGCTTCACCACGCACTCTCGTCTTCGCGGTCCTCCGTTCCAGAACCAGATGGCATTCATGTGGCGATGCTGCAACACCTTTCACCAACGAGCTTGCACTTCCTACTGGCCACCTACAACCGCATATGGATAGAAGGCACCTTTCTGCGACGCTGGTGTGAAGCCATAGTCATTCCCATACCAAAGCCTGGGAAGGACAAATGTCTCCCTTCCAGCTACCGCCCCATTTCCCTCACCAGTAGCGTATGCAAGGTGATGGAACGCATGATTCACGGGCGCCTGGTATGGTGGCTTGAAACACGACATCTCCTGTCTAATGTCCAATGTGGGTTTCGCAAGCACCGTTCTGCGGTGGATCATCTTGTTGCCCTATCTACCTCAGTAATGAATAACGTTTTACGGAAGCGCCAGACAGTAGCGGTGTTCTTTGATCTGGAAAAGGCTCCGCACTCTGCATACATGGGGTTTTCGGGGTCGCCTGCCAATTTTAATCCGCAAATTTTTAACAGACCGTGTTTTTAAAGTGCGTGTTGGTTCGGTTTTATCGAGCACTTTTATTCAGGAGAACGGAGTCCCCCAGGGCTCGGTCCTGAGCGTTGTTTTATTTGCAGTGGCAATCAATTCTATAGCCGATCACCTTCCACTGGGAGTGTCGGCGTCCCTCTTTGTTGACGACTTCGCGATCTGCAGCAGCTCTGAGCAAAAGGGTCTCCTGGAGCGGTGCCTGCATGAACTTCTGGCGGCGGAAGGAGTTCCTTCCCCCGTCCCTTCGTCTGGGCCCCATAGTACTTCCATTTGTGGATACCACGACATTCTTGGGACTTGTTTTCGACAAGAAGTTAAGTTGGTCTCCCCACATATCCCGTTTGGCAGCTCGCTGTACCCGCTCTCTCAATGTGCTGCGGGTGTTAAGTGGCACCTCGTGGGGAGCTGACAGGTCTACTCTCCTCCATCTGTATCGCACCATAGTTCGGTCCAAACTGGAGTATGGTAGCATCGTTTATTCTTCGGCTCGACCGTCCATACTGCGCCGCCTTAATACAATCCACCACAAGGTCTCCGTCTAGCGACAGGAGCGTTTTACACTAGCCCCGTTGAGAGCCTCTATGCCGAGGCCGCCGAACTACCCCTTTCTTACCATCGGGAACTCCTGATTAGCCGTTATGCTAGTCGTTTGTCGTCCATGCGAGGACACCCGATGTACGCAGTTTTTTTTAACGACTTACTTGACAGTCTCTTCGCTATGCGCCAGTCTGCTCTGCTACCGCCAGGAGTACGCTTGCGTTCGCTACTCGGCCAGCTTGGCGTTACAATGCCTGCTATCTTCTCGACTGGAGAGAGCACCTCTCCACCGTGGCGAAGCCCGAAGTCCGTGTTAACTTTGATCTTCATTCTCTTCCAAAGGACTCCACACCTGGTTTCGTCTACCAGAGAGAATTTCACGCACTCCGGTTTAAATTTGATGACAATTTGTTCATTTACACTGATGGCTCAAAGACAGACCAGGGTGTTGGGTGTGCTTTTGTACTTGGCAACGTCTCTTTTAAATATCGTCTTCCTGAGTGGAGTTCCATTTTTACAGCTGAGCTGTATGCATTATATCAAGCCACACAATACGTCCGGCGAAACTCGCTCAGTAAGACTGTCATTTGCTCGGACTCTGAGTGCTTTGTTGAGCCTTCGCATGCTATATCCGGCCCATCCCCTGGCACAAAGCATCCGCAATTGCCGTACTTCTCTTTCAACGAGCGGAACTACGGTGACGTTTCTGTGGGTCCCTGGCCACGTGGGAGTGTTGGGGAATGAGGCTGCGGATACGGCTGCCAAGGAGGCAGTTCTCCTTCCTCGGCTATCTACCTTTTCAACTAGCTCTGATGACCTTCGCGCTGGTATCTCCCAGCGTATTATCTCCCGTTGGTATCTACATTGGTCATCCCTGTCAGGGAACAAATTGTGAGCCATTAAACCTGTGCCTGATCTCTGGTCAACGTCCTCTCCACCCTCCCGCCGAGAGGAGATTGTTCTGGCCCGGCTTCGTATTGGCCACTGCCATTATAGCCACCAGCATTTATTACGCGGTGGTCCTGCTCCCTTATGTGAGCACTGTGATGCACCTTTTACTGTGAACCATCTTTTAGTGCAATGTCCGTTTTTTAATCATCTCCGTCATGATCTGTGTTTACCATTTGAAATGTCTGACTTTTTAGCTGATGACCCGCAATCGGTTAACAGAGTTTTACTTTTTATACATCGTGCAAATATGGCGAAAGACATTTAATTTCTAACCCCGGTTCTTTTTTACTATGGGCAGTGTTGGGCGCTAATGACCACAGCAGTTGTGCGCCCTAAAACCACACACACAAACAAAAACACACACACACACACACACACACACACACACACACACACACACACACACACACACACACACACACACACATAGTCCCTGCAACCCCAGGCTGTCCCCCAGAAAAACAGCACCAAGGGAGTGGGCGAGGAGCCACTCCAATCCCGTGAGAGGAAAGACCCACCCCGGGGGACAAAGGACAGGCAAAAGAATCGTTCCGGTCCCGGGGGAGGAAGGATGGATGGATGGATGGGCATGGGCACACCGCACGCGTGTGCACATGCACGCCGGGGCAGTCATATGCAGACATAGGCATAAGTATACCTGTGTGTGTGTGTGTGTGTGTGTGTGTGTGTGTGTGTTTGCCTGTTTGCCTGTCCTGTTTCCTTTGGAGGGGGTCTTTCCTCTTCCGGGATTGGAGTGGCTCCTCGCTCGCTCCTTTGGGGCCTGCATCCTTTAGTTTTCCCTCTCCTTCCCTGCTCTTTTTCTGGAGGGGCGGCTCAATTTTTTTGTATGTGTATGTTTTTGTTTGTGTGTTGGCGAGCCAGTGCCTTTTTGCCTGGTGGTCTGGCTGTCTTTGCTTTTTATATTTTTCCAGACAGGAATGTTTCCCTCTATACCCCCTTTTTCATAATGCATCTCGTTTTCTGCCTACATCACCTCTGCTGTATTCTGAGGGTACCTGAGTACATAATTATTTATTGTGAATGAACAAGCTTTATATTTATTAGTAAAAGTAATTAAATTTAGTTATTAAAGTGTAAAGTTTTTTATACTTGAGTTAATTTATTATATCATGTCCATGGTATTCCACACAGCCTTCCTTGGCAAAGTAAGTGGCAAAGATTTTATTGACCATTGGACCATGGAATACCCTGGTCAAGTGGTTATATCTATATTCTGATTCTGTTGTTATTGTTGATTTTGAAAAAGTGCTGAAATGAAAGAGACTGTACTTGGAAAATGTCCAATGTATTGTGTAGGAGCAATAAAAAGTAATACAAGAACATTATATTCCAATTCGGTACTTTAAACTCTCCACAGAAGAAAGAAAACTGTGGAAACGACGAAGGTTCCGGATTTGACAATCAAGGTAATTTTTAAAAAGTAAGTTTTTAATAAATTACCTTGTTTGTTTGTCAATTCTGGAACCCTGGTTGTTTCCAGTCTTTTTTCTTCTCCTGTGGAGAGTTTAAAGTACGAAATTGCAATATAAGGTTCTTGTATTACTTTTTATTGCACCTTCATAATACATTGGATGTTTCCCAAGTTCAGTCTAATTTATTTCAGTAATTTTTCAAAATCAACAAAAACAACATCAGGATATAGATGCGGTATTCTGTGGTCTAATGGCTCATTAAAATCTTTGCCGCTTACTTTGCCGATGGAAGCTATGTGGAATACTGCAGACATGATAAAATAAACAAATTAACTGTAGTATAAATGACTTTACACTTTGATAATTAAATTTAATTAGCCTACTTTATATTTATTAGTAAAAGCTTGGTGATGTGCTGCGACAGACACATACAAAAGACACACACATACAATACTTTCGCCTATCGGCTATGGCCTTCTTCAGAAAATAGAACACTCACACAATCACACAGGCACACAACACCGTCATACAACCATCACCTCCGGCTGCCCCACTTCAAATCACACTCTGCGACGAGTAAATTGGGGATGAGAGGGGAGGGGAGAGGGGATAGGAAGGTTACGTCACGGTGGTGGGGATGGGTTAGATGGAAATAACGAGATGCGGCTTAGGAATGGAGTGGGGAGGCGAGTGAGGGGAGAAAAATAAAATAAATAATGTACACTGAAAGTACCCAAGACTGCGCACACGAACACACGAATGCACACGCGCACATGAACCCGCGCAAACCTTCCGTTGTTGTTAAAGAAATAATCCATATAGTCTCCGGTAACAGACTAAAGTTTACCTTTTCATTTTTGTCCAGCAGCGTCATGCAGTCTGGATGGTAAGCAATGGCTGGGTTTCCATGTTCTTTTCCTGCTAGCGGCGGTGTAGGGTCCAGGCTTTCCGTGGCTGTCTGTGGCAAGTTGCTGCAGTGACTGACAAAGGGTGTGCTCTCTAAGCTTGCTGCTGCACCTCAATCACTCTGGGCTGGACTGGTGCCCTGAAGTCTCATGCCTACTGAATCAAGAGGAACCTCCAGCTGTCATAACCAAGAGTGCTCTGTGACGATGCCCCCGACATGAGTGCACTGTCTGGCCTTTTTTTCTGTTTTTCATAGTGTACTGGCTTAGATTTCCAGGTGACTGACAAAGCTGTGGTCAGCCTCTCCATTTAAGATATTGTGACACTTGAATGGAACCACTTCCTTACAGTTAATCTTCTTTTTCAATACACTACTTTTATTTCCACTAAAACTGTCAAAATTGTCTTCAACTCTCTTCCCCACCACAATATTTTTTTCTGAATTCTATTATTAGCCTTGTTTACAATCTCAACTTGTGTCCAGTAATATCACTGTGATGCACAGTTATTTTTACTTTACCACTACATAATTTTAGTCAAGAGCCCTCAACACTGTTATTTTTTATTGCTTTGTTCAGTGCCAAGCTTCTTCATGCGAATCTTCAGTGTGATGGTCGGCAGGAATGAGACTTTTGGGAAAGAGGAAGTTACTTGTTTGTGATTGATGTACTATGTTTGTATCTCTGATTACTTACACCTTTTATATTTGTAACATTGGTACAAAATCCTCAACTCTTAATATTTACTGAACCTTATCACCATAACTTATGCCTTGCTGTAGTATTTACTTAACAAGTCCCTCCTTGGCCTAACATGAAATCAAATTTGTTTACAATCTTATATTAATATGTTATGCCCTACCATTTATACTAAATCCTAATCTAACCTGTTTGGAACATAACTGACCTGCTGACTACAACAGTTTGTACTCAATCCTGTAGTTTACTGACACTGACTTACACCAACTCTTTTGATTGGCTTATTGCCCTTGTGTGCCATGTCTCTTATTTTAAGGAAATCTAGATATTACCTACCATGACAGAAAACTTAAGCTACATACATAGTAGTGTTTTTCGGGTAGCACTTAAAGGATTGTTACCTGAGAATCTACCTTTGTTTCTATAAATTCTTTCACTCTTTTACCCTGTACTAGTTCCTTGAAATTTCCCTTTCACATGGAGTTTTGATCTAGTGGCATCACTTCATGAGCTCTACATAACCACTGATCCCAACCACAGATGCTATCTGCAGTTCACTTGTTCTGTTCAAAATATTCTCTGACCATTGGCACTATACAAGCTCTGAGTGACAAAATAATAAGTGACACTTATCACTCTCTTCCTCTAGTAAACATGGGGTTTACTCTGTTCTCACATTACACTTGTTTAGCAGTTTCTGGATTTCTACTGTTATTGTTATCTTTGTGTATCATTGACCTAGAGAAGTTTAATTGGTGTCAAGACTTCTCGTGACTACCTCACGGCCATAAAGGTATCCCAGTGTTTCCGCTGCTTTGAGTACAGTTCCACATGACGAAAGGTAAACTTACCCAAACAACCCCATTGCAACTACTCTCAGATCTTACTGGCAGTATGTACCACAGTCTAACATCAACCTAATGAACTACACAATTACTCTTATTTACAGATCTTTTATTTCAATTAAAAATATGACACTACTCCATTCTCCTATAAATTGTAAACGCTACTTATGTTTTCGTAACTTGTCCCTAAACTTCTATTATGTACAACTTTTATATACCGTGTGGAATCTGATGCCTCTTTTGTTAATTTAAGCTTAGATCAATTTAATTTAGCTTAGCAGTAGCCAAATTATCGAATAAGGTGAATACATCCGTCCCTAATTTTTTAGAAAACAGAGTAACCAAAGTTGTGCCAACAGTACTGACCATTATCATATCTGAGGTTGACTACACTTCTCGCTACCCTAAGGGCCTAGAGTTGTGCCTGCATTTGCCTCCTTTTCTACTAAATGCTCAGTTGTCATCTGCCCAAGAGAAAAGGACAAGAAAGGTCCACAAGGAAGGGAAAAAACCTACAGAAACAAGAGGAATAAAGGAATTTTAAGATAATTTCCTGATGCTGTTCAGGCTATAAACTGGCTATAAACTTCTGGCGGTCCATCTTTGCGGACTCCAGCTGCAGGTCTGGCTGGTGGCATGAGCCATTGTTGGTATGTTGACCTGATATCAGGCAAACCCTGGCATCATACTGCTTGCAGTCAGCAGCACTCAAAGTCTAGAGTTTTGGCATTAGCCAGTAGTGTCGTGCAGTCCAGATGTTCATTGGCTGGTGTCCTGGTTTCACTGCCACCAGCAACATCATGAGGTCTAGGTAGTCAGCAGAAAGTTGCTGCAGCCCTCTATGCAGGCTGCGACATCTCAACTAACCCAAACTGGACTGATGTCCTTAACTCGTTCCTGCTCTAGCAAGGAGTGTGTTCGTTGTAACCAGGGTTAACCGATAGTAATGACGCTAATGGTACGGGAGCAATCTCCAGCTGTTTTTGTGACGCAAGAACTGATCTACTTTGGTACAGTTACACTTTGTTTACAGTACACCACATTTACTTCCACTAAAATTGTCTACCACTACTACTAGGTCACAAAAGATATGAAAGAAAACTAAACAAAGAACATAAAGTATGCAAAGTACTACAAACAAAACCCACTGCAGTAAACACAAAACAGTAACACCCAGGGTGTGACTATAAAAGAAAGTGGTGCACTTCAATGTACAAACAAAACTCAATACACAGAATTGTAAACATACTGAAGAAAAAATTGCAGACCGAATAGCATGTAAATCGTGTTTACAAAACTGTAAGAACTGGTATATACAACGTTGTACATTAATAATGCAAATTGGTGTATTGTTGCTTACTAGCATACAGCCAAGTCTAGATTTAAAATCCAGGAATGTGTCAACATGTGGCACATATCACGTGGCACAAACAATAAATTCTTGAATATATTTTAAATAAAGAACTTCTCATTGGTTGTCAGTGATGTCTATACTACCTGGATGTTGAACTACAGATTTCTGATTGTGCCAGCCAAAGATGTTTATATTCTATTTCTTGACTACAACTTGGCTGCTGTCAACTATTACAGGAAAAAGAAAGGAAAATGTTTCAATTCCATACTCACGCAAATTTGTTACTTCGCCTATCCAAAGGTAGTCTAACAATTATTTGCCAAGTACTAATTTATGGAAATTCATTTGAATTCTTACAACATGGTGTACAATGCAAATTGGTGTGCAAAATATATGAATGTGCAGGCAAATTACAGTTCTATGCTCAGATACCAGAGATATACATCCAGGTTATATAGAGATCACTGGTTATTGTAAGCTGGTTATTTGCTGCAGGAAAGGGCAAATGTAAGATTTTGTTACCCATTACCTGTCATTTATGAAATTGTGCATAAATGTAATTCATTTAGAGTTATTTTAGGTCAAAGATTGACAGTCATGTTATATAAAATAAGATCATTTCTGCTGACAGACATGAAAATAGATAATCACATTCACACAAGTCAACTTTTTGGCCACGGCCTTCGTCAGAAAAGAAAAACATACCCGGCCACTCCAACAACACAAGCTAGACTGTGAGTGAAGTGGGGAGTGGAGGAGAAGGATGCTGAGTAAAGGTGGGGATGGAAAGTTCCGCATTGCGTGATGGAATTTAAAGGCTCTGATAGGTGGGAATTTGAATTGTGGCAATAAATACAGTGAAGGGAAGGGGTAGGAAAGGATAAAAGGGGGGTGTAGAGGTGTGTTCCGAGGGAGTGGGGGATTTGAAATGATGATGATGATAATAAGGAGAAATAAAAATAGTAAAAAATTAAGTTAGGAAAAAAGGACCAGAACCTCTCCCTTGGTCTTGCTGCTCTCAAACACTACCTTTCTCAACGTCCTTCACAATCCAAGCCCAATACCTCATTCCTTATAACCCTTACCAATTACACCCTAACAAACAATTACTTTTCCTTTGAAGGAAAAGTTTTCAATCAAATGCACTGCACAGCCATGGGCACCTGTATGGCACCCTCCTATGCCAACCTGTTTATGGGCCGTCTAGAGAAAACCTTCCTAGCTTCCCCAAACCCCTGGTCTGGTTCAGGTTCATAGATGATATTTTCATGATTTGGACTAACGGCCAGAACACCCTATCCTCATTCCTTCACAAACTCAATTCCCTCTCCACCATCAATTTCACTTGGTCCTTCTCAACCCGGCAAGTCACCTTCCTGGATGTTAACCTCCACCTCACTAACAGCTTCATCCACACCTCTATTCACTTTAAACCTACTAATTACCAACAGTACCTGCACTTTGATAGCTGCCATTCATTTCACATAAAAAAAATCCCTCCCATACAGCCTTGCCACCTGTCGATGGCCAATATGTAGTGATAAGTCCCTTACCCATTATGGTGAAAGCCTCACAAACACCTTCACAGACAGACATTACCATCCTGATCTAGTCCGCAAACAGATTTTCCTTGCCGTATCTCCACACACCACCAATCTTCCCCCCAGCCACAGTAATCAGTCAAAAGTGTCCCCTCCTTGTCACCCAATACCACCCTGGACTGAAACAACTTTTCACATCCTTCATCAGGGCTTAGATTATCTTACATCGTGCTCTGAAATGAGACATCCTACCCGAGATTCTTCTGACCCTCCTAAAGTGGTGTTCCGTCACCCACCCAACCTCTACAACATCCCAGTCCATCCTTATGCCACTCCCAACCCCCTACCACAGGGATTGAATCCCTGTGGAAGACCCCGATGCAAACCCCGCCCAATTCACCTGTTCCAGTCCTGTCACAGGCTTCTCCTACCCCATCAGAGGTCAGGCCACGTGTGGAAGCAGCCATGTGTTATACCAATTATACTGCAATCATTGCACAGTGTTTTATATTGGTATGACAAGCCAGCTATGTCAGAATGAATGGCCACCACCAAACTGTAGCAAATAAACAAGATAGACCACCCTGTGGCACAGCATGCAGCTGAGAACACACTCTGGATTTCAAATTGCTGCATCATTATCCAAGCCATCTGGATCCTCCCCTCCACCACCAGCTCTTCTGAACTGCGCAGATGGGAGTTGTCCCTTCAACACATTCTATTGTCCTGCAACCAACCTGACCTAAGCCTAATATCTCTCCCTCACCACTCTTCCTTCCCCACTCATTATCCTGTATCGCATGTCTTCCTTGCCAGACATGATAGTTGTGTGTGTATAGTTGTCTGAGTGATTGCGTGATTGTATGTGTTTCTTTTCCTGATGAAGGCCATGGCTGAAAATTTAAGATGTTTGAATGTGTTTATCTATTTTCGTGTCTGTCAGCAACTCAGCAAGCCTCTTAACGGGGATTGTTACCTATCCTCAATTATTGATATTCCTATCGCATTTTCCATTTTCAAATAAGTTCATTTCTTTTACAAATGTCTTGCTAAATATATTTTCCCCTATGTTTGTTATAAGTATTTATTTTATATTTTTCAGAGGTATCAAAAATTTTTAGATGATGTTACACCTTACACAACAGCAAGATGGATATTTGCTGTTCTTCTCATACTGGGTTTTTTAACTCGAATATTTGTATTACAGGTATGTCTCATAGGAACAGATAAATGATAACGTGTGTTCTGTGTAATTTTAAAAATACTTGTGAATTAAGCAAATATTAAAATGTTGACCTGATTCCATGGCTAAAGAAGTGGTTTCCATGGTGTGCCAATTCATTAAAATTTCTTCAGAGTAGGCTTTTAAAAAGTTTTGGCACTTCTGTTCCCAGTCAAGTAATTTTGAAGAAACTGCCCATTATAAAAATCTTGGTAATTTAATGGGCTAGACTAATTGTCAGTATTTAAAATTGCTTAGTAAGATAGTATCAGCCAGTTTAGGAAGATGCACTTTGTTGTGTATGGTATTTTAAAGCAGTTTCTGGTCTGTGATACTTTTTCATTTTGTATATTAATGTGTACCTTTTTAAGCTTTTCAACTGCCGTATAACTGCTATTCTGTATTTGTGACTTACTGATCTCTGAACTGCTTCTTTAAAAACTATCATATAAATGACTACTTCACCCCAGTTTCATTCTATTAAGGGTGGGGGGATGCACAACTTTGTCATTCAGGTTGCTTCAGATACCTCAGAGGTAACTTAGGCTGGTACGATTAGTTGTTCATGGTGATCAGTGGATGAATAGAATGCTGTGAGTTAATGCGAGGATTTCTAGACTAATTACCATTTCATCAGTTTATTGTGATATAGTAGATACATTAATTTGAATGATACCTGTGCAGCTAGTACAGCTTTGAGGACTCTTGTGAAGTTTTTATTACTTAATACTGCTTACTAGCAGTGGGACTACCAGTGCACACACTTCTAGCCTGTTTTCAACTCACACCATAGCATTAGACAGGCATGGTTAGCATTGACATGCATGGCTTGACTGTCATTGTTAATTCCAACCTGGACTTTCCATTATTAGAAAGACAAAGGTAAGTTTGTAGGATTTGTTTATTTAGAAAAAGGATTTGACATAATAAATTGTCGCAAGTTATTAGAAATTCTGAGAAAATTGAGATTACAATTAAATGTTTGTAAATGTGTGTGATCTTGCTGCTGTTTGTGTCATAATATATAGGGGAATATGGGTAATATAATATGTACAAGGAAAACACAGACAGACAGACAGAGAGAGAGAGAGAGAGAGAGAGAGAGAGAGAGAGAGAGAGAGAGAGAGAGAGAGAGAGAGAGAGAGAGAGGGGGGGGGGGAAGGATAGCATGCCTGCGTATGTGCAGCTCGATGATTGTCTTTGCAGTGTATCCTTATTTTGTTGATTATATACAAGATGCTACATGCACAATAATAATAGCAACCAAGAGTCATTCCATGTACAATCTATGAAGAAAAGTCTAATTTTCAACCTGACCAACTCTAAACCAACTTTGGTGTTGTCATTTCATATGAGGAGAGAATGAAAAATAGATATTTCAGAATTGTAGCACATGTGTGACAAAAGAAATAGCTGCCCAAAGATCTAAAACTGTGTGGAAATTCCAACATGCTGGTGACAAAAACAATTGCGACCAGTCATTATTGGAAGAAAAGCTTTCAACACCACCCCCTTTTACTTCAAAATCATTGTTCACTGAATCTAAGTACTTTCTTCTTGCTCTACCTCGACTCCTCTTACCCTCTGCTACCAACCTTTTATGAGTCTCTTAGGTAACCTTGCTTCTCCCATATGTGTAACATGAGCCCACCATCTCAGCCTGTTCACTCTACTTCATCTATGATGTTCATTCCCATTTTTTCTTTGATTTCTTCATTATGGACATCTTCCTACCATTTTCCCATCTATTAGTATCTGCAATCATTCTTGTTACTTTCATATCTGTAACTTCTACCTTATAAGGTAACTTCTATCCACCCAACTTTCACTCCCATACAGCAAAGTTGGTTGAAAGGTAGAGCGGTGCACTGCTAACTTAGTCGAGGTACTGACTTCATTCTTGCAGAAGTGAGTAAATCTTAGCTGAGCACTCACTGCATTAGCTTTGCTACACCTTGATTCCAGTTCTTTCACTATGTTGCCATCCTGTGAGAAAATACATCCTAGATATTTGATACTTTCTTCGTCTTCTAACTTTGTTCCTCCTATTTGGCACTCAATCTGCTTAAATCTCTTTCCCACAGACATTACTTTTGTTTTGGAGATGCTGATCTATCATAACCCTTACACCTCTGATCGAGGTCTGAAATATTAGTTTGCAACCTTTCAATCGAATCTGCCATTACAACTAAGTCATCTACATATGCGAGACTGCTTATTTTGCTTTCACCTATTTTAGTCCTGCCCTGCCAGTCTAATATTTTCAACATACTATCCATGATTAGTATGAACAGTGGTTACAGGTTACAGCCTTGTCTTACCCCTGAAACTACCCTGAACCATGAAATTAATTTGCTGTCTACTCTTAATTGCTGCCTGACAGTCTATGTAAAGAACTTTAATTGCCTGCAGAAGTTTGTCCCCTATTCCATAATCTTGTAGAACTTTCAACAGCTTCCTCCTAGGAACATGGTCATAGGCCTTTTCGAGATCTATAAAACATAGATAAAATTCCCTGTTCCACTCATAGCACTTCTCTATCTGCTATAAGCTAATAAATATCTGGTCCTGACAGCCTCTAAGAGGCCTAAACCCACACTGATTTTCATCTAATGTGTCCTCAACCAATACTTGCACTCTCCTTTCAACAATACCTGAGAAAATTTTGCCTACAACACCAATTAAAGAGATACCTCGATAGTTGTTACAGTCTTTTCTTTTTCCATGTTTGAAAATTGGCATGATTACCGCTTTCATCAGTTAGACGGAAGCTGTCCTGATTCCCAAGCCTCCTCAGTTACCCTGTGTAACCATTTGAGACATAACATTCTACTGTATTTGACAAGTCCCGGCTTAATTTCGTCTATCCCAGCCACTTCGTTGCACTGCAATCTATTAACCATTCTCTCCACTTCCTCAAATGTGATCCTGTTTCTATAATCATTTCCATCCTATTCTACTTCAAAATCTGAGACATCATTGAACGTTTCACCTGCATTGAGCAATTCTTCAAAATATTCCCTCCAGCTGATCAAGGCATCCACAGGATTGATAAGCAGCTTTCCTGACCTGTCCAAAACACTTGTTAATTTCGTCTTCCCTCCCTTTTGAAGACTGCTTATTATGCTCCAGAATGGTTTTCCTCAGTTTGACCCTGAGTTTCTAGCTTATTTTCAAAGTCTTCCCATGATTTTTGTTTGGAGTCTGCAATGATCTGTTTGGCTTTGTTTCATTCTTTACCTAACTTTCTCTTTCTGCCTGATTTTTAGTATGTACCCATTTTTTAAATACCTTGTTCTTTTTTACAAGCTGCCTTGACTGTGTCATTCCACCAAGCTGTCTACTTCTTCCTACCTATTCATACTACTGTTCCAAGACATTCTCCAGCTACTTCTAGTATCATGTCCCTGTACCTTGTCCATTCCTCTTCCAGTGAGTGTAAATGACTACATTCAACTAACTGGAACCTTTCTGAGATCATTGTTATGTATTTGTGCCTTTCATAAAGAAGGGAAATTTGTTGGCATTGAATATTAATTTATATGTTAGGAGGTCTCTTAAGAAGGCATTTGATTGGAGTGTATCTTTGTATGGAAGTAAAATTTGGCAATAAGAACTTCAGAAAAATGACATCTTTTGAAATTTGGTGCTGCAAGAGAATACTGCAGAATAGATGGGTAGATCACATAACTAATGAAATAACTAATAACTGTACATAATTGGGGTTAAAAGAAAATTATGGCTTATTGTGATTAAAAGAATTGATTGGTAGGACACACTCAGAGACTTCAAGGAATTTTAGCTTGGGGGCAAGTGAGAGGAGGGGGGATCACACAGTGAGAGTAAGAGACAAATACAGTAAGCAGGTTCAAAGGCATGTAGGTTTCTATTACCAATCAGAGGTGAAGACACTTGTTCAGGATATGTCCAATAAAACAACTACTACTACTACTACTACTACTACTGTGAAATGTGTTGATAGGAAAAACTAGTGTGTATCCATCCTGTCAGACCAAACTAAGAAATACAGAGATCAGATCAAGTTAAAAATTATGTATCAGGTGTATTAAATGAACTGGTGATTTGTATGCATGTGATCAAAGATTATTGTTAGTTTCTTTACAATTTAAAATTTAATTTTTAGTAATATGAAATGTTCATAACAGCTATATTAAGTGGTACTACTGTTGGGAAAACTATTATTATTTGCTCAAATCTACAGTCATTTCCTAGACATATATAAGATACTAATAATGTTTCTTGTTTTTCAGGGTTGGTACATAATTACATATGCATTGGGAATATACCACCTAAATCTTTTTATAGCATTCCTTTCACCTAAAATAGATCCTGCATTAGACTTTGAGGGTAAGTATTTAATAATAATAATACTGTGCTATGTTTTTGAATCACTAGAAAATTGGGATATTCTTGATGGACCCCACAAATACCTCTCTGCTGCCCCAGGTCGACATGTAGGGGTTGACGTACCCTCTGTAAAGGCCAGTCCCAGGAAGGGGTGATGGCCTGAGCTGAAACCTTCCTAGTATGCCAATTGGCCCCTCAGTCTGAATTTTCAGAGGTGTGACCTGAGGTGTGGACAATCTGCTAAGGCAGGTGAGCCTCACTATGGGGTGGGGGGGGGGGGGAGCGGCAAGGACTTCTCTCGATTGCAGCAGCAGCAGCAGCTGCAATGTTCTCTGAGGTACATACCATTGGAATGCCACCTGGAGGTTTCTTCTTCAAGGCAGATCCTGTTTCTTCAAAATTACGCACCCATGTTGTAATTGCATGCGCAGATGGGACACTTCCATGACGTCAAAGCTGGTAATGCTGTCGAAATGTTCTCTGCGCGGCACTCGCACTATCACTATTACCATTTTTGTAAAACGCTCACAGCTACTGCATGTTCTGCACCAGTCCAACTCTCCATGATTACTAAATAGCAGTGCATTCACATCAATTGTGCAAAGTTTCGAACATCTGCCGGCGCTACAGTACTGCCAACTGTAACGTTCAAAATTTCCCGTTCCCCTGCGCCACACAGTATATATGATTAGTGGTTTTTGATATCTAACTAGAAAAAATGGACTCTGATAAATCACTCCTTAGTTGTTATTCTATGGCCTAAAAAGTGGCTTTTTGAATTTTTTGATATCGAACATTGCAGTTTGTTTTGGCTTGTTATTTTTTAATTTAGGGTATTTTGTGTAATAAACAATCATGTCAATTACATGTTTCGAAATAAAAATGGCCGCCATTCAGTAACGTTTAAAGATAAAAAAAAATGTAGAAGCTATTTTGAACTTCCCAATTATAGGGTAATCACATATAAAAAAAATCAAAATATTTCAAAATGATCATACAACCTACTTAATTTTTATTGGACCACTTCATTTCGATTTACCGTTACATTCTCCATGGGCATTGGTCCTTTTCCTCCTTGGCTCTGTGCAGAAGTCTTTGTTAACATTGCACTCCATTCACTTCCCAAAGATACTAACCCAGGTTCAGTGTAATGCAGCCAGTTTGTTGCCTTTCACACACAGCTTGGGGAAAATTTCTTTTTCTATACTGATGGTTCCAAGACAGACCATGGTGTTGGCGTGCCTTTGTACTCGGCCACAATTCTTTCCAATATCTTCTCCCTGATGAGTGTTCAATCTTTACTGTACAACTCTTTGCCCTCTGTCAGGCCATATAGTATATTGGGCCACACGAGCTCTCTAATGGTGTCATCTGTTCAGATTCTCTGAGTGCTCTCCAGACCATTTGTTTGCTGTATGCAGTACACCTCACAGTACAAAGAACTGGGCAGGCCGTTATTCCATTACTGCCACTGTAACAAATGTGGAGTTCCTGTGGGTTCCTGGCCATGTCGGTGTGTCGGGCAATGAGATGGCAGATAATGTTGCAAAGGATGCAGCCCTCCCCACCCTCCCTTAGTTTGCTACCTATTCAGTTCCCTTGGATGATCTTTGTGTCTGGACAAGTGAAATCACTCTGATCCCATTGGTCTTCCCTTGAAGAGAACAAACTCCAGGAGATGAAACTTCTTCATACTACTTTGTTGTTCTCCTCTCAGCCCCTTCATCACAAGGAGGTCATTTTCGTTCGGTTACGTATAGGACACTGTCATTTCAGCCCTGCTTCTATTTGTGCTCACTATTGACTGTATGCCATCTTTTGGTTGAATGCCCAGTTTTTAACCGTCTGCATGTCTTTTTTCCCATTTGAGTTGCCTGATATCTTAGCAGATGATACACAGTCTATAGATCATGTTTTACTTTTTATCCACCTTAGCAATATGGTGAAGAAAATTTAACATTTCCCAGCCCGAGAATCGAGCTAGGTTCCTACAGTAATGAGAAAAATAAGTAGGAATGGCCATGTTTTTACCTGTTCCTTTTACAATGTCGACAGACTGTGAAGAGCCTTTCCTTTTATTTCCCTTTGCCTTTCATAGTCCATGTGTTTAATTAAGTTCCGATATGGGCACTTATGACCTTTGTAGGGCACAAAACTACTATCACATGCGTATCTCCACCGTTTCTCTCACTTTCTACTCTACACCCTTCTTCTGTCCCATTAACCAGTCTGTCTCATTTCCTGAAACGTTCCTTAGGCATAATTTTGCAGTATATTTTCTAAATGTGATATATGGTCCTCTGTGTATAGTTATCTAATATTTTGATTATAAGAAACAGATTATAGGTAAGTGCATTGATGGTTCTAATGAGGGATATAGCATTACATCTTAAAATGATATGTACATTTGTCCCCATTATTTTGTCAGAGAAATTGTCATTTAAATTTTCTGATTTCAGATGATGGTCCTGAACTTCCAACAAAAGCAAATGAAGAATTCAGGCCATTTATCCGCCGCCTTCCAGAATTCAAATTCTGGTATTCGGTGGTAAAGTCCACCATATTGTCAGTAATCTGTACATTTTTCGACTGTTTCAACATTCCTGTCTTCTGGCCAATTCTTGTTATGTATTTCATAACTCTGTTTTGTATTACAATGAAGAGGCAGATAAAGGTAAGTTCTAAAACATTCCTCTATCAATATTTCCTTCTCTCTTTGTAATTGCCACATTCCGACTTCAGAGCCAACAATCCCGCCAGCTTTCAACAGAGGGATTTATAACCACACCGATTGTTGATGCAGCTTATTCCTCTCCCTTCCAGTTTACCTTTCCTTACTCTCCCTCTTGTTTATATTTTACTTTATTTTGTTTATTTTATTTTCCTCCCCTCACCGGCCTCCCCACTCCATTCCTAAACTGCATCTCGTTATTCCCATCTAACCCATACCCACCACCATGACGTAACCTTCCTATCCCCTCTCCCCTCACCTCCCCACCCCTTCCGTCCCTGATTCGCCGCAGAGCGTGATTCGAAGTGCGGCAGCTGGATGTGATGGTTGTGACTGTGTTGTGCGCCTGTGTGATTGCGTGAGTGTTCTATTTTCTGAAGAAGGCCATGGCCGATAGCTGAAATTGTTGTGTGTCTTTTGTATGTGCCTCGTCACCACGTCTTTCCGGTGAGTTGCAAACTGTCCTTTCTATATTATTAATTCCAACCTGGACTTTCCATTATTATTATTTCTGTACTTGTAATATTTATACCCACTTTTGTGAAAATGTAGAGAATCAAAAGTGAAACCACAATCTCTGCCAGAATTCAGATATTAAAAGTATAAGTTATTTTTCTAAAATTATTTTTATTCAATGTGTGTGTCAATTCAATTCTTTTGGCCTTGTATTGTAGTATTTCTTGTAAAATTAATGGATTACATAAATATGTAATAGTGGAATGATTTTTTAATCTCAACAATATAATGGATAGTTTACAACTTAATGCAAAGACATAAGAGTTGTGACAAGCACATACACACATATAATACTTAAGCTATTGGTCATTAGTTTTCCTCGGAAAAGAGAACATTTACATAATAAAATTCAGACACATAACTGTCACTTCTGACATTGAATAAACCTCTTTGGTGAGGGACTCGGAGGAGAGGGGACAGGAAGGTTGCGTGGTGGTGGAGGATACAGCATGGCCTTTTGTATGTATTAAATGGTTGGAATGAGATGGTGCTTAGGAATATAGTGAAGAGGCAGGGGGAAAGAGAGAGAGGGGGGGGGGATAAACACACACACACACACACACACACACACACACACACACAGAGAATGTTGCTTCCAATGACTAGTAAACCCACCCTCTGACTGTGTCCGTACCTCTCAGAAGTATTGGCCACTGCCATAACAGGTGAGGCAACCTGTACTAGCTCATAGGTAGTGACAGCAGTAGGCAACTTCTCAAATCTATTGCTGAGTCATAAGGAGACAGCCTTGCAGCTGGTTCCTGGTTTCACAATCCACCCAGAGATTAGTGGCCAAAGCACATTTGGCTAATCACATTTGGGCAACTTTTGACTGGCAGGATCATCAGAACCTAGGACACCATGGACCTGAGGTGTTGCATCAATCATCAGAAGTGTCCGGGTGACACTGCAGTGCATGGCAGTAGCCTGAAGCCTATTGCCTATTCAACCTCAAGCTGCATAAGGACTGCTCCTGAATCCATATGCAACAGGCACAGTCCCTACCCATATGTCAAGTTACTCAAAATTAACATTAATTTCATTCAAGTGTTTAGAGGTATACACTTTTTCTGTCAGGCATAAAAACAAATTTTCAGCTGTCCTTTGTAAACATGTAACACAGTCAACCTTGAGAATGACCTGGATTTCCCGTAGTTGATCCACACACTTTACGCAATTACCCTTGTACTTTTTTAATGGTAATTGAGAAGTTAGGTGGACAAGGAACTTTGGTTATTTGAAATTGACATATCTATAGCAATGAGCAATACACAGAGCAAACAGTATCTCCTTTTAAATTACTATTTGGGATTGTCAACTCAGTGACACATTTAGCTTAAATTAAATAATGAGCCTGGTTTCATTGTAGAATAGATTTGGATTAATGTACAAAATAATTATTGCTTCAAAGTTTCAGCCCAGTCACTAATTATTTTGCTTACATATGAAAATTATTAATTTGGCTACACTCTTTCTGTTAAACAGTTACAGAGACTAGAAATATTTGTCAGAACTTACGCAAATCACACTGAATTATGAAAATTGTCTTCTTTGCACTCTGATTTACCAGGAAACCTGTACATTGTTACTGGAAACGCCATCAGCTACAAACTATCTCCAGACAATTCCAATAAGTAAAAAGAAAAAAAGTAAATCAGGCTATTACATTTTGAGATCTTATATTTCTAACAGATGAACATTCATTTTTATATAATTAAACTATGGCTCGTATTTATATTACTGGTCAAAGACTGTCAGATTTTATGGAGTGGGACCAATCCTCTTACTGTATGTTATCAAGATATACATCAGCACACCTGAGAAGTAGAAGAGACCAAAGAAAGCTTTCAGCTCACTTTAATTTATGGCTGATTATTCATGTTCATATCTTGATGACATTGGTTATGTCTTCATAGATGAAAAGGACAGTAATCTCAACCATTGCATCATTTATATCTGAGACAATAATTCCACCCCCAGTCACAGCAACTTTAGTAACTTCTGTAGCTTCAGGTGCTCTGGCACCCCACAGGACATTAGTCATATCTGTCTAAATGGTTGTTTGGTCTTTCCCCAAATCAAAAGATCTACATTCATCCTATAATGATGATGATGATGATGATGATGAAGTTTGCATTAATGGTAAATGTCCTGGAAATAGGATCCCATTCTCAAGGAGGAAACGTAATTGATCATCTTTGATTTTGACATTATTTTCTACTTCACTTGTCAGGTTCATCACTAATAAATAGTTCTCATTGCTGGCTTTGAACTTCTTAAACCATCTTTGTTCATATAACAGCATTCCATTTTGCTAAGGAAAGAAGAGGTGAATCAGAAGAGATGATATGGATGCAATAAAGCAGCTACAAAACAATATTTTTCCACTGTGCGGGGTTTCTACTAGGGAGTGTACTTCCATCCAAGGTACTGTGAGTCTGCATCAACCCCACAGTGGCCTTGTCTCTATTTTGGAACACCCTCAGTGGAAAAGGTACTCGAGCATATGTGGCCAGTGAAAGTGGTTAATGTGTGTTCAGGCTGCATAACAAAAAAAAAAATAATATGGGGTCTGGAGCGACCCCACAGTACCAACCAAGGCTTCGTAAACTGCCAAACTAGGCAAACTATATTCTACTAAACAGATACATTAGAAAGACTTATTATAAAAGGCATTATTTGGTTAAAATATGTCACTTAGTAATACAGTGTATAACCAATTTAGTTTGTTTTAAATGTAAGAAAAACGGCCATCGATCAGATTAATGTTTTGGTTTGGACAAAATAAAAGACTGCTTTGTGTTCAACTAATGTTAATATCGGTGGGAAATTCAAAAGGGGTACAGTTACAGATACTGGAAAAAATAGTGTGTGCAGATTTTAATGGTAAGACACAACAGTACTAATGTAGATGTAAAAACACTTGACATTGGTGCAGTGCATGACATAACAAATAATTGTTTGGTAAACTGCATATGAACAATTTGAAACTCTGAGGAAGATAGATAGTGCCAAGAATGGTGTTCACATTGAAAAATGTTTTATAGTTCAAATTGATGTACTGGTGTACAGTGGACAGAATTATATTTTGAAAAGTTTTGGTTTCACCCCAATGGATCCTGTAACTTATTTACAGTTAAGAAGGCTAAACAAAAAGGAATAAGTCAAGAAATCAAAAATGATGCCAAATCATGGATATTTTTCAAAAAAAAGCCATTATCAATTAAAAAAAAAAAACTTAAGGGTTGCCTTTGGTGCTTGAAGATAGCAAGAGAATTACCTCCAAAAGCACAGACAAATAGAAGTGAAGGCTGAAAAAAAAAAAAAGGCAACTGAAAAAGCTCAAAGTTAGAAAAACTTGCAAGTATAAAAATTTCAGAGAAGGAACTTGAAATTGTCTGTTACGGGAGAGAAAAGAAACCAAAGATGCTGCTGATAAAATTGATAACTTACCTAAAGGACCGGCTCGTTGATATACACAAATAAAATCACACATACAAGCTTCCGCAACTGTTGGTCACTTCTTCAGGATAAGAGGGAGAAAGGGAAGGATATGGGTTTTAAGGAAGTGGAAAAGAAGTCATTCCAATCCCAGGAGTGGAAGGACTTACCTTGGGGGGGGGGGGGGGGAAGGAAGGTAAACACACACACACACACACACACACACACACACACACACACACACATCCAAATGTAAACACACCTCTATAGATGAAGTCTACTTACCAAGCGAAGGAGCAAAGTCAGTGATAGTAACAAATGCGCACACACACACACACACACACACACACACACACACACACACAAACGCTAGCTTTCGCAGCCTAGCTGCTTCGTCAGGCAGAAGGCAAGGAGAGGGAAAAGGAAACGATGAGGGTTTTAAGGGAGTGGGTAAGGAGTCATTCCAATCCTGGGACAGGAAAGACTTACCTTGGGGGAAAAAAGGAGGGTAAACAAATACACCCACACATTTACACACACAAGTACACCTAGGCAGGCATACTGTAGGCTTTCTACAGGCATAATTCCCAGCCGCCAATAGCAGCTATACAAGGATAGGAACGTTTACTAACATTGTCAAGGGACATTGCCCAAGTAATGGCAGAATCCTAAAAGACCATTACATCTGATTCCAGCCAGGATCCAGCCTTCCATAAGTATCTGGAAATACAGGAGAGGTTTGGTTTTGACTTCCATTTTTCCGACTTGAAAGATTAAAACTAGCCTCTCATTGGGGGAGCTGGAGTCTGCACTGTCTGACATGGTGCTGCACCTGGTCATACGAGATTATGAACAGCATGTTACAGCACTTAAACACATGCTCCAAGGGGATCCTTCTTCAGCTTTATAATAAAATTTGCACGATGGGAATATTTCCCAGATTGTGGAAAGAATCTATTTTGAGATTTTAAAACCAGGGAAGGACCGCACTGACTATAGTACTTATCATAGTATTAGTCTAACAATTTGCATAGGAAAGACTTTATAAGTCTGTGGTCAACTGATACTTAGTATGGGTCCTCGAGAGAAGGTCCTTGCTGAGCAACTCCCAGTGCAGTTTCAGGACGTATTGCTCCACTCTTGATAACCTCTGCTTCCTTGAAGCAGAGATTCAGCAAGCTTTCTTACATAAGCAACAACTCATTGGCGTATTTTTCAATCTAGAAAAGACATAAAATTCTACCTGGAAGTATGATGTTTTGCGCCAGCTCTATGAGTGGGGTTTTCATGGGCATCTGCCCCCTAATATCCGGCCTTTCCTTTTAGAAAGATACTTCCAATACAAGGTTTCGAGTGCCTTGAGTGATCATTTAAAATGAGAGCACAATAATCCCTCAAGGGAGTGTCCTAAGCATCTGCGCATTTGCTCTCAACAGCATTATGTCCATTGTATGGCGACCTGTACAGTGTTCCTTGTTTGTGGACGATTTTGATTTTTTCATCTTCTGTGAGTCCTCCCTTGTTGCATTGGCTGCTCGTCAATTGCACTTAATGATCAGGCAGTTGGAGGAATGATGTAAAACTAAAAAACAGTTTGTATTGATGTTAATCACTCCCGTTCTTTTTGATTTACCTGTTTTAAAACTAGGGGACACTGTTCTCACCTTTCAGAATAAGTTTAAATACCTTGGCCTGTCTTTTGGTGAGGCCAATGTGGTTGCCACACCTTAAAGAAGTGAAACTGAGATGCCTCAAAAGGCTCTAAATATTCTCAAATATTCTAGTCATAGGTCTCAGGTGCACGTCTGCTCCAGTTTTATAAAGCTTTTGTGCGAGCCAGACTTGAGTATGGCTGCTAAGTCCATGGATCAGCCAGATCTTCTTATTTGAAAATTCTGGATGTAATACACCACAAAGGCATCACACTTGCAACTAGTGCATATCACACAAGTCCAGTGCTTAGCATGTGCGTAGAGGCCCCTGCTTTCTGTCCTCCATCTTGGTGCACAGCTGCCATTAAAACATTTGTTCCATAACCATCCACAGGCAAAGGAAAGTCTTGAAATGCTGAAAGTGAAGGGCATTTATGTCGAACGCCAGGGTTGGAGTTGGGGATCTCCCTGGCTACTTCATAGGCCCAGATTGCTTTCAGATCTGACGACTTGTAGGAAGACTTGTACCTCAGACAACTTTTATAAAACAATTTCTTGAGATTTTAAACCACCATACAGATTTTACCCATTATACAGATGTATCAAAGCAAGGCAATCATATTGGTTGCTCTGTTGTGTTCCCTGCGTTGTCCTTCAGATAGGGTTCCCAGAAAAGTTTTGTTTACTATGTGGAACTGTCTATCCTGAGGGCACTAGAACAGATAAAAAGGAATCACAGTGTGAAGTTCCTGATCTGTTGAGATTCAGTGCCCTTCTCGCTGTTCATCAAACGTACCTAGCAGATTAGATGGTGCAAGAAATACAATATGCTCTCCTTGCACTGCAACAACACAACAAGGTTCCTGGGCATGTGGGACTCCAGGAAAAGGAGCTCGCTGATGCAGCAGCTATGCAGGCTTGGTCCCTCCCACCTTCTGTATGTTGTTCAGTCCCCCTGAAAGCTGTTTTGACATTTGTGGCAGGGAAAACCATGCTTTTGTGGGAAGCTCAGTGCTAAATGTGGCAGATAATAAAAGTACATGCAGCAAAATCTTCAGTACGCCCATGGCATACTTCCTTCCACTCTCGACGAACGGATGAAGTCTCGCTGACTCGTCTTAGACTCGGACATTGTCCACTAACACAAGGTTTTCTTTATGTCGTGAGGTACTGCCAATGTGTGACATGTAGAACACAATTGTCAATACAGCATATTTTAACAGAATGTGATTTATGTGATGGTCTGAGGACAAATTTGAGTGTCTCACAGAACCTAAAATATTTTAACTGATAAGACATCTGTAAATTGTGTTTTAAGATTTTGTATGACATTGCCAGAGTGGCTCAGTCACCCTTTATTTTCAAGTAGTCATCATGCCAAGTCTCCACCATATCCTTTCTTCCAGGAGTGCTAGTCTTGCATGTTTTGCAGGAGAGCTTCTGTGAAGTTTGGAAAGTAGGAGGCGAGGTACTGACGGAAGTAAAGCTTTAAGGCGGCATTGTGAGTCATGTCAAAATAGCTCAGTCGGTAGAGTGCTAGACTGCGAAAGGCAAAGGTCCAAGGTTAGAGTCCCGGTTGCGGCACACAATTTTAATCTGCCAGGAAGTTTCAATAATAATAATAATAATAATAATAATAATAATAATAATAATAATAATAATAATAATAATTGTTGTTGTTGTTGTTGTTGTTGTTGTTGTTGTTATATATGTCAGGTTTAAAACTGGGTTCCGAAATCTCTTACGCTTATAAAATCCATCTGGTACCTTCAGGTGTCTCTTGGTCTCTTCCACATATACACCTGTTCATTATTCTTAAACCAAGTATTCGTTATGATTAAATTATGTTCTGTGCAAAATTTTACCAGCCGGCTTCCTCTTTTATTCCTTGTCCGTAGTCCATATTCACTTACTATTTTTCCTTCTCTTCCTTTTCTTACTACCAAATTCCAGTTCCCTATCACAATTAAGCTTTCCTCTCCCTTAACTGTCTGAATAATTTCCTTTACCACCTCGTACATTTCTTTGATCTCCTCCTCCTCGGAGCTGGTTGGCATATAAATTTGTACTGTAGTCAAGCCTGGTCAAGTTTGTGTTGGCTTTGTATCTATATTGACTATAATAATGCCAGCACTGTTCTGCTCATAGTTTACCCACATCCCTATTTTCTTATTCATTATCAGACGTACTCCTGTAATACCTCCCCCCCACCCCACCCCCATCTGATCTGTATTTATAATCCTGTACTCAGTTGAAAAGAAATCCTGTTAAGCTTTCCACTAAACCTCACTAATCCCACTATATTTAACTTCAATCTGTCCATTGCCTTTTTTAAATTTATCTAACCTTCTTACTTGATTAAGGGATCATTCCAGACTCTGATCCGTAGAATGCCAATGTTGTCTTTCCTGATGATGACATTCACCTGAGTGGTTCCTGTCTGGAGATCTGACTGGGGTACTACCTTCAAAATATTTTACCCATCATATATTTGTACAGTAGAACTGCATGTCATCAGGAAAAGTATGACTGTAGTTTCCTCCTGTAGTTTGCAGCAACTGTATCACAAAGCCACATTAGCTGATGTTAAAAGCTCATCTCAGTCAATCATTCAGACTGTTGCCCCTGCAACTGCTTCCTCTTCAGGAACCATATAGTAGTACTCGAGGTACCCTCCACCGAACACTGTCAGGTGGCTTGCCGAGTATGGATGTAGATGCAGATATGTCTGGAACCACGTTTGTCTGGCTTCACCACAGATACTCTTCACTGTGGTTGCACCTATGGTATGGTTATCTGTATCAGCAATCTGTGGGGGTCATGGGGGTAGGGTGATAAATTATGAACATTTATTTCAGTGAGATAATAGCCCTGGTATAGATTATGCTAACTAGAGAATCAAGACAACAAATAAGTTTCTCTAGGATATCATGGGTCAAGCCTGTGAACCATAATTCATATATTTAAGCTGCTAGTGTGTAATCGGGAATAAAAATCCAAGTAATGACAGAATTAAATTGAAAAAGCATTAATATTTTGTCATTACTTGGAGGGTGTCCATCAAAGTGCTGTAACAAGTATATTCAAACTGTAACCTGTCCATTTGAATGAATGATACTGAGAGTGACTGTTAGATGATTGTGGAAGTGGAGGTATTAGAATACCTCTGTCTTCCCCTCTCTCCCATGAAAACTGATAACTACAGTGTGGATGTAGCTACAGTGGCATGTCATGCATGTTTATTATCATCAGTGTTTGAAATGTTATGGTATTAGTTATAAATAATGTAGTAGACCTTAACATAAGAGCACTCATTACAGAATTTTCAGATTTGTGTACAAATATCATACATATTATTCAGTATTAACATTTTTGTAAATAACAAAATTTTGTTTCAGCACATGATAAAATACCGCTACATCCCGTTTACACATGGTAAACCCAAGTACCAGGGCCATGAAGATGGTGGAAAGACAATTAGCTCTAAGTGACAAAAAACTGTTGCTGGCAAGCTTGAAATTGTATTTATTATGACTTTGTGAAGTGCAAATATTGCTGTTGGATGAGAACTAAGAGGTGCTGCAACCATTTTTAAATGGGGTTTGGAGAAGTCGTTACTAGTCACCATTGTCATTTTTAGTTGCCCTATGTTTTATTGTTTGTAAGTGAACACAACAAAGTATTATTTTGTTCATTACAATTCATCGGACTTCTAATCCCAGAGAATAATTTTACAGTTATATTTCATTTTCTTACCATCAAGGTTATACAAATACATATGTTTGTAAGAAAGAAATGATAAAAATTTATACTTAATTATTGTTGAATTATATTATTGGTGACCGTATTTTGTTGTATTTTTACTGTGTAGTTGTACCTTTTCAAATTTGACTTTTGTAAATAAGTTTTATGTATCGTTCCATGATGTCAGATGTCACAAATGTAAAGATTCCATAAATCATCATCAGTTGTTTTTCTTGTTTGAGACTTTGGAGAATACAGTTTTTAATTGCTTGGAACAGTAGTGATGTTTTGTTCAATATTTATTAAAAACCTTAATTATGTAAAGATTGTAACATTTGCATGAAGCAGTAAGTTCTATGATTAACACCATCTACAAGATCTAAAGGAAATAATTGAAGGTGGAATGCTCATTGATATTAATTACTGAATTTGTTTAGTTATAACTAAACTGAACTGGCAGAGTATTATGATCAAAATGTGATTCTTAAAATTTTATGTAGGCATAAATTCCAAAGGAAATACTAAGTGTTGTAAAATCTAACACTATCTTTAGTAACATCATTCAGTGCAGAAGGTTTGTACTCTAGGAATGACTTTAGAAAATAACTGAAACAATTTCTCCTCATTATACAGTAGAAATCAACCTTTTTTTATTATTGGGAAATTTAAGTCCAGGCAAAGAACAAAGTGAAGGTATAGCTTAATTCTGTTTCCAATACATCTTCATATAGTTGTGCTGTTACTTCTGAACAGGTTTAATTGGTATTTTAGTTCTTCGACTTGAAACGCTTCACAACTTAGTATTTTGTTTCACAACATGTCTGTTCAAATATGAGACATTTTGGGATTAATCCTTTCCATTCTGATAATGAAATCGGCCCTATTTGTTTTGGCATTCTACTTTTCATTTCATTTGAGCCTGCAGCATTGTGTATGTCTTTTAAGGACATATTGTTAATCTAAGTAAACCAAAATGCTGCTTTACTTTGTAGATGTTATATACTGTTTATTAATACAGCAATAGGCATATTTCGGCACTGTGGCCATCAGGCTATGTCCGTATGTCATTGTGGAGTTATAATTTATTATAACAACTGCATATAATTGCAGTATAAATGCTTTATATATTATAGAAGGAGACTTTCCTGGTGGGAAAAATATGTATAAAATAAGGATTGTTTGACTTACCCAAAGTACAGGCTCGCCGATAGAAAAATAACACACACAAACATTCAAGCTTTCGCCACCACTGGCAGCTTCTTCAGGAAAAAGAGGATGGAAGGAGAGGAGAAAGGGAAGGATACAGGTTTTAAGGAAGTGGAAAAGGAGTCATTCCAATCCCAGGAGTGGAAGGACTTACCTTAGGGGATAAAAAGGAAGGTAAACAAATACACACACACTCACACATGTCCACACACATTGGCGTGTGGATATGTGTGAGTGTGTATGTATTTGTTTACCTTCCTTTTTGTCCCCTAAGGTAAGTCCTTCCACTCCCGGGATTGGAATGACTCCTTTTCCACTTCCTAAACATCAACTCTGCCAATGAAAACACCTGTCAACTCCTATCCCTACTCAAAATCCTCAACCTTTCCTCTCCCACATCCACACCTGCAGTTCAGAACATCCTCCTTCAGGCCAACCGCAAATTAGAACAACATGCCACCCACCACCTCAAAAAAACTATCCAATCTCCTGGCCACCCACCTACGGAAAGGCAATACCCTCTCCCTCAATAACCTCTCCAATAAACCTCAACCTCCTCTTATTGCACACAAACGGAGTCTCTCCCATCTACTCAATCTCCCACTACCAACTCCTCTTCCCCCCCCCCCCCCCCAAACCTCAAAACTCTAATCCACACAATCCGGAACCACATCCCAATTCAGTAGTCAACCTCTCCTCCAAACCTCTCTCCCAATGTGCTCCCCCTATGTGCTGTTTAAAATGCTGGAGGTTTGAACACATGTCCTCTTGATGTGATGCTAACCCTACATGTCGGGAGTGTGGACGTGCATCACATCAAGACGTCCCTTGTGTCCCTCCTCCAGTATGTGTTAACGGCAATCAGCACCACTCTCCTTGCTCGCCAGACTGCACGGTTCTTCATAATGAACGAAAAATAATGGAATATAAGTCTTTAGATTGGTTGTCATACTCGGAGGCAAAGAAAAAGTACTCAAAACTCCACTTTGTGTGCATGAAAACTTGCCGCAACTGCATCACCACCACCTTTGCCATCCATGCTAAGACACCCTACTGCTTAGTCTTCCATAGCAGACCCTCCAGCCCAACCGCTACCACTTGCCCCCTTGGCGTTTGGGAGTACCTCAACTTCTGTTGCCCTCAAGGGCCCTACTTTGGGAGCAACACCACCTCCACCTGTGGGGCCCACAGTCCCCCCCCCCCCCCCCCCTTCTCTGGTTCCTCTCGTGAGGAAGGGCTTCCTTGGAACCCTTCCTTCCAAGGCTTCTCCTGTGCATACCAGTAAGTGGCTGAAAGTCACCAACTGCTGGTCGCAGGGCCTCATGGGTGTCCTCAGTCCCTGAGGATGTGTCCACAAAGCCCTCCAGCACAAGAAGCCTAAGGAACCACACGAGAAGAAAGAGCAAAAACAAAAACTCCATGGTGGCTACCATGCCACCAAAACACTCCTCTGCTTCTGAGGATGAGGTAGAGATCCTTCTGAAGACTTGGCAATTGCTGAGTCTTCAGAAGCCATGGATGTTGAGGCTCTGTCTCAAAAATCGGCGACAACAGATGATTTTCTAAACACTACTGCACTGTCAAAATCAATATGTCCCAGCTACCAGGAGGCTCTCTGATCTTGCAATGGAACTGTAGCAGCTTTTTCCACCATTTGCCAGAGTTGCAGCAATTGTTGTGCTGCTTCCCAGCGTTTTGTGTAGCCCTGAAGAAAACTTGGTTACTTGCACAGAGAACCCAGCCCTTCGTGGATATCAAGGCTATTAAAACAATAGTTCTATTTATAACAGGATATCTGGTGGAGTTTGTGTCTATGTTCTTGCAACTGTCCCCAGCGCTGCTGTGCCTCCCAACACCACCCTGGAGGCAGTGACCATTCGCATCTACGCAATAGAGAAATTTACCATCTGTTCCCTTTACTTTCCCCCTGGGTGGTGGTCTCTCTCCTGCTGACCTCGCTGCATTGGTCGCCCGATTACACCAACTGTTTCTCCTCTTTGGTGACTTCAATGCCCACCATCCTTTATGGGGTTGCACTGAGACCACAGGTGGTGCTAGAGACACTGAGAACCTTTTAACACAACTTGACAATTGCGTTCTGAATGGTGGAGCACCCACACAGGTTAGCGTGGCACATGGCTCTTTCTCCGCCATTGATCTGTCCATTTGCAGCCCAAGTCTACTTCTTCATTTATCTTGGAGGGTCCACGCCAACCTTTGTGGAAGCGACCAATTGCCTATCCTTTTGGCGCTCTCACAATTTCACCCTGCATACTGCTTGCGCCAGAGGAATAAAATTTCTATTTCGGAGAATCTCTAATATTCAAAACTGTCATAAAAAAGGTGAAATGAAATATTACTTTAGGTTGAATAATTTTTTTAAAAGGAAGCTTATTGAGAAGTCTCTTTCTATGAAACGTTTAGATAGAGAGGATATCCTGGATTAAAGGTAATTTATATTAACAAAGGTAAAAGAAAACATTCCATTTATCAAAATCTATAGATTTCCAATGAATTAGAAGGGTAATCCTGATTTTATTTTTGTATGGTGTAGTTAAGTTCTATGATTGTTTTACATATAATAGTGAAATATAATTACAGATAGTTGTTTTGTAATTGTTGATTACAGACCGTGCTTACGTTGGTGACTAAATTTTACTTACGGTGTCGCCCTCATATGCGTTGTAGTGGCAACATATTTAACTGATGGTATACTTGTGTACAAGCCAAAGGTGTATATTCATCCTGAACGGTATTTAACTTGCTCTAGACCCTAATAGGAGTTTATCTGAAGCCATTCATAGTCAGATGCATTAAATATATTGTGTTAATACCGTATATTGTAACACTTAAGATCTTTTCTGACGTGATAGGCAACCAAAGGGCTAACAAAGAACATAACTATGTTTGTCTAGATGAGGGTGTTAAAAGCTCCGTGCGGTTAAGCCTTCTGTGACAATGTGGAGGTCCTCCCTGCGGGCCTCTCGTAGGGACTCCGTTGTACTTTGCCGACTCTTCATTGGCCATACGTGGTTAACACAGTTGCGTTGAGAGGTCCCACCAGATTGCCGTTGTGGCGCCCTGCTGTCAGTGGTCCACATATTGTTGGCTTGTCCACTTTTAGTTGCTTTCAGGCAGTCCTTTAATCTACCAGATGTGCCACCTTCAGTTTTAGGTGGCAATGCCTTCATGGCTACTACTGTTTTACTTTTTATTCGCACATCTGGTTTTTACCATTCCATTTAATGGAAGGCGCTTAAGCCTGATTCTCAGGCCCACATTTTTACAGTTCTTTTAGGTCATTGATAGCCTCTCCCTGTTTGGTTGAGGTTGTTTTTAGTGTGTACAGCATGACTCGCTCATCCGTTTTCATCCTAGTGATCATCAAGAGATGGCATTCTGCAGTAAAATTTTAGTCTCGTGCAACAATAATTTTATCCCTTTTGTGTACTCCTCTGTTTCACTGAAGTGTTTATGTTCGTTCTACCCCATGAAGGATTTCTCTCATCCGTGTTCTCTCTGTGTTTTTCATTTTTTCAAGTGTCACATCTTTGCTTGGAACAGGGGACTGATGACCTTGTAGTTTAGTCCCCTATAAACAAAAACTACTACTCGGAGTATGTTATGAGCTGTACCACGAAATAATTAAATGAATATTAATTGGTACTCTCTGAATTTAACTAATCTATTTACGCCTCCAAAATAGTGAGATGGGTTGTTTTAAAGGAAAGAAGATCTACTCAAAAACTAATTTATTTCAACCAAAAATTGAACATCCTAACTCATAACACATCTAATAAACATTTTTATAGCTCTGTACTTGAAAGCAAATGACATCCCCTACCATACTAAGCTGACAATAGTATGCAAAGGAAAGAATATCAAGATTTTAAAATTTTCGTAAACATAAAAAATGGAAAATGCAATGATTGACTCAAAGTATCGGGAAACTCCACGTACAGGATGTTAAAAGTTTATCTACACAGAAATCTGAAGTTATTTATAGCAATAAGATCCCCAGAATGAAGAGACAAACTTAAATTAAATAATACTTGAAGAAAAATCCTAGACAGCAGAATTATACAAGTCCTGGCGATGGTGCTTGCAGTACTTTACCCAATCCAAATTACTGGTGATGACACCGTAGCACGCTCAGCAGCAATGAGCAATGGCAACAAGAAAGCTGGAAAATAACCGCGACCGTATTCTCACTGTGATCTGTTAGACAGCATCAGCATGTTTCTCCTCTACGTATCAAGAGGTCCGTACGGCACAGAAGCCTACACAAAACTCAGTCCTCACTGCTGGCAAGTCCTCCAGCGGCCATGCCCTCAGACATTAGGCACAACAATCTGCAAGAACAGCTAATTGCCTACCCAATGGGATGGCATTGCGCAGTTGACAAGTTAACTTACTGTCTCGCTACAAAATCCTGGTAAATCAGAACGTGTTTTCTGCAGCCACCAAGAGGCTCTGCCCATGCCAGCAATGTTCCCACAGAATTTACCATCACCAAGGTGATTGCCCTCTAAAAATTTTAGGGCGCTCTCAATCCTGGTCCCCTGACCAAACTGTTACTCCATTTACGGCCTCTGGAGCGGACCTACCACTGTCCCAGACAGATGGAAAGCATCCAGAACATTCCAACATTCATTACAGTAAAACATTTCCTGCTCTGATGCCTTTGGAAAACTTCTACAGGTACGGCCAGCACATTCATCACCATAAACGACCTGGTGACCAGAGGGCCCCCGCTATTGTTATTTATCGGCCAATTTTCTCTCGTGCAGAATGACTGATTGCCTCGAAAGTAACGCTGGTCTGGTGATAACCAGACACTGTCTGAGGCATTATTGAAGAAGGAAAAAAAAAAAAAAAAATTTCGTACATAAAAAAGCCTACATCTGGCAGTCCACCTCACATCACTTCTGACGCAGAGGCTTTAACTGCCACGCAACGGGTCATCGGCCTGGGTCCCCCCTCCTGCTTTCAACACGCTGCTTTCTGAGATTGTGGCCCAGCAGCAAAGCTTTCCACTGCCCTGTGTATCCACTGTTGTTTTTCACTCTCCAGCGGTTCCAGCAGAGCACAGGCCATACCAACAAACAGTAAACATATAACATATAATATATATATATATATATATATATATATATAAAAATAAAAATAGAAAAGAGATGACTTACCAAAAGGACCGGCTCGTCGTGAGAAACAAATAAAAAACAAATAAAATCACACACAAACACACATACAAGCTTTCGCCACCACTGGCAGCTTCTTCAGGAAAAAGAGGGAAAAAGGGGAGGAAAAGGGAAGGATATGGGTTTTAAGGAAGTGGAAAAGGAGTCGTTCCAATCCCAGGAGTGGAAGGACTTACCTTAGGGGACAAAGAGGAAGGTAAACAAATACACACACACTCAGACATATCATATATATATATATATATATATATATATATATATATATATATATATATATATATATATAATAGAAGGAGACCTTCCAGGTAGGAAAATGGTATAAAATAAAGATTTTTGACTTACCTAAAGTACAGGCTGGTCGATAGGAACACTAAACACACACAAAAACACACAACCATTCGAGCTTTCGCCACCAGTGGTGGCTTCTTCGGGAAAAAGAGGGAGGAAGGAGAGGAGAAAGGGAAGGATACGGGTTTTAAGGAAGTGGAAAAGGAGCCATTCCAATCCCAGGAGTGGAAGGACTTACCTTAGGGGACAAAAAGGAAGGTAAACAAATACACACACACTCACACATATCCACATCCAAAAACACCTAATATATGTTATACACACACACTCACACATATCCACATCCAAACACACTTAGGCAGACATTTGTAGAAACCAAAGAAGTTGGACAGAGATGCCACTTCAGGCAGAGGCTCTGTCCACAGAACCGAGGCAAAGATGTTAAAGATGGCGGGCGGGAATTAGAATTTAGCGGAGGTTGAGACCAGGCGGGCAACGGGAAGAGAGAATGTGTTGAAGGGCAAGTTCCCATCTCCGGAGTTACCACTGGTGGCGAAAGCTCGAATGGTTGTGTGTTTTTGTGTGTGTTTAGTGTTCCTATCGACCAGCCTGTACTTTAGGTAAGTTATATATATATATATATATATATATATATATATATATAAAGATTACTTTCAGGCGAATGAGCACAGGTGTGACAGCATCACAAATAAATAAATGAATACACATTAAAATTAAAAGTACTTAACTCAGGAACTTATCTCCCCTAACATGTTCCCAAATAAACAGAAATCTGAATCTATATCTATAAATGTGAATGTCTGTTCGGTGTACACTTCTGACGTCCGAACGACAAGACGCAGAGACTTAAATATTTGTACAGTTACTAATCTAGACCTGAGGAAGGTTTTAGGCATGGTTTTATAGCGATCTGATAGATATTTAGTAATTTGAGGAATATAATGCGAAATGTGGAACAATAATTACTCTTTGAAAATTATATTTGCTCTTTGAAAATGGTTTTATTGGTTGCATTGTTGCTTGAGGTTTGATAATGATAAAAGGGTGAATTATATTGGGATGGAAGCTTATCGGCGTATATAAAATTCTAGCTCTGTGTGTGTGTGTGTGTGTGTGTGTGTGTGTGTGTGTGTGTTTTAATATTTCGCTCTGCATCGAAAACTTCAGAACGAAAACGAATGGTCTGCGTGTAATTGTTGACCGAATCTCCCATTGTACACCACAGCAGTCCCATGCCGATAACTATAAAGGTGTGGAAGATATGGTGGTTGAAAGCCATTAAATTATTAAAAAATTGGACTGAAGGCCAGTGATGATGTTTGCGACTTTAGCAAGGTTACATACAGCAAAATGCGATGCCACAGACCATATCTTTGGTCTGTGTGTGCTACAATGTCTTCAGCTCTTTCTCTGAAAGGATAAGCATACAAATAAGGAAATATAAGAATAAATAAATATCACACTACTGAAAGCTTATCTATCATCAACCAACACGCAAGCGGAGCCGCGGGTTTAAGCTAGTAAATTCATAAAATTGAGAGAAGAATAGTAAATAAACTAAGAAATAGCCCATATAAAAGATTGGAAACATAAAGGTCAGAAGAAAATAGTCCAACTACGTCCTCCATCTTACGCCGTGAAGTGTTAAAAATCTTATTCACTTCTCTTGGAAGCAGAACCTGTTGCAGAAACGATTATCGTGTAGTGGTTAAGGTGGTGATTCCATGTGGCATTTTTTGCTGTTAGACCCCGTTTGGGTTCATGTGAAAAACTGATAAGCTTTGTTTGAAACCATCGTTGCTGTTTTAAATCCATTAAAAGGCAATTTTCATTGCATGAGTAGCGTGTAACAATAAGAAAAAATGTCACTTGATAGTTAAAGGAACCTTGCTGCAAGAGAGGTAGGTTTGTTACAAGATAAATTTATTTATGTAGGCATACTGCACCATAGAAATCTCTCTTAGTGAGAGTATTTGTGGTAGCACAAAAAGTCATTCAATTAAACAATTGTTTGGTTATAAATGTTAACTTCTAATGTCGGGGGGGGGTTCGAATTCCCCCTCGGGCATGGATATTTGTGCCATCCTTGGTATTAGCTAGTTCATAAGTAGTTTGTAAGTTTAGGGACTGATGATCCTGTAGTTAAGTTCCATAAGCTCTACAAACATTTGAATTAAATGCTAACTTCAGACCACAGAAGCCAATGTAGGAACAGTCAGATTATCTTTACATACAAAAGTCTGGTGACCATGATTGTATTGATTATACAACTATATGGGAAGGCTTGTAATAAGTAGTATATCAACAAGTAAACTAAACTGTGCTCTGGTCCAGCCAGAGATGTGTGCTTATTTTGCCAAAAAGTGATAATTCACAAATGGTAAGTATGTTTCTAGTAATTAAAGTGAATTTAGAAAACTAAAAATAATTTCATAATTTGTCTGTGGAAGAAAATAAGACAACATTCATTTGGTCATAGATGTGAATCAATTTATTGAATTATAAATTGTAAACAGGGACAAAAATTTGTGCAATTGAACTGAAAATCAAGAGCACACCAGAAAGTTATTTTAATAATTAATAAGAAGTTAAGACACATTATGCAGAATTAGCTGAAATTTTCAAATGTATATGCCTTTGACATTGATGGTAAGGAGTGTTAGTAATGATTTACTTACTTGACCATACCTGCAAGACACTATTTAGTGAGCTGTTCTGTTTGATGGTCCAATGGCATTCCAGAATTTCTGGCATTCATGGCATACTGTAAAATTAAATTGTGTGAAAAAAGATTAAAGCCCAACTACTTAGGTTTCAGAAAACTTGGTGAATAGTAAGTTATATAAATACTGTATATGTAGATGGGGCAAGGTGGTATTCTTTTAAGTCTGTTAGTGTTTATTTTGTAAGTGCTACAGTAGAGTCAAGTGGTAAAAATAATTCTTTGTTAGTGGCATCATGGCTTTTTACCACTGTTTTCTCTTGATCAGACAACAATGACATTATTAGTACAAAACTATAAGGAAAAATTATAACAAATGAAAATGCCACAAAAATTAAGAGCATAATAAAACTCCATGTTGGTAAATGTTAATCTCCCCCCCCCCTCAGTTTTTCAGGCTAATATAAAAAAAATCCAGTGGTCTGGATAGGAGGTTAGACATCTCAGTTTTTGTCTCCAGACACACAGTAAGTACACAGGCAACCTAAATACATTCAACTGCTTTCTTTCCTCTGGCACACAATAAATTAGGAGAACCCATCTTTCTGAATTTTATAATGTTCTCCAGACCAATAGCAGACTTCATAGCAATGCGGTTTTTATACTGTTTAAGGTATGAGATTTCTGCAGGGTTACTGGCAAGCAATCATGGCTCTTATTGATCCTGTTGGGTTGCAAATGAGGTCATACATTTGTTGTTCATATTCTGGTACATACAGCACTGTGTAGCAGTTAGATTTTTCTCTGCAGTGAGTCATTGTCATAAATGTGCTGTTCAAATTTGACATTTTGTGATTTTCTTTCTGCAGCATTATGAAACTGCACTCAAAATAGTTTAGGATAGAGAGGTAGGAACTGTTGGTTGTGGAAAAAGGTAAGTTACTGTAGGTTGAGGCCTGTATGATTTCGGGATTGGAGACTGTACTGTAGGGATAACTACCATCTCTGCAGTTCAGAAAAGCTGGTGGTGGTTGGAAGGATCCAGATGGCACAGCTTGTGAAGCAGCCATTGAAATCAAGCAAATACTCAGCTGCATGCTATGCCACAGGTCGGTCTACCTTGTTTTTGGCCACAGTTTGGCAGTGGCCATTCATCCTAAAGGACAGCTGGTTAGTGGTCTACATCTACATACATACTCCACAATCCATCCTTTCCTATTCCACTCCCAAATAGAACAAGGAAAAAAAGAATGCCTATATGCCTCTGTACGAGCCCTAATTTCTCTTATCTTGTCTTTGTGATCACTTCGCGAAATGTAAGTAGGCAGCAGCAAGATTGTACTACACTCAGCTTCAAATTCCGGCTCTCTAAATTTCCTCAACAGAAATTCATGAAAAGAACGTCGTCTCTCCTCCAGCCATTGGTCATGCCAATATAGTAAGCTGCACAGTTGGTAAATTACATGGCTGCTTTAACAAGTGGCCTGGCCACTGATTGGGTAGGATAAGCCTGTGATGGGACTGGAATAGGAAATGCTGGTTGGGTGGATTGGACAGGTATTGCAGCAGGCCCTTCTACAGGGATATGATCCCTGTGGCTGTTGGCTGGGTTTCGGGGTGGCATAGGGATGGACTAGGATGTTATGGAGGTTGGGAGGGCAACGGAACCCCACTTTAGTAAGGATGGGAAGAGTCTTGAGCAGGATGTCTCTCATTTCTGGGCATGAGGACAGAAAATCAAAACCTTGATGATAGATGCAATTTAGTTGTTTGAGTCCAGGGTAGTGTTGGGTAACAAGGGGAGCGCTATTTTGTGGATGGTTACCAGTGTTAGATGGAGGATTTGGGATGTGTGAGGATAAGGCATGGGAGATCTGTTTGCGGACTAGGTCTGTGCAGTAGTTTGTCTGTGAAGGCCTTTGTGAAACCCTCAGCATAGTCAGACAGGGAGTTCTTGTCATTGCAGATACTGTCCAAGGGTGGCTAGGCTGTAAGAGAGGGAACTTTTGATGTGGAAGGGATGGTAACTGTCAAAGTGTAGGTACTGTTGGTGGTTGGTAGATTTAATACTGTTGAAGTATGTATGGAGCCATCAGTGAGGTGGAAGTTGACATCCAGGAATGTGGCATGTTGGGTTGAGGAAGACCATGTGAATTGGATGGGGGAAAAGAAGTGAGGTTTTGAAGGAAGGAGGATAACAGTGTCCTGATACTGTGTCCAGACCATGAAAATATCTGCAATAAATCTGAACCAAACCAGAGGTTTGGGGGTAATGAGATGCTAGGAAGGATTACACACACACACACACACACACACACACACACACACACACACACACACCGCTCACTAACCCAACTTAAAGTGATAGGTATAAATAAGACACATTATGTATAGTCTGTTGGTTTGCCGTAATCATGCCTTTATAAAGTGCTTACCAAAGACATTCATCATCTCAACCCATGCAATCCCACGGACACTGAGATGGATGAGTCATTAAACGCATTTGCCACAGGTACTGCGATAGGTGTTTCTCAACCAAGCTACAGTTTCACACGCAAAACTCTGCCACAGGTGACAGTCAACATATTAAGCTATCAGATCTATAAGTTCTCATATTTTCCAATGACACTTCAAGCCATACATAACACCTTTGATCACTGAAATAGGAAGGAGGTCATTTTCAGTGCAGAATTTGAGCAACAAAGTAACAATTGGCAAATCTTAGGACCGGCTTAGTAGCTATTATGTTGTTTGCCAAGAGAAGTAAAAGTTACAGACAATGAGCTACAGTCAAGCAATATATAATGGTTCTCTTAAGCTGAATTTCCCCATGAAAAATGATACAAAAGCTAAATCCATTGTACTGAAAAGTATAATATATGCCTCAGTAAGAACCCTACTTACTCTTCCCTTATTTAATTTTTATGGTCCTTACAGAAAATGTAATATGGCAGCAGTAGAATTGTTCTGCAGCCAACTTCAAATGCATGTTCCCTAAATTTTATGATTAGTGTTCCTCAGAACAAACATTGCCTTCCCTCGAGATACTTCCTTTTGAGCACCCAAAGCATCTTTGTAATATGTTGATCAGATCTACCAGTAACAAATACAGCAGCCTGAAACTGTTACTGCATCTTCCTACAATCCAATCTGGCGGAGAGCCCACCTTTAGCTATACCTAAGAATGTGTTGCCCATTGTTCTTTATGTGGTATTTACGGATAAAGCAGACATTCTCCCCGAGTTAATCGAAACAGACCATTTACCTTCCTACTACAATCCTTACATGCTTATTTCATTCATTGAAGCATTACAACCTATATATTTAATTGATATGGCTGTGTCAAGCAGCACACTAATATTGCTGTATTCAAATTTATGGGTTTGTTTACCATACTCATCTGCATTAACCCTGCAGTAGTTCTGCAGAAACTGATCTCTGTAGAACTAGCGAATCACGTGACCTGCAATGAGTGGTATCATGTTACTCCTTTGTTTCATTTGGTTTAGAGCAGTGAATGTGGAGTGGTCGAATAACTGCAAACTGACAGTGCCTTACAACTGTTTTTGATAAAATTTACATTGTTGGTAAACCATTATTGTCAAATAATAGTGTGGTGTCTACCAACATTGCTGTATAATAATAAAAAAAAATGCTGTTAGATAAATCACTTCATTTACTCTCTTCAGCAGAGAGATATGTTAACACTTACAAGTACATGAAATCACTCATTAGTCTTGCTGCTGAGGCAGCAATCTTGCACCTCGACCAAAGAGGTGTGATATTGATTCATGGGATGCCACAGAGCTGCCCTCTCCTCCCTGAGAGTATGGAGCATGGAGGAGGCATTGGCATCAATGCCGTAGGTGTGTTGTCACGTGGTGCTGGGCCGTAGTCTGGCAAGAGGTGTGGAGCGTGCGTCATAGTGAGGCCACACACTGTGGTACGGTCATCGAGGGCCAGGCGTGGCCATGGTGGCACGACATGTTGGTGGCTGTCAGTGGGGGCTGTGGTGCACTCAGTGGGGTGGGGAGGTAGCGCGCTTCTGGCAGGTGATGTAGTGCGTCGTAATTACCATCCAAGTGGCAAGGCCTTCCAACCAATGAGGGCAATGGAGGGGCCTCCAGTGCAGGAGATCGGAACAGCTAAGGGTGGGGGAAGGGTATGAAACAGGACAATTGACAGATGTAGGACACCTCACGGCGTAAAGATACTGAGATCTCTGATGAGTCGGCACAAGAGGATAACGGAAAGTGTTTTAATTAAGGTGATGTTTACAGGAGAGGAGGGATCATCAGAAGAGGGCTGGAGGTATAGGACAAACAACATTTTGTCCCATAGATGGATGGACACGTCATCCTGTGGATCAGTAGAGACATCCACAGCATGGGAATCAGCAAAGTGCATTGTCATTGATGTATTGCAAGGCTGGGAGGTGTGAAAGTTCGAGGTCGGAGAAAAACCCGTGAAAGTTGGAGAGACCAGACCTCCAGGTTTCGACTTTGTAAGATCTGTTACCAGCAGGTTGCTCCACCATCTATTGAGAGGCGCGCTGCTTGGAACATCAAATTACCTCAAAATGGATGGAGAAGAGTTGTATCCAGTTGTTGAACTCTGTGTGCCGGTGAAGTAGAGATCATCTGGCCGTGACCCAACACTTGGTACGCACTGTTAGCATATGCCAGAAGAGCATCATATGGCTATGTCGAGCTAAGAGCTGGATTTGAAGCTCGGCTGGCAATTTGAGAAACTAGATAGCCCACAGCACTGGGTTCGGCAGGAAGGAGTGATCCACTTGAGACCGCAGGTGGCACCAGACCTGGGCAGGGGTGGAGTCGCCGATGTTTTCCTCCTCAATAATGTGCGTCAATGCCTCAAAGAGTATAACACTTAACGCAGAACCCTGTTGAACGCTGTTCTTCTGGATCTGTGGGGAACTGAAGGAAGAGCCGACCCTTACACAGAACCTGCAGCGGGATAAAAACTGACTGATAGGAATCGGTAGAGCCCGTAGACGCTAGTCATGAAGAGTACATAAAATATAATGATGGGAGCATGACAAGCATTGTAGAATAATCTCCTTTGAATTGTGGAACTTTGGTGGAGGTGGAGGAGACAGGATGATATTGCTGGCCAAGTCCATGTGGTCATGGAGATGTAGTCTAAACAGAAGAACCAAGCATCCTCACTTATGACGTCATGCAATTCAGAGATAGATTCCACCAATGCAAACCATGTTATAGGATTGGATATGCCCAACAGTAGCAGCTTCAGGAAGTGCAAGTGGTGAGAATTTGTGTACAACTGACGTCACCAAGGGATGCTGATCTCAAACACTGGACATCGTTAGTGGTTCGTATGGCAGCGCGAATGCGGCTTAACGCAACGTGGGAGGAGGCATTGTAGCAGCAATGCCAAGCATCGAGTGTGGGTTGTACATCAGTGTGCACACCAGATTGCTTGGCGCGGCGTGGTAGTGACGACGGATGTCGGTTGAACGGAGCTATGAATGTGGCGTTACATGACGCAAAAGGTGGTGTCACGGCAGTGATGCCAGGCATCAAGTGCAAGTTGTAGTGTGGTGGATGTATCAGACCCCACTGTGGAACACACATGGGTAAGTGTGACACGGGTGCCGCAACAGATGCCGTCGTGATGAAGACACCAGGCATCGCGTGCGGTTTAGAAAATGGGCACGCAAATAGTTGTGAAGGTACGATGGGAAGTGGTGGGGCACTGGGTAAAACATGCGAACGAAACTGTTTGTCACAGGCACACTCAGACCGATGTGGCACTACATTAGTAGGAATTGAAGCACTTTCATTAAAACATTGTGTGAAACACTCATGTCCTTGGGCACACACTGGTATCTTGTGGGATTGAGGCAATGTGGTGGCAGGGGCACATGGTGCTGAAGTCAATGCCAGTTGAAAACACTGCGAGGAGCAGTTGAAAGAGGAGAGCACTCAGCATCATTCACTAAATCGTACTTGATTTTAATGAGTCGTTTGTACTGTGCCAAAAACTGCAAAGGATCATGGGGACCTGGTAAAAATTGTCCACTGTTGAAGGCCATTGTTAGGCAATAACAGTATTGCTGCGGTGGCCGAGGGGACTGAGGCTCTCCAGTCACGGTCTGCACGGACACTACGGTCGGGGGTTTGAATCCCCCCCCCCCCCTCGGGCATGGATATTAGTGCTGTCCGTAGTATTAGCTAGTTCATAAGTAGTTTGTAAGTTTCGGGACTGATGACCCCGTAGTTAAGTCCCATAAGCTATACAAACATTTGAAACATTTTGCAGTTCCACAGGAAAAACACGAAAAATGAAGTTTTTCATGCACAACATGGTTGACAAACAATATTGGGTTCACCACTGTGATTTCTGCCAACACTACTGTATAATAATACACAGAAATGCTGGTAGATAATCACTTTATTTACACTCTTCAATAGAGAGAAGTTAACACTTACATGTACAGGGAAGCACTCTTTTGTCTTGCTGCTATGACAGCGACCATGCACTTCAACAAAAGAGTTTACTTTTGGCTCCTGTATGCAATATCTACTCAAGGGGTGCCACATAGTTTATTCTCAAGGTTATTCTTAGTACAGAATGACTTTGTATTAGTTACATTGTTGTTTGCAGGATGTAATCCTTAAGAAAGTGGGTGAGAATGAATCAGATAATTTGGTTGCTGTGGTTTTGGCAGTGAGTGACCTAACATATAGGAAGAGCATTGAATGTACTGTGATAGCAGACAGAAAAGACTTTCCAAGTACAACTATTTCAAATGAAGAAATATCTCTGTTTGGAACATGAGTGTTATTTGTACAGAATGTTCCAAAAGACAAGAATATGACTGAATTGTGTAAACTTTAGAACTATAGTAATAAACCTGTCATGGGGCTCAACATTAAGTTGCTAAGTACAGGCTTTTCTCAGCTGCTTGAGGGAATGAGATGAAAAGAGCAAATAGTAGCGTTGGTGGCCACAAAATTGTTGTCTCTAAGCATAGGAAGACTGAATTCAACATCACAACATATGATCCTAAGGCATGCCATTCCCTTGCCACTCCATGGGAGGAACATAGGGGCCTTAATCTATCGGAGCCATACTCGCCACAGTATTTTGGCTGTGCGTGCTGTGATGGTGAATCCACTAAGCCACAGTTCTTCGTCGAACATAAGTGGTGCCATTCTCTAAGATGAGAAGTGGGACTGATACAGACAGCATCCCCTGCCCCGTCGAAGGCATTACTTGCCTGCAAAAGCTGGGTGATGTTCTGGTGAGTATCACACCACACATGCTGTTAAACATGGTCAAGGGTCTAATCTACCACAGAGATCTCATGTCCCAATCCAATGATGAGTTACGAGCAAACTAGCAATGACGAGGGGTTTATTTTGTATGGCTTGTGTATAGGGGACCCAAAGGTTGCAGGGTTGCCACCGGTGCTTTCATCCTGGCCTTCAAAAGTGATACACTGTGTGAAGGCCAAGGTAACGATATGGCAGTGTGGCATAAAACCGTAGGTCCCTCCACCTATGTGGTGGTTCAGGTGCTGGAAGTTCAGGCACATCTCCTCCAGATGCAATTCCAGCTCAGCCTGCAGGGATTGCGGGCAGTGATCACATCTGGATGCTCCATATACACCCCACTTCCCCTATGTTTGAATTGTGGGCAATATGATCTGCCGGCTTGCCAGCCTGTACTGTTTTACACAAAGGAAGGAAAACAATGTAGATCAAGACTCTGGACTAGTTAACTTATTCTGAGGCATGGAAAATGTAAGAGCCGTTCAACCCATACAAATGGTAACATATTTTGCTGCAGTGATGTTGTCACCATCTTCTTTGGGGATGATGGCATCACCAGTGCTTACTCCCTCTGTGGGCCATCAACCTCATACTGCCATCTTTTTTGGTTGGGGGTCATCTCTTCAACTGTTGCTCCCCCAACATCTCCTGTGGGAACGATTTCCTACTCCTCTCCCTCCCACCATCAGGGACACCAGTCCCCCATTTTCCAGCCAGAGAAACCTCCCAGTGGGCCCACAGCACTTTTGCGCCTACGTGTGTGGCGCGCAAGGTTCCCTGAGTGATTGCAGCTTTTCTTCTTATTTTCCCAGACTGTATTACCGCTCTCACTTCCCCTCTTCCCCACCCTAATTCCTCCCCTTCCCAACTCATCTCCCATCTCTGTTCCCCTTAAAATGTCCCAGCTATTCATATGGTTACAATGATGGTTTTAACAATTTTGGTCTTCATGATGTATACCTATGTTTTTGGGCCAGTTGGTCCCCCTTCGGGGTTCGACATTACCACAAAGTCACAGCTAATAGTGTGAGCCATTTGGAAAGAACTCCCGACCTAGCCCCTACAGCCTGGATACTTATCCTTTCCTTTTCCACTTACCTTCTCACTGAAGCACCCTAACCTGCTAGGTCCCCAGCAAGTGTAGCCAATCCATGTGTATGTGTGGGGGGAATGTATTTGTGTACCTTTATGGCTGAGCCCCCTGACAATGCAGGGATTACATTGCTGGTACTGGAGCTGTAACCTCCTCATGCAGGCTAAGGAATCAATACCCATCATCCTGGGGTATCAGGACTCCCAGCAATGGCCATTGTGCCAGGTGACCTTTGCTGTGGCTGGGTGGCGCCCATGGGGAGAGCCCCTGAGCAGAATGGGTGGTTCCATGGTGGGTGTTTTGTATATTGAAATGTGTGAAATTGGAAAATGATTGTACTAGGGCCATCTTTGAAGGCAGGAACAGAGAACTTAATGGAGCTACCTATTACAAGAGAAAGTTCCCATCCCTGTCTACCTGGGCGGAAGGCCAGGCTCGTTGGTTATGGGTGAGACCCTGTCCACTTTACCTGGTCTGCACCAGGACAGACAGAGGGACATTCACTGCCACAAAGCCATTGTTTTTTGTCAAAAACGTCAGACAGGTTTGGGGAAGTCAAATAAATGAGCTAGATGCATCCTAGATACCTGCTTATTAAAATGGTCTCTGCTGACCAATCTACAGCTCTGTGTGCCTGTGACCATCTTGGCAACATCCCAGTGACCCTAACCCCTCATCATTCATTAAACATGGTTCAGGGAGTTCTTTTCCATTGTGACCTCCTCCTCCAAATTGATTAGAAACTCCAGGCCAATCTCGAATGGTAAGATGTTCATTTTGTTTGCTGCATGCAGAGAGGCCTTAAGCACAATCAAATTGATACTGTTGCATTTATCCTGACCTTTGAGGGGGATACTCTTCCAGAGATGGTCAAGGTCATGATCTATCATCGTGACTTGAAGCCATACATTCAATCTCCCATGCTACGTTTCTGATGTTTGTGGTTTGGGTACATGTCTTCTCGTACAACAGTCCCTATATGTAGTGAATGTGGATGCCCACTCCATGAGGGAAACTCCTGTTTTCCACCTCCCATGTGTGTCAACTGTCTTCAACACCTCTCTCTGTGCTCCCTGGATTGCCAAGTGTATAAAAAGGAGAAGAAGATACAAGAGTAAAAGCCCCTTCAATGCTTTATGTACCAGGAGGCCCGCCGAAAATTCAAGCGCCTGCACCCTATGCAATTGTTATCTACCTTTGCCTCGGTTACAGCCTCTACCCTTGTCCCTCTTCACCAGATACTCTTCTCCTTCCCTCTCCTGCACCTCCCTTGCCCCTCCCTAAGCATCCCCCTCCTCACACCCTTCTCTGGCACTTGCCGGTGCAGGGCCCTCTTCCTGGCATTCACCAGGTAGGTCTTCTGCTTCAAGCCAGCAGCCGGACTTCCAGTTCATAAATACCAAGGTCTCCCAATCTTAATTGGTGCCATATGTTACTGACGCCAGTTCTCACTCTGGGACCTTTTCTCTCATGCCCTGTGTGAGAGAGAGAAGAGAGGGAGGAAGGGGGGAGAGGAGGAGGAGAAAAAGAAACACAAGCCACAAGACAAGGCCTGCACTGTCAACTTTGTCCTCACAACCAACTAATTCCACCGATTCTGTGTCTGATCTGCTTTTCATGGATGTCTTTCCCATCAGTGAAGGACGATGACCCAGCATTGTGATATGCATCAATCTTATTTCCTTTTACTCTGCAGCTTGTGTTGTTCTGCAGGAATCTCATTTCACTGATGATCATTCACCAACCCTCTGTGGGTCCTGTGCTTTCTGTCAAAACCATGTTAGCCTCCTACAAGCATCTGGTGGAGTCTGCACCCTAGTTCGTATGGATGTTGTTAGTACATGGAGTCCTCTCCATACTACACTCTGTTAACAATTTGTAATCTCTATCTCCCTTCTGACAGGCCACCTACATCTGCTGATTAACAGCCCTCCTTCAGCAACTCCCCCTCCTTTCCTCATTCTTGGGGGCTCTGATGCTCATCATCCTTCATGGGGCAGTGCTCATGCAACAAGTTGGGGCTGCCTCATAGACCAGTTTCTTGTAGATCACGACCTCAATGATGGTTCCCCAACCCATTTTAGTACTGCTCATGGCACTTTCTCCACAATAGACCTTTCATTCACTACTTCTTTTTCCCATTCCACCGCATGATGAGCTGTACGATAGTGACCACTTTCCGTTGATTCTTTCACTCCCTCCCACTTGACGAGGGACAGGCTATCCCGTTGGTTTTCCCATCATGCCAGTTGGACTTTGTATACGTCCCAGGTTATTTTCACACCATCCCCATTGGACAGTACTGGTGATATCATCAGTGATGTGTCTACTGTGATTACTTGAACTGCTAGCATTGCTGCTCCCCAGTCGACAGGCCCTCCTAGCCATTGCCCAGATCTGTGGTGGAAAGCAACCATTGCCATGGCAAAATGTGAGTGCCACAAGCCTTTGCAACATCATAAGTGCCACCCTACCCACGCTGCCCTTATCAACTTTAAACGCCTAAAGTTCATTATATAATCAAACATAGCGAGCAGATGTGCTGGGAGCGTTTTGTCTCTTCTATGGGCTCTTTTGTACCCTTGTCATGAATAAGGCATATGTTCCACTCGATCCAAGGTTGCCAGCTGCCATCTTCAAACCTGACCCATCAGTTCTCACAGAGCACCTTGCAGCTCACTTTGCGAAGGCATTGGTGGCAGCTTCCTACCTGGTGGCTTTTCGTCTCAAGAAACAACAGGCCGAAAACTCAAACTTATGTTTTACCATTCACCATGAGGAACCTTATGACAAACCCTTTACTGAATGGGAACTACTACTGGCTTTTTCATTTCCCCATGATTCCGCACTTGGCCCTCATACCATCCATAATCAACTTCTCCAACATCTCAATCTTTCACAACAGCAATATCTCCTCCAGGTATTTAACCATATTTGACTCCAATATAGTGCTTCCTATTCTTAAGCCTGGCAAGGATCCGTCATCCCTGGACAGATAGCGGCCAATAAGCCTGACATACATACCATGTAAATTACTTGAAAGAATGGTTGCCCACAGATTATGCTCGGTACTCTAATCACATGGACTTCTATCACCTTATCAGTGTGGGTTCCGGAAGGGACGGTCTACAATAGAATATCTAATTTGGCTGGAAACAGCAATCAGACAGCCTTTCTCAAAAGTCAACATCTTGTGGCTGTTCTTTGATCTACATATGGCATATCACACCGCTTGGCATGATCATATTTTATTTACCATTCATGACTGGGGCCTTTGGGGCTCTATTAATTTTTATCAGTCAGTTTTTATTTTGCCACATGTTCTGGGTAAGAGCCAGCTCTTTCTTCAGCTCCTCATGCATCCAAGAAAACAGCATTCCACAGGGTTATGTGTTACGCATTATATTCTTCCTATACTCCATCAATGGGTTGGTGAGCTTTGTTGGGCCACTTGTCACTCGTGTGCTATATGTCAACAACTTTTGCATATGGTACAGCTCCCATTCAGTAGCTTCAGCTGAACACCAGCTCCAAGGTACCATTTGATGGGCTTCCACATGGGCCCTCTCTCATGGTTTTCAGTTCCCTCTTCTAAAACAAGGCTAATATTTTTTTGTCATACTATGGTCCACCCTGATCCAGAACTCTTCTTGGGTACTAAGTGCCTGGAAATTGTGGCACGGCACCATTTCTTGGGCCTCCTTTATGATAAAAAATTGACTTGGCTGCCCCATATTTGCCACCTGAAGGTAAACATGCAGAAGCTTAATGCCCTCCATTTCTTAGCCCACTCATCCTGGGGTGCAGATCATAAGACACTCCTTCATATCTACCAGGCTCTGATTCAGTACCGATTAGATTATGGGTGCTAAGTTTATGGCTCAGCAGCTCCTTCTGCCCTCAAATTGTTAGACCCAGTTCACCATTGTGGGTTTACTTGGCTAGCTGGTACCTTCCAGGCCAGTCCTGTTGACAGTCTCCTTGCTAAAATGGGATTCGTTCGTCTCCAAACTAGGCGACCTCAGTTTTTGGTGTTCTATGCCATTGCCATTGCCATTCGGCCATTCTCTGGTCATTCCACATACATGTTCTTTTTGTGGGCGATGGTTTTAGACTTCCTGATACTCACCCTCAAGCGGTTTTACCTGTCAGATTGTGGCTCGTTTTCCTTTGTAGGAACTTGGATCTCCCTTCCCTTGATAGTATGTGCCATGCTATACCAAGCATACCATCTTGGATGGTGCCCCAGCCGCAATCCAGTTGGATCTCTTCCAAGCTCCAAAAGCTTCAGTCTCCCCAATAATCTTCCGGTGTTTGTTGCACACAGTACTTGCAGAATATCAGAGTGCCATGATTTTCTACAGTGATGGATCAAAATCTGCTGGTCATACAGGGTATGCATTTACATCTCCCATTGGTATAGAATGCTATTCTCTGCCAGAATCATGCAGTGTGTTTACAGAACAACTGATGGCTATTTTGTAGAGCACTTCATTTTATCAAACAGGCAGCCCTGGACCATATTTTAATCCATACAGACTCAATGAGCAACCTAAAAGCCATAGACTGGTGCTACTCCTTCCATCTTTTGGTTATTGGTATCCATGATCTCCTCACTGACCTTCATCATACCACCTGCTCTGTTGCTTTTCTTGGGGTCCCCAGTCATGTGTGTATCCTAGGGAACAGACTGACCAGTTAGCTAGAGCCCCTTCCATAGGGCAATCCCAGTTGTGGAGTTGTGGGTGCTGATGAGATAGTTGCTGATACAGGACTGGAACAGCAACTGGCAGGCTACTGCCTCATCTACTAAACTCTGCTCCATCAAGTCGACTACTGCAGCTTGGAGTTCTTCCTTACACCCTTCTCACAGGAAATGCACTGTCCCTTGCTGCCTCTTAATCAGAAATTCCAGGTTGAAACATGGTTTTATTTTGCACAAAGAGCCTCCCCCACATTGTGGTTGTGGAGCCCTACAATCTGTGGCTCATATCTTAGTGGAATGTCCGCTCCTCTTGACACTCTGCACCTAATGATGAATTCCGCACTCATTGCCCTTGGTTTTGGCAGATGATTCATGGATGGCTGACAGGGTCCTTGGGTTTCTCCATGAAAGTGGTGTTTATTATAAATTATAAGATTTTATCTCTGATGCTTGGACAGGTTTGGTGGGTTTGTGACTCATCCTGCAAGCTGCAGGGTTTGGAGCTCTCCCCCACCCCCTGAAGACGTCCATTTCTCCTTTTAATTTGTTTTTAACATTGTCCCCTTCTTTCATTTTTAGGCTTCTGATTTAGGAGCATACTGTTTACCAGTACATGCTCATCATCAATGAATGTGGGTTATAGAGCCGTAGAGATGTGCATAACAATTCAGCATTTTCTGTTGGTTTTAGTCCTGTTGTTATAATTAATTTTAACTCCCTTTTACTTCCTCCATTTTACTATGGGAATGTCCTTAGCCAGACCACACCTTTGTTTGCATTCCATTCAGAGGTAATAGGACTGATGACCTAGCTGTTTGGTCCCTCCCTCCCATCAACCAACCAAACATCCAAGCCAGAGAAGAAACAGACTTCCCTTTCCCCTCTCACTAGGAACAGGTCCCTTGGGATTCACCCCTATGAAGATTCCACAAGTCAACTGGAGGATCCCAGCCATAGGCTGAAGGATCTGCCCACTCCGGTCAAAGGGCTTTCCTATCTGCATCAGACCATGAAACTATATATGTGAAGCACTCGCAACCCTTAAAACTGAAAGGGCAGCTAGAGGCAAAAAAAAGGGGGGGGGGGGCAAGAAACATAAGAAAAAAGAATCCTTGGTGGTGTCAAAGTGACAGATGTGGAGATCCTCACTTCCCCTGAGGGTCTTGCCCTCACTAGGGGCTCCCTAGAACCAATGGTTCTATGCAATGTCGATCCTCAACCTTTGGCAGAAGGTGATCATTTGGACTGACATTCTTCTCCTTTCTATCATGGCCTTTCAGCAAGGAGATACCAAAATTTTCCAGTTGAATTGTGGAGGTTTTTCAATCTTCCAGCTGAGCTGCAACAATTGTTGCACTGCTTCTCTGTGATCTGCTTAGCACTGCAGGAAACTTTATTTCCTGCCCAGCAGACCCCAACCGTTCATGGCTACTGGGACTACTCCAAAAACTGTGCTGAATATGATAGAGCATCAGGAGGTGTCTGTGTCTACATAAAGGCCACTGTCCTCAGTGCTGCTGTGCCTCTCCTTACGATTCTAATTGCTGTTCTAATCAAGGCCATGCAGGAATGTACTATCTGTTCCATTTACCTTCACCTGGATGAGGCTGTCTCTTTCACTGATATTGCTGCATTGATTGTGCAACTACCCCCACCATTTCTCCTTTTTTTGGGGGGGGGGGCTTTAATGCCCACCAACATTTATGGGGGGGGGGGGGGGGGGAATGCAAACCACAGCTTGTGGTAGGTACATTGAGAGTCTTTTGACATAACAGGATATATGCCTTGTGAACACTAGTGCCCCCACACATTTTAGTGTGGCACATGGCATGTATTCAGCAACATATCTGTGCCTTCACAGTCCAAGCCTGCACCCGCATTTTAGTTGGAGGGTCCGCAATGACCTTTCCTGACTATTTTCCTATCCTTTTGTTGCTCCTGCATTTTCAACCTGCAGGCCAGCCACCTTGATGGTATCTCCATAGAGCTGATTGGCAGTGTTACACCTCAGCTGCTATGATCAGTGTACCACTGCCAGCTGATGTGGATATGACGGTTCAACAGGTCACTGCTGCCATAGTTTCCCCCACTGAGGCAACTGTTCAGCCCACTTTTGGCTCACCTCGGTATAAGTATGTGCCCTAGTGGACACCAAAGAATGCTGAAGCCATTTTGGATCGTCGGCAGGTGCTTCAGTGCCACTGGCATCACTATTTCACAGAATACCTAATTGCCTTTAAAATGCTGTGGACCGAGCTCGATGGCTCATCTGGCAGCATAAGCTGGATTTTTGGGAAGGTACATAGCCTCTATTAGATCTCATACCTCCCTACCTCAGGTGTGTTCCCGAGTTCGGCACCTTTTTGGGTACCCTCCACCAGCAGGAATCCCCCGTCTCAGCATTCAGGATACTCTCTGTACCTGATTCCTATTGCCAAGCTCATGGCAGAGCATTACGCATGTAGCTCTGCGACCACAGAGTACAGTGCAGCCTTCCACATCCTTAAAGAATGAATTGAGTGGAAGCCACTATCATTTCGCACACATCACCAGGACCCATACAATGCTCCATTTATTGAGTGGGAATTCCAAATTGCACTTTCTGCGATCTTCAGAAGGTGTATGACACCACCTGGTGCCACCATATACTGGTTACACTATATGAATGGAGCTTACAGAGCCCACTTCCAATCTTTACACAGCATTTCCTTTCCTGCAGCTTTTTTTTTTAATTAGGGTTGATGCCTCTTAGCTCACCTCATAGTCAAAAGAATAGTGTCCTACAGGGCTCTGTTGTTAGTGTTGCAATAAATGGCCTTGCTGCGACTGTGGGGTCATTGGTCTGTTCCTCTTTGTTTGCCGATGACTTTTGTCTATATTTAGCTCAGTTTGTATTGGGGCTGCAGGTAGCCATTCAAAAGGCCCAGTCATGGGCCTTTGCCTATGATTTCTAGTTTTCAGTGCAGAAAACCCACATAATGCACTTCTGTTACCTTCACATAGTTCACCTGGACCCAGAGCCATGCCTGGGTGTTAAATTGCTATGCAATGAGCAGACACATTGCTTTTGGCATGCTTTTCAATGTTCAGCTCACTTGGGTGCCACACCTACATCAGCCGAGGCAAAAATGCTGGCAACATTTCAATACTCTTCACTGTCTCACCCACACTGTTTGGGGAGCTGCCTGTTCCACCCTCCTGCAGTTATATAAATCTCTCATACAGTCACAGCTTGACTACAGGAGCCTGGTGCATGACTCTGCAGCCCCTTCACCTTTGCAGATCTTAAATCCCATACTTCATAGTGGTGTTTATTTATTGAAGGGAGCTTCCCACACAAGCCCTATACGAAGCCTCCTTGCTGGGGGATCCCTCCCTTGATGTTTCGCCAGCAAGAGCCTCTTGCCTCATATGTTATTACTGTTCATGCAATGCCCCACTATCCAAATCACAGGCTTTTGTTTCCAGCTGCTGCCCTTCCCTCCCCACCACATCAACCGAGATCAGGTCTTCTGATCACGATTTGAGTTCATACTCTCCTTTTCTCACTCGAGTCTGTACCTCTCCCTTCTGCTTTCTCCTGCCAATCAAGTACCCGTCCTTGCACCACCCCTGACTTGCAGCTCCACCTGGTTTTTATTCTGCGATCCAAAGGATTCAGTTTCTCCACCAACACTCCAGTGCCAGTTTATGGCCATACTTGACATGTTCCATGGTGCAGAAGTGATATATACTGATGGCTCCGTAGTAGATGGCAGAGCTGGTTATGACAATGTCCACTGTGACCACATTGAACAATGCTCCCTGCCTCCTGGCCACAGCATTTTCACAGCCAAGCTGATCGTCATATCTCATACTCATGACCACCTACGAACATTCCCCAGGAAGACCTATGCCACCTGTAGTAACTTCCTGAGTGGCCTACAAGCCCTTGACCAGTGTTTTTCTTCCCATCCCTTGGTGCAATCCATTCACAACTTCATCTTTACAGTTGGTAAGTCTGGTTGTTCAGTTGACTTTGTTCGGACCCCTAGCCACATTGGTATCCTGGGGAATGAGGAAGTTGATCAGCTGGTCAAACTGGCCACCACTTCATTAGATTAGTCTTTTGTTCCATAGATCCATGTTGAAGAGATCCTTGTAGATGTGGAACATAACCCCTAGATATTTCGGGTTGCACCACAAGGTCTTTGAGGCTTGGAATTTAGAATGGTCAACCTTAAGGCCGGCAGACAAGCTCCGAGTAATCAAGCCTTCTATGATTGCATGAAACTCCTCTCTCAGGTTTTCAAGTAGGGACTTTGTCATCCTCTGTCGCATGCGTATTTACCATATATGGTTAATGCGTGACCACTTTTTACACAGAGGACCCACTAAATTGCTATTTGGCACTTTGTTTACAATGGTCCATATCCTGTTGGACTGTCTGCTTTTAGCCACCTTGCGGCACTCCTTTAATCTGCCTACTGCGCTACCCTTAATTTTAGCAGACAATGCCTCTAGGGCTGACTGTATTTTAGGTTTTATTTGTGCAGCTGGCTTTTATTGTCCTGTGTAGTGGCCCCCACATCTTCAGAACTTTTAATCAGTTGTCACTTTTACACTTTACCTTTTGTATTTCACTTGCGATTTTTAGTGTGTGAAGAGTAGATGGCTCATCCCTTATTATCCTCGTGATCAGCCAGCCACAATCTTCTGCTGTGATGTTTTAGCTCCATTGACTATTTTGTCTACTCATTTTGTGTTTTCCTTTTTTTATATTGTCATTTTAGCATTCATTGTCTCTCAGTACATAACATGTACTGGGTGTGAAATGCTTGATCTTAAATTGTTAAGCTATTGCTGTGACCTTTTAGCTGGCAACAGGGGACTGATAACCCTGCAGTTTAGTCCCCTTTAAAAATTTCAACAAAAATATAGTAACAAAATTGACCATTCACCTTGTTAACAATATAGTTATTAATACTTTTTTAGAAAATGGTAGATGTTTAGCGTATTAATAAAACTTACTATTTCAGTGGAATAAACAGAATTGAAAGTTAATCATCATAAATTACAAATTATTAATTAAATATCAATGTAAATAGAAAATCACAAACTCTGAGATGCTTTTTCATCTCGAACATGCCAAAAACAATAAAGAAAAAGGAGAAGCATGGAGGTCCGGGTTCGATTCCCAGCCGCATCACAAATTTTAATTCATTGCTTCACCTTTATATTTAGTATTATTATTTACTTTGTTGACTTTTACTAGTAACATTATTTATCACCTTGCGGAACTGTGAATCCACACACAATAGCAGCATTAGGGTTAAGTTACATTTCTACATTTAGATCTGCTATTCACGCAACTACAGATCTTATTTAAGTCACCTTGTATCCTCTTACAGTCACTTGATAATGACACCTTCTTGTACACCACAGCAACATCGACAAATTGATGCTCAATCCCTCTCTCAGTTCATTCTTGTATAGAGAGTATACGCTCTCACACTTGTGAGGTGCATTCCTGTTGAAACTCTTATCACTGATGAGCAATGGCCGTGTTTCTGAATAACTTGCTATGGTAGGTTCATGTTGTTTTTTAAACTCAAATCTGCAGTGGCACTGACCAAGAAGTTTTAACAAAATAAATGCAAAGGAAAATAAAAAGTTCACTTAGCAGTGGACTGTGTGCTGACATGAATCTTCCTAATAGATTAAAACTGTTTCAGACTTGGAGGTGAGGTACCAGTGGAAGTAAAGTTGTGAAGGACAGATTGTAATTCAGGCTCGGGGTACCTGAGTCCGCAGAACACTACCACACCAAAGGCAAGCATCTTGGTTCACATTCCACTTTGCTACGTAGTTTTAAAATGCCAGTAACTTTCAAATGTGATGGATCTTCTAAATCACCACACACAAGTGAGCCCCATCTACAGAGGACTGATGTTTGGAGCAGAGTCATAATAAATTATGATTAAATATAGAAGTTTGAACTGCATGTATATATAGTATTTACCAAACCACATAATGTGTCACAGTAAAGCAGTATACTGTTACAGTGCTTCAGCATTTTGAAAGCATACAGCCATCATTCTGTTGACTACAACAGTAGACAAGAGAATTGAGAGGGTATATTTGTTAGCTTGTAAACATTTCATAACTACACCTAAATCTTTCAGAAGACTGAATAGCCAGGTTTTGAGTCAGTGGTTAAAAAGCTTGTTGAGTGAATGCTGCAATCACAAGTGGCACACATTTGGTCCTTACAAACCAATCCACATGTCACAGCTTCAACCAATTTCTGTATATACAGGGTGAGGCAGCAAAGTCATAATACCGATACAAAGATGCCATTTGGACAGTAAATTGCAGGGACAGGGGCTACTTGAATTCATTATATTTCATGTTTGTGCTATTTTTTATTACACAGATATGAGGCCATCTTTTTTTTTAATTGTACCCTATGTTTAAATTTTAGCATAACATGATGGGCTGTCTTACCTACCTACTTTCACTTATGAGTGCAGCTTCAAAGAAGAGGAGCTGAGAGAAGAGAAGGGACAGAGTTATCTGGAAGAGTGATACTAATAAAGGAATACTGAATACTGATAGTCTTGTGGACAGTCAGGGTGCTAGCTATCATTGTGCTCTTAGCATGCCAGACAGTTGTATGTGTACAAACACTAACCAGTACATGGCTAGGGTGGTTGGAGACAGCTGTCATATGTATTGAGCTGCTTGATAAAGTTGCATCAATTAAATACCTTGAGATAACATTGCAGAGTGATATGAAATGGACTGGGCATGTAGGGAAGGTTGTGGGGAAGGCAGAAGGTAGTTTTATTTATTTATTTATGTTTTCCATGAATCCATGATGCAGTAATGTTGCTTGGATATAGAACGTGTTAGATAATTACACAGAATACCATATTTAAATGGACATGAGACTTAGTTAAGATCAGATGCATATACATATATAGGTACATAAAAACTGAACAACAAGTGTTCAAATAACAGCACATTCGTAGTAGTAGTGGCAACATTAAAAAATATAAGGATTAAATTCTAATTCTTGTAAAAAGTATTCTGTCAACAAGGCATATGGTGCAACAGTACTAGTGTTAGGGCCTACATGGTTCTATATATAGTAATGCTTAAAATTATCACATATTTCACAAAAAAAAAGAAAGAAAGAAAGATTACATTTTATCAAAATATTCCTGTAAAGAATAGAAAGAGCTATCCAAAAGATAAAGTTTCAACTGTTTTTTGAATTTAATGTTGTCTCCACTGACTGATCTGACATGAGATGGAAGTTTGTTGTATACATTTATACTTGAATAGAGAACTCCCTTCTGTACCAAGGTGAGATTTGTAATATCTTTGTGGAGATCATGTTTGCTTCTTGTATCCTAATCATGATACATACTATTTGTTTTGTAGGATGAAGGATTATTGATCAAAAAGCACATCTGCGAGAAAATGTACTGGCATGGCATGGTGAGAATCCTCAGCTGTTTGAATAAAATTTTACAGGAGCATTTAGAGTGCACTCCACTCATAATTCTCAGAACCCTCTTCTGCACAATAAATACTTTACTTGCTTTACACTGGTTTCCCCAGACTATTATGCCATATTGCATAAGTGAATGGAAATATCCAAAGTATGCAGCTTTCATTGTTTCCAGGTCACAGACAGATGATATTGAATGAATGGCAAATAATGCTGAATTCAGTCTTTTGCATAGGTCGAGTATATGAACTGACCAGTTTAGGTTGTTATTAATATGTAATCCCAGGAATCTGGTGGACTCGGCTCTCTGTATTTCTTTGTCATCAATTTTTATTGCAATATTTTCCTGTTTTTTGTTTGCTGTTTGAAACTCAATAAATTGGGTCTTGTTAATATTGAGGGACAGACCATTTGAAGTGAACCAGTCTAGAGCTTCTTTAAATACAGTGTTCACAGTTTCCTTTAGACTGCTATTGGGCACTTTGTCAAGCATAATGGTTGTGTCATCAGCAAATAGGGTAAGGTGCACTTTTTGGGTTATACACAATGGGAGGTGATTAATAAAGATTAAGAAAAGTTGGGAACCAAGAACCGAGCCCTGCAGAACTCCAAATTTTAACTATGCCCCAGTCAGAGTAGGTGGATTCTCTTGAGGAATTATTCAATACTTCCTTTTGTTTTCTATCATTTAGATATGACTCGAGCCACAACCCTACATATCCAACTACGCCATAGTGCTTAGTCTTACTGAGAAGAAATTTGTGATCCACATAGTCAAATGCTTTGGATAGATCACAAAATATTCCAACTAGTGACACACTATTATTTATGAATTCAAGTAGTTGGTTGATAAATGAGAAAATGGTCTGTTCAGTCGAAATGCCTGTTCTGAATCCGAACTGATTTTTATTAAGGATGTTGTGATTATTAAGATGATCTCTAGGATTTTAGAAAGACATGTTAGCAATGAAATTAGTCGATAGTTAGAAGCACAAGTTTTATCACCATTTCTGAAAAGAGGTTTGACGATTGCATATTTAAGTCTCTTAGGTACAGTACCTTGAATCAGTGACTCATTGAATATGTGACAGAGGGCTTCAATAATAGATTTGCAGCAGATTATAGAAATGTTGTCCACACCAGCAGAATTCTTGTTTTTCATTTGACGTATTATGTTTTCAACCTCATCTTGTGTGATATGGGGTATATACATCTGATTAATTTTGTTCTGCACTGATATATGTAAAAGGTTCATGGCATCAACCATAGACCCTTTACAAGCAATCTGATCTGCTACGGTTAAAAAATGATTATTGAAGATTTTTGCAACTGCTTCAACTTCATAAACCATGATTTTGTTATCTGATCTGACAATTTCAGATTTAATGAAAATGTGTTTGGATTTTTTTATCACATTCTTTAGGATGCTACAGTATAATTTGTAGTACTCCTTATGCTTGAGTTTGTTTGAATTTCTCAGTGAAGCATAAAACATTCTCTTTGTTTTACAGGATGTTTTGATCCCCTTAGTGAGCCATGGTCTCTGGTAATTGGTAGACTTTGCTTCATTGGGAAAATTTCTTGAAGATGTGATTCATCTGTAAAGGGGTCTGCATACAGAACACTAGTTTGAGCCCTTCTTAAGCACTGTACAAGGATTTAGGATCTGCACAAAATTGGTATAAAGAATGAATAGAAGCAATTCAGATGCAAACTGCTAGATTTGTCACTGGCAATTTTGATCAACATATGAGTGTTTTGGGGATGTTTCAGGAACTCAAATGGAAATCTCAGGAGGAAAGGCGTAATCTTTTCCAAGAAACACTATTGAGTAAATTTAAAGGGTGTTATGAAACTTTTGTTGGCAACTTACATTTTGTACAAGGACCAATGCAAAAAGAGAAAGTAGAATTCATCAGGAGGCATACCGTATAAGCATTCATTTTTCCAAGTATAAAGAATGGAATGGTTGGGTAAAGTTGGTTGGGAAGCTAATTTTGGGGGATGTAACTAAATTATGTACAAATATTTATTCTGTTTTGTTTGTTCTATTTATCTGCCTGAGATATTCCTTCTGGGCTTCGTGGGTGAGGAGAGCTACAATGCTGAACCTGGCATCGAGTAGCATAGCGTCAATTTTTGCCACCCGCTGCAAACCCTAAATTTGCCACCTTCTCACACCAATGAGGACAAGGTGCCCATGATATCCTCGTGGGAGGATGCGAAGCTGCTAGTCAAGACAGCAGCCAAACTCCTGAAGACCGCAAAGGTATCGATATGGGTACCAAAGATCCTTAAGGATGTCTCTCCAATGACTCTGTTCAAGAAAATACGGGTCCAGAACCCAAAAGTCTTGACAAAGGATTGGAGGGTAATTAACCAAAAGGTTGTTCCGGAAGGACGAACCCTGGTGGTGGAGGTCAGAGAGAAATCCCTGAAGGCAATGCGAGAGCAAGGCCTGAAACTTTTTTTAGGGTTCTCGCAGGTCGCCGTCAGGGTAATCAAAGACCTTAAAGGCAATAATGGCAGCAAGATGGGGACTGGAAGTGCTGCAGATAAACCTGCAGCACAGTAAAGGAGCCACTGCTGCCCTGAGCCGTCGCCTGGGGAGACAGGAGGTGGACGTGGCCCTGATACAAGAACCCTATTTATACAAAGGGGGTGTATCGGGCCTCGGTGGTACTGGAGGTAAGCTGATTTATGCTAGAAATCTAAAAAACTCCAGAACATGCATTTATGTTAGAAATGGAATCCCTTTCATACCAATGATGGATTTTTGTTCCAGGGACCTCGTGACCATCAGGATGCAGCAATGTGAGGAAGGTATCATGAGGGAAATTGTTTTGGCCTCAGCATACCTTCCTCACAAAGACAACTCTCCTCCTTCTTTGGAAGTGAGGAGACTGGTGGAAGCCTGCCATCGGCAAGGTGGGATGTGATGCCAATGCCCACAATCTATCGTGGGGCAGCAAGGACACCAACAGTAGAGGTGAGCACCTTCTTGAATTTCTCCTATCTAACAACTTGGAGATCCTGAATAGGGGTGATGAACCTACATTCAGGATTAGTAGAAGGGAAGAAGTAATTGACATAACTTTTGGTTCCATGATGATGGGCAGTTACGTCAAACAGTGACATATGGTCCTGGAGCCATTCTCATCAGATCACTTGTATATTAAATTCAAGGTTGAAATGGGAACCAGACAGATCATGGCCTATAGGAACCCCAGAAAAACAGACTGGGAGACATATAGGAGAGACCTTGACTTCAGCCTATCGGAAATTAAAACTTTGATAAGGAATCCAGCAGAGTTTGAGGAAGTAACAGAGGCCATGACCTCTGCTATAGTGATCTCAAAGCAGGACAATTGCTCAATTACCAAGAAGTGCACAAATAGGAAGGAGTGTGCCTTGGTGGAATAATAACCTGGAAATGCAAAGGAAACAGGTACGAAGACTGTTTAACCTTGCGAGGCACAAAGGACAATGGGCAAAATATCGTGAGACTTCATAAAATCCTCACTAGGGTACCAACTAATCCAGGAGGAACAATGGGGAAGGAGGATGGGGAGTATACAAAGACAGCACATGAAATGCTGGAACTGCTCCTCAAGACTTACTTTCCTCAATATACTCTGGTGGATAACTCAGACCAGAATGTGATTCCTGAGAGACAACGGTTTTCAGGTATTTGCAAAGAGGACTGGGATTTGGCCAAGGAGTGTGTCGATTTCAGTAAGGTCCGATGGGCGGTGCGAACTTTTAAACCGTTCAAGTCACCTGGCACCGATGGAATCTTTCCAGCTCTCCTGCAACAAGCGGGAGAAAATCTTATTAGAGTCCTATGCAGGTTATTCAGGGTTAGCCTAGCAGCAGGAATCATTCCCAATGCCTTGAGGGCAGTGAAGGTTGTCTTCATTCCAAAACCAGGGAGAATTGATCATACCAAGGCCAAGGATATGAGAACAATCAGCCTGTCCTCCTTCATTCTTAAGACGTTGGAAAAGCTGGTTAATGTGCATGTTGGAGAAAGGAGGTTAAGTAGGGCTCCTCTACATTCAAACCAACATGCATATCAGCCAGGTAAATCATGTGAGACAGCTCTTCGCCAACTCGTTGGAAAGGTGGAGAAAGCACTACACTTTCAGAAAATAGCCCTCTGTATCTTCCTGGACATTGAGGGGGCTTTTAGCAACACTATCTTCGATTCCATGGTTAAGGCAGTAGAGTGCATGACCTAGGGACCACTATATGTAGATGGACTAGGGTCATGCTCAGTGGAAGAAAGGTAGAGGCTACCATGATGAATGAAAAATTGGTAATCAACACCACTAGGGGTTGCCCGCAAGGAGGAGTTCTTTTCCTTTTATTGTGGAATCTAGTGGTGAATGATCTCATTGGAGAATTAAACTCTAGGCAGTACTTTTGCCAAGGATATGCAGACGATCTTGTCATAGTAATACTTGGCAAATTTACTGACACAGTCAAGAATATGGCACAAGGTGCACTGGACATTGTGCAAGACTGGTGCAGAAAACAGGATCCGGGGGTTAGTCCTAAGAAGGCTGTTGTTGTACCATTCACAAAGAAGCATATCCAACATTCAAGTTGGAATCTAAAGCTTTCCAATGAAGCGCTACCTGTGAAGGGGACAGTGAAATATCTAGGGGTTACCCTAGATGAGAAACTGACATGGACCCCTCACATTAGGAATATTTGCTCCAAGGCAAAAGGTACTCTGGTAAGTACCAGGAGAGCTTGTGGCAAAAATTGGGGCCTGAGCCCCAAGGGTATGCACTGGCTATACACCACGGTGATTAGACCCAGGATCACCTATGGGGCGGTCGTGTGGTGGAAGAAGGTAGAACAGCAGGTTGCTGCTAAGGAGCTTGGCAAGGTGCAGAGATTAGCCTGCTTAGCCACAACAGGCGGAATTAACAGCACACCAACTGCTGGGATGGAAACCATGTTGGATATGCCCCCATTACACCTTTGGATCAAGATGGAGGCAGTGGCTGGTGCATACAGACTCAAAACTGGCAACAACTGGAACTCTTTGGGATATCCAGAATCACACACTAAAATAGTGAGTGAGGTAAATATAGGAAAGGTTGGGGAAATGCCAGCCGACTATATACTGCTTCAACAAGCCTTTCAATATAACAATGGGAAGTAGGGAGTAGTGGGAGAAAATAGTTCGACACAGTATGGGGGATATTGTCTGGTTCACTGACAGGTCGAAATCAGACCAAGGCATTGGGCCGGGATATACGGGTTGCAGCCAAGACTGGAGGGTGTCATCTCTCTAGGGAAACTGACCTCAGTATTCCAGGCCGAAATCACTACCATCACGGCGTGTGTGGAGGAGAATTTGCGTAGGTGCTACAAAGATTGTAGCATCTATATCTATTCAGACAGCCAGGCAGCCCTGAGATCACTGGCAGCTCCTGCAACAAGGTCTAAAATTGTTGCAGAATGTCACAGGGCTCTGGTGGAGCTAGGGGAAAGCAATAGAGTATACCTATTGAGAGTCCCTGGCCACTCGGGGATCAGTGGTAACGAACATGCTGACAGATTAGCCAGGATGGGGGCAGAGACTCCATTTATTGGACCGGAACCTGTCCTGACAATCACCAAGGCAATGATCAAATTGGAGCTATGTAACTGGCTCAGAAGACAGCATGTAGAATATTGGACCAAAGTCTGTCAACAAAAACATGGCAAGGTAATGATGCCAAAGCCATGTTTTAAAATAAGCTCTGCAATCCTGGGCCTGAACAGGAGAGAGATTAGACTCATGGTTGGATTGTTGACAGGCCATGGGAATTTCAAAAAACACCTACATACAATGGGAATAACAGACGAGGACCCTAAATGTAGGATCTGTGATGACGGTGATGAAACTGCATCATATCTAATCTTCGAATGCATTGCATTGGAGAGTAAAAGGCACAGAATATTTGGGACAATCAGACCCAAAGAAATTGTGTCTAATAAAGAACTGGTAAAGGGACTCCTTGCCCTGTTCAAGGGTATTGGTTGGCTTTACTAGATATACAGGGAGCGATATCGCACAATAAACTTAGCTTCGGTGCGGGCAGTGGCGGGTTGGATCAAAACTGTTTTTGCTTCCCTGAGAAAATCAATCAATCAATCAATCTGTATATTCCTTTAGTTCTTTATGAAGGAGAACGAACTTTCCATTTATTGACCTGTCACTCAGTATAGGGTAGATCCACCATTTACTCTGAGGTCTTTCACTTCACCAAGATGAATGAAACAAGTGTTCAGAGTCCATCTGCTGTGATTTGTTAGTGCCGTTGGATGGCTCTGATGATACCACTTACACTTTTTACTAATTACAAATGTTTTTATTGTTTAATCATCCTCCTTTTTGGAGTTTTTGTTATTTCATATTCAGCTTCCATAAGCTCAGTCAGTATGATAGTTAATTTTCCTCCATTTGTTTCTGTTAATGTTGTGTAGATGCAGTTAATGAGATAATTCCCTAGCTACTGGTGAAGAGCCCCGAAAATTACACTACTATTACTACATGCAACTCATTTACTATTCATTTTCTAGAATCTGTATCTTGTTTCATATTGCTTGACATTAAATTCTATCATGTTAACTATTGTAGTGCTACTGGATACAATGCATTCTTCGCATAGTTAAGGCAAATCAAAAAAACTTTTTCAGTTCTTAGTGTAATTAAATTTCACTGTAACACAAACTCTCGACATTAGAGTATTCTTGAGAATTTTTTTAAAATTCAAAATGAAAGTAGGAAATATAGCTACAAAGCTAACTATATGTTATTGTTGATTCATTTTTAATATATTTTAAGTTGGCAGCCATGATTATCACCTCAAAAATCAGCAAATGCTATTCATTATAATTTCAGTAACATGTGCAGAAACATTTAGAAACATATTCAGTACCAGATTTGAAAAGTGTTCTTTTAGTCGTAGCCGTATCAAGTTGGAACACTGAATAAAACCTACAAATGGTGCCTTAGCATGCAAAACATGACATAGAGGAAATAGACAGCTCAAGAGTCTAGATGAAATGGACTGTGGTACAAATAAAACAGAGCAATTTGTAATTCCTAAATTTACTTTGTTGTTGTTGTTGTGGTCTTCAGTCTGGAGACTGGTTTGATGCAGCTCTCCACAATACCCTATCCTGAGCAAGCCTCTTCAACACCACATAAGAACGGCAACATACATCTGTCTGAATCTGCTTACTGTATCCATCTCTTGGTCTTCCTCTGCGGTTTTTACCCCACACACTACCCTCCAATGCTAAATTCACGATTCCTTGATATCTAAGAATGTGTCCTACCAATCGATCCCTTCTTTTAGTCAAGATATGCCAGAAATTTCTTTCCTCCCCAATTCTGTTCAGTACCTCCTCATTAGTTATGCGATTTAACCAACTAATCTTCAGCATTCTTCGGTAGCGCCAGATTTCAAATGCATCTATCCTCTTCCTGTCCACACTGTTTATCGTCCATGTTTTACTGCCATACAAGGCAACACTCCACACAAATGCCTTCAGAAAGGACTTCCTTAGGCTTAAATAAATATTTGAGACATGAGAAAAAATCATTAACGATGCGGCAGCAGGTTCTATACAAATCTAAATGACTGCATACCGCCAATTAGGAAGGCATCGAGACGTTACTACTAGAATGTTTCAATTATATATGTGCTTCTAACATACCTTTAAATAGCCTTATGTTTCAGTCAAAAGAAAATGATACAGTAAAAATTCCTTTACACACCTTGAAGGGGGGTCATAAAATAAATGTATAAGTGAGGTTGACATTCATGTGAAACTTTTTAATATACTTATATTAATCTCAAGTGGGTGAAAACATAAGATGAATATATTTTAAAGTAACAGCTACAATAATTCAAATAGGCTTATGCCTTAGTTATGGGCAATTAGACTTACATAGGCTTAAAAAATGAATCAATAGTTGTTTGTTTTTTGGAAGCAATATCTGTCCACATCTTGTCATCACTGATATTTTGTGCCTTGTGTATTGTGTTACTTCCAATGCAGTAAGTGCTTCTGACAGATTCAACATCAGATTCTTATGATTTCTCAGATGTATTTTTTTCAGCTGATATTGTCATCACTTCTTTAATTATTTCAAACTGATTTTGTACACAACACACAGTGGTAGCAGCATCACGATCAAGAAAATCAAAATCATTTCCATTTGAAAAGTGAGCCTAGTAATTGCTTCTGGTATATCTAAATCTACATCAAAATGTTCAACATTTTCAGAGTCAACTTTAGTTTCTTCTTTTGTAATGCCAGCTTTTCAAAAGCACTTGTGTATTGCGTCTGACTTCATTTGATCCCAAGCAGTCATTACATACTGCATTGTCTAGGCAAGAAAAATAAGTTAAAAAGCTACAGATACATATCTGTAAGGATCCGTGGGAACTGACAAGGAATGCTATATATAGATAGTGTTCTAACCTACAATTCAGTTCTTTGACTTATTTGCAACACATTCAGTTTAGGTTGTTCTTTCCCATTGTCGTGATGTGCGATGACATGCTGAATGACTATTTTCCTGTACTTTGATTTTGTGGCAGCAATGATGTGGCAGCCCAAGTTCTGAGGTTTAAAATGACTCGTGGCATTTTTTTCCAGATAATTGCACTTCTATGTTGCTGAATTATAATGCTGGAAAATGAGCCGACAAATCATTCAGAAGTAAAAGTATTTTCCTCTTCGCACGATGCATGCAGACGTTAAGCTTATCGAGGTGTCTCTTGGAGAGGTTTGCAGTCATCCGTGCCCCCCCTTTTTTTTTTTTTTTTTTTTTTTTTTTTTTTTTTTTTTTTTTTTTTTTGACTCATTCTTGGTGGGATAGGACTTCATGCCCTTGAAACACCGAGGCTTCGCTGATTCCCAATCAGTAGAAGGCAGAGTTTATCAGAGCCATCTGCATTTATGATAAGGAGTAGCATCACTCTTGGCTTGCTTCTCTTTCTCCCAAAGCAGGGATCACCCTTACATGCTAATGTTTTGTTAGGAAATAAATTTTTTAAAAAGTCCTGTTTCGTCTATGTTGTAAATGTCTTTCAGACTGTATTTTGTAATTATATGAAGGAGATCATGTTCCTTCCAACATGCTATGGCAACATTATACACAATGTTAGCTTCCCCACAAACTATGCCACCAGTAATGCCACTTCTTACTTTGGAGTGGTGTAACCAACCTGAAGAAACATGAAAGTTTCCAACATTTAACTTTTTTGCAAATTCTGAAGCCTTTTCTTTCAGTTGTTGTTGTTGTGGTCTTCAGTCCGGAGACTTGTTTGATGTAGCTCTTCACAGTGCCCTATCCTGAGCAAGCCTCTTTAACTCCACATAAGACCAGCAACCTACATCTGTTTGAATCTGCTTACTGTATCCATCCCTTGGGGTCTTCCTCTGCAGTTATTACCCCACACATTACCCTCCAACGCTAAATTCACAATTCTTTGATGCCTATGATTGTGTCCTACCAATCAATCCCTTCTTTTAGTCAAGGTATGCCACAAATTCCTTTTCTCCCCAATTCTGTTCAGTACTTCTTCATTAGTTACGCGATCCACCCACCTAATCTTCAGCATTCTTCTGTAGCACCACATTTCAAAAGCCTCTATCCTCTTCCTGTCTGCACTGTTTATCATCCACGTTTCACTCCAATACAAGGCAACACTCCACACAAATGCCTTCAGAGGACTTCCTTAGGCCTAAATCAATATTCAATGTTAACAAATTTCTCTTTTCCAAGAACGCTTTTCTACCCATTGCCATTCTGCATTTTCTATACTCTGTATTGCGACCATCATTTGTAATTTTACTGCCCAAGTAACAAAACTCATTCACCTCCTTTATTGTTTCATTGCCTAATCTAATTCCTTCAACCTCACCTGATTTTCTTAGACTGCACTCCATTACCCTTGTTTTGCTCTTGTTAATGTTAATCTTATATGCACCTTTCAGCACACTGTCCATTCCGTTCAACTGCTCTAACAGGTCCTTTGCTCTCTCTGACAGAATTAGTATGTCGAAGGCAAAATGCAATGTTTTTAATTCTTCACCCTGAACTTTAACTCCTTCTCCAAATTTCTCCTTGCTTTCCTTTATAGCTTGCCCCAAAGTACAAAATGAATAACATTGGAGAAAGGCTACAACCCTGTCTTACTCCCTTCCCAATGACTGCATCCCTTTCATGCCCTTCAACGCTGACAACTGCTGTCTTGTTTTTGTACAAGTTGTAAATAATCCTACGCTCACTATATTTTACTCCTGCTTGCTTCAGAAGTTGAAAGAGTTTATTCAAATCAGCATTATCAAAGGCCTTCTCCAAATCTACAAAAGCTAGACATGTAGGTTTGCCTTTCCGTAATCTATCTTCTAGAATAAGCCATAAAGTGATGTAGGTTTGCCTTTCCTTAATCTATCTTCTAGGATAAGCCAGTATAGTATCTCCTATTTCATCCTCATCTACTACTTCTCCCCTTCCTACAATATTGCCTCTAAGTTCATTTCCTTCATAGAGCCTCTCTATATACTCTTTCCACCTTTCAGCTTTCCCTTTTTTTGCTGAGAACTGGCTTTCCATCTGTGTTCTTGATACTCATAGAGCTGTTTTTATTATCTCCAAACATCTCTTATTTTCCTGTAGGCTGTATCTATTTTCCCCTATTTATACATTCTTCTACATCCTTACATTTGCCTTCTAGCCACTCCTGCTTAGTCATTTTGCACTTCCTGTCAATCTCATTTCTTAGTCGTCTGTACTCCATTTTGCCTGTTTCATTTACTGCATTTTTATATTTTCTCCTTTCATCGATTAAATTTAGTATGTCCTGTGATATCCAAGGATTTTTTGTAGGTCTTGTCTTCCTACCTATTTTGTCCGCTGCTGCCTTCACTATTTCATCTCTCAATGCTACCCATTCCTCATCTACTGTTTTATTTTCCCCAGTTTCTGTTAATTGTTGCCTAAAGCTCCCTCAGAAATTCTCAATTACTTCAGGTTCCTTCAGTTTATCCAGGTCCCATCTCCTTATTTTCCTACCTTTCTGCAGTTTTTTCAGTTTCAGCCTACAATTCATGACCAATAAGTCATGGTCAGAGTTTATATCTGGCCCTGGGCATGTCTTACAGTTTAAAACCTGGTTCCAAAATCTATGTCTTACCATTATAAAATCTATCTGGTATCTCCCAGTGTCTTCCACGTATAAAACCTTCTTTTGTGATTCTTAAACCAGGGGTTTGTTATAAGTAAATTATGTTCCGTGCAAAATTCTACCAGGTGGTTTCCTCTTTCATTCCTTTTGCCCAGACCATATTCACCTACTATCTTCCCCTCCTTGTCCTACTACCGAATTCCAGTCTCCCATCACAATTAAGTTTTCCTCTCCCTTAATTGTCTGAATACTTTCCTTTAGCTCCTCATATATTTTTTCGACCTCCTCATCATTGGCAGAGCTATTTGGCATATAGACCTGTACTACTGTAGTCGGTGTTGGCTTTATATCAACCTTCACTACTATAATGCGATCACTGTGCTGCTCATAGTAGTTTACCCGCATTCTTATTTTTTTACTCATTATCAGACCTACTCCTGTAATACCCCCAATTGATTTTGTGTTTATAATCCTGTACACACCTGACCAGAAATCCTGTTCCTCTTGCCACCGAACTTCACTAATCCCCACTATATTTAACTTCAACCTATCCATTTCTCTTTTTAAATTTTCTAGCTTCCCTACCCGATTAAGGGATCTAACATTCCATGCTCCGATCCATAGAATGCCAGTGCTGTCTTTCCTGATGATCACATCCTCCCAAGTAGTCCCTGCCTGGAGATCCAAATGGGGGACTATTTTACCTCTGGATATTTTACCTGAGAGGATGCTATCATCAAATGTTCATACAGTAGAGCTGCATGTCCTCGGGAAAGATAACTGCAGTAGTTTCCACCTTGCTTTCAGCCATTCGCAGTAGCTGTGTACCCAAGCCTCATTAGCTGATGTTACAAGGCCAAATCAGTCAATCATCCATACTGTTGACCCTGTAACTACTGAAACGGCTGTTGCCCCTCTTATGGAACCACACATTTGTCTGGCCTCTCCACAGATACCCCTCCGCTGTGGTTGTACCTACAGTACGGCTACCTGTATCGTTGAGGCATGCAAGGCACCCCACCTCGCCAATGTCTGTGGTTCATGGGTGTGGTTCTTTCAGTACTGTGCCTGAAATAGGTACATTAGCTGCACGCTGTTGCTGAAATCAAGTCTGTAAGAAGTTTTCCATATCTGTAAACTTCCCACACTGAATATGCGTGTGTTTCTCACCACTAGGGCTGGTTTTCAAAGTGCTAGTTCTTACCTGAGTTTCATTGACCAGTAAGATAGCTAAGAATGAATGAGAGTTTGAGATGCTTTGCAATGTTCACTTTAGGTTCATTAGGACTTCTTTGTACTTCTTCAATTATGTTTAGTTCCTCTTGCATGGAATGACATCATCTTTTACTTTGTGATGAACTCATCATTTTTCACATGCATGACAGTTGAAAACTGCTGTACACAAAAATTTTATTTCACTCTTTGCAAAAACACTCCCACTTACACTAACTTCAGGTGCCCCTGGTACATATAGTACTTTGTGACTTTTGGACCACAGGCAGAATTTTCACTGTTTAATGCCCCATTACATGATGCCACCAAGAAGCAGTATTCTGCAATACTCATGCTTACCCATGGGATGGAGCGTCATGATACCACTGAGAACACGTGCACCTGTTGCTGTGAAAAACATTAGTGCTGCCAGTACTGCTGCTGTTTTCGAAGATGTCTCATGCCGACTTTGATAAGCGGCTACCTGCTACTTGGCCAATCAACAGGACCCTTGAGTGGCATCTTATGAAGACTGCTATTGGGAGCAATGTTCTGCCAAGTTAATATCTCAAACTGCCGCAAAAATCAATGACAACATTGTTGCCATGTGTACCGTGACTAAGGTCCGCAATAATAACCACAACTTCTAATATGGACAGAAAACCAACAATGACTGGCCAATACTAAACATTTAGAGATGATTTCTTGGTCTTTATAATGTATAACTGCAAATTAATGACTGTGGGGGAGTAAAAGTAATAGCGTAAAAGTGCAAAAACATATAAATGAAAAATGTGAAAGTGTGGTAATTTTGCATGCAAAATACAAAAAGTGCACAGTATACAATGTAGAACAGAGATACGTACGGACAAGGCTATACTGTATTGCCAAAGATATAGGCATGAAAGACTTCTGTTGTGCTGCTGGCTTGCTGTATCACTTCCAAGAGAGACATTCAATTTCATCTGTACAAATTTGTGGTGAAGCAAATAAAGGTAGAGAAAGTGTGAACAGCTGGTAGCTATCATATATCACTCAGTGAAAGATCCGTACCCAAAGACTGGAAAGTTGCCCAAGTCACTCCAATATTCAAGGAAGGCAATAGGAGTGATCCCCAAATTACAGGCCAATCTCATTGACGTCAATTTGCAGTAGGATTTTGGAACATATACTTTGTTCAAACATTATGAACTACCTTGAAGAGAATGACCTATTAACCAATAGTCAACACGGATTCAGAAAGTACTGCTCTTGCGAAACACAGCTTGCCCTTTATTCACATGAAGTGATAAGTGCCATCAACAAGGGATCTCAAGTTGATTCCATTTTTCTGGATTTCCAGAAGGCTTTTGACACTGTACCTCACAAGCAGCTTCTAATGAAATTGCCTGCTTATCAGAAAGGACACAGTTCATAGTAACTGACGGTAAGTCATTGAGTAAAACAGAAGTGATATCTTGCATTCCCCAGCGATGCGTTATAGGTCCCCTATTCCTCCTTGTGTTTATAAACATTTAGGAGACAATCTGAATATCTCCCTTAGACTGTTCGTTTATCGGTTAGTGAAGTCAACAGAGGATCAAAAGCAACTGCAAAGCGATTTAGACAAAATTTCTGCATGGTGCGAAAATTAGAAATTGACACTAAATAAAGAAAAGTGTGAAGTAATACACATGACTACTAAAAAACATCTGCTGAACTTCAATTACATGATAAATCAGTCAAACCTTAAGGTCATAAATTCTACCAAACACCTAGGAGTTACAATTATGAACAACTTAGATTGGAGAGAACACATGGAAAATATTGTGAGGAAGGCGAACCAAAGGTTACCTTTCATTGGCAGAATGCTTCAAAGATGCAACATCTCCACCAAACAGACTGCCTACATCACACTTGTGCAACCTCTCCTGGAATACTGTTGCCCAGTGTGGGACTGACATTGAAAAGGTTCAGAGGAGGACAGCTTGTTTTGTTTTATCACATTACGGGGGGGGGGGGGGGGGGGGGAAGTGTCATGGAAATGTTGCACGATTTGAGATGGAAATCATTAAAAGAAAGACATTATCCGTTGCGGTGAGATTTATTTGTGAAATTTCAATCACCGACTTTTACTTCTGAATGTTAATATATTTTAGAATGAAACTTTCACTCTGCAGCGGAGTGTGCACTGATATGAAACTTCCTGGCAGATTAAAATTGCGTGCCGGAACCGGGACTCGAACCTGGGACCTTTGCCTTTCGCGGGCAAGCGCTCTACCACTGAGCTACCCCGACACGACTCACGATGCCGCCTCACAACTTAATATATTTTGCTAGCACCCACCTATAAAGGAAGACACAAAAATCCCAATAAAACAGGAGAAATCGGATTGAAAACTGAACGATTTTGGTGTTCTTTCTTCCCGCACGCTATTAGAGAGTGGAATGGAAGAGAGAGGTTAATTAACCTTCTGCCAGGCACTTAAATGCGATTTGTAGAGTATCTATGTAGATGAATTCAACCAAGTGAGGGAAAAGTATGCCTCATATGATGTGTTTAATATGGATGAAACTGGACTTTTTCTACAATCTTTTTTCCAAATCAAACCCTCCAGATACAAAGTGAAAAGTGTTATGGAGCAAACAAAGCGTGAAAATTGTATACTGTTGTGGGTCTTCTGACGGAACACATGGAGCATTGGTTAGCATTGCAGATCACTGTGCTGGCTGTCCCTGGTTAAAATCCCACCACTGGTAAAAATAAGTTATATCTTTAGAATGTTCTGTGTGTTCTTATGTTAGATTTAGTTGTAATTTCCAGAAAATTCTTTCTATGTATAAATAGCAGAGCACTCCAAGCAGGAGGCAGTCTGTTCCGAGTGTATACTTGTGTTAGCAATATGTTGTTGTTGTAGGTTTTGAGAGGACTAAACAGCTAGGTCATCAGTCCCCTGTTCCTAGCTAAGAGTCCTCTGTCAAGAGTATAAAAGGTAAAACACAGCTCCAAAGATGAAAACTCACAAATGGGGTAAGCTGACATTGGAGAAGTTGCTGACAACACAAAAGGCAGAGACACAATAGGGAAAACGAAGTCAAGATCTCAGCTAAAACTGGACAGCAGAGAAACACGGCTGGCTGATCACAGAGAAAAAACAGGATGAGCCAGCCAAACTTCACTCACTAAAAACCCCTCGGTAAATTACAGAAGGGTCTTAAAAGGGGTTTAAAATCGCTGGATAGGTGGGGACCAGAAATATCAGGCTATAGCACCCACCACTAGATGGAGTTGTAAAAACCAGCTGCGCAAATAAAACTTAAAACAGAATGAGCCATGGAGGCATCGTCGCCTAAAACTAAAGGTAGCGCATCTGTTAGGTTAAAAGACTGGCGCAATGTAGCTAAAACTGGGCAGTCCATCAGAAGACGGACGACTGTCAGCGCTGCTCCACACCGACACACAGGTGGGGCCTCACGGCGGAGGAGATGACCATGGGTCAGCCAGGTATGCCCAATACGGAGGCGGCAGAGGACAACTGACTCTCGACGTATGGGCCGCAGTGAAGACTTCCACAGAGTTGTGGATAGCTTCACTGCTCGGAGCTTGTTTGATGCACTCATGGTAGACCATTCGGCACCCCAAGCATCACGCACCTTCTTGTGCAATGATAACCTGAGGTCTGATTCCATGATGCCAATAGTGAAGGGTGGCGCAGTGGTGGCCTGTTTGGCTAACTGGTCGACACGTTCATTTCCCGGTATGCCGACGTGGCCAGGGGTCCACAGGAAGACCACACATCGGCCAGATTTGCCAAGAGAGTAAGTAGTGTCTTGAATGGACTGCACTAACGGGTGACAAGGGAAGAACTGGTCGAGTGCCTGCAAGCCACTCAGGGAGTCACTACAGATGACAAATGACCCCCTGGGGCAGGCTCGGAGGTGTTCTAGAGCCTGGAGGATAGTGACCAGCTCTGCAGTAAAGACACTACTTTCACGGGGCAATGAATGTTGTTCGACATGGTCACCATGGAGACATGCATACCCAGCACGACCATCTGCTAGGGACCCATCAGTTTAGATGGCTTCAGCACCATGGAAGGAGTTGAAGAGATCCAGGAACTGGTGTCGGAGTTGCGTTGGAGAAACGGAGTCCTTTGATCTATTGGACAGATCCAGACAAAGCTGCAATCGGGGAATGGACCAAGGAGGGGTTTGAAAGGAATAGTGGAAAGTGGCAGGGAGTAGTTGGGATTCGAGGGACGAAAGTAGAGATTAGATTAGATTAGATTAATACTTGTTCCTTAGATCATGTATACGACATTTCGAAATGATGTGGAACGTGTCAGTTTAGTAAATTTTGTCTATACTTGACAATCTATATTTTAAGAATTTTTTTTCTTTTTTTAATATTTTTTTTAATGTTTTATCTAAAAATTCATCTACATTGTAGAAGGAGTTGCCATTTAGAAATTCCTTTAATTTCTTTTTAAATACTAGTTGGCTATCTGTTAGACTTTTGATGCTACTTGGTAAGTGACCAAAGACTTTTGTGGCAGCATAATTCACCCCTTTTTGAGCCAAAGTTAGATTTAACCTTGAATAGTGAATATCATCCTTTCTCCTAGTGTCGTAGCTATGCACACTGCTATTACTTTTGAATTGAGTCGGATTGTTAATAACAAATTTCATGAGTGAATATATATATTGTGAAGCTACAGTGAGTATCCCTAGATCCCTAAATAAATGTCTGCAGGATGCTCTTGGGTGGGCTCCAGCAATTATTCTGATTACACGCTTTTGTGCAATGAATACTTTTTTACTCAATGTTGTATTGCCCCAGAATATGATCCCATATGAAAGCAGTGAATGAAAATAGGCGTAATAAGCTAATTTACTGAGATTTATATCACCAAATTTTGCAATGACTCTGATAGCATAAGTAGCTGAACTCAGACGTTTCAGGAGATCTTCAATATGTTTCTTCCAATTCAGTCCCTCGTCAATGCAAACACCTAAATTTTTGGATATTCTACGTTAGCTACAGATTTATGTTCAAAGTCTAAATTTATTAATGGTGTCATGCCCTTTACTGTATGAAACTGTATATACTGGGTTTTATCAAAGTTTAATGAGAGTCCATTTGTAGAGAACCACTTAATGACTTTCTGGAAGATATCATTTACAATTTCATCAGTTAATTCCTGTTTGTCAGGTGTGATAGCTATACTTGTATCATCAGCAAAAAGTACTAGCTTAGCATCTTCATGTATGTAGAATGGCAAGTCATTAATATATATGAAGAACAGTAAAGGACCCAAGACCGAACCTTGTGGGACCCCATTTTTAATAACTCCCCAGTTAGAAGAATTAATTGTCTCATCTACATCATGTGAACTGCTTATTTCAACTTTCTGCACTCTTCCAGTTAAGTATGATTTAAACCATTTGTGCACTGTCCCACTCATACCACAATACTTAAGCTTATCTAGAAGAATCCCATGATTTACACAATCAAAAGCCTTTGAAAGATCACAAAAAATCCCTACTGGTGATGTCCGGTTATTCAAAGCATTTAATATTTCATCAGTGAAGGTGTATATAGCATTTTCAGTTGAAAAGCTTTTTTGAAAACCAAACTGACATTTTGTTAGAACTTTATTTATACTAATATGTGAAGCAACTCGAGAATACATAACTTTTTCAAAAATCTTTGATAAAGCTGTCAGAAGTGAGATGGGCCGGTAGTTGTTGACATCGTATGTATCCCCTTTTTTATGCAAAGGTTTAACGATAGCATATTTCAGTCTATCTGGGAAAATACCCTGCTTTATTGAGCTATTACAAATATGACTGAGAATCCTACTTATCTCCTGGGAACAAGTTTTTAATACCCTGCTGGAAATGCCATCAATTCCATATGACCGTTTACTCTTGAGAGAGTTTATTATTTTCCTAATTTCTGAAGGTGAGGTGGGTGGAATTTCAATTGTATCAAATTGTGTGGGTATGGCCTCTTCCATTAATTGCCTTGCTCCTTCTAATGAACATTTAGATCCTATTTTCTCCACAACATGTAAAAAGTAATCATTAAAAATGTTTTCAACTTCTGACTTTTTGTTGATAAAGTTTTCATTTGTTTTGATGGTAATACCCTCTTCCTCTGCTCTTGGTTGCCCTGTCTCCCTTTTAATAATATTCCAAATTGTTTTAATTTTATTATCAGAGGAGCTAATCTCAGACATGATGCACATGCTTCTTGATTTTTTAATAACTTTTCTTAATGTAGCACAGTAGCTTTTATAATATTTTATTGTTTCTGGGTTATTACTCTTTCTTGCGGACAGATATAGTTCCCTTTTTCGGTTACACGATATTTTTATACCTTTAGTAAGCCATGGTTTTTTGCATGGTTTCTTAGAATTAAATTTTACTAATTTCTTGGGGAAACAGTTATCAAATACCCTTACAAATGTATCGTGAAATAAATTATATTTTAAATTAACATCAGGTTCCTTGTAAACCTCATCCCAGTCTAACTGCTGTAGACTTTCTTTGAAATTTTTAGTTGTTAAGTCATTAATCGAGCGCACAATTCTGGTAGACAGTTTCGAATTACTGAATGGAGCTATTTCATATACTGTTACTAGCTGTGCACCATGATCCGAAAGACCATTCTCAATGGGACAAGCATTTATGTTGTTAAACTTATCTTGGTCTATAAAAAGTTATCTATCAATGTACTGCTGTCCTTTACTACCCAAGTAGGAAAATCAATAACGGATGTCAGATTGAATGAGCCAAGTAAGACTTCCAGGTCTTTCTTCCTATTACACTCTTTCAGTGAATCTACATTGAAATCACCACAAATAATAATTTGCTTCCCCCTATCTGACAGATAGCACAACAAGGCACCCAAGTTTTCCAGAAATAACTGAAAGTTCCCTGAAGGGGACCTATATACTGTTACAATTATAAGATAATCATCATTAAGTTTAAGCTGGCAGGCACATGCTTCAATATGCTGCTCTACACAAAACTTTTTTGTTTCTAAATTTTTTACACTGTGATAGCTTTTGGCATATATGGCAACTCCTCCTCTTATCTTATTATCTCTACTTACATTTGAGACTAATTTATATCCACTGACATTCACATTTTCCATACCGGTGACAATGTGATGCTCAGACAGGCATAGTATATCTATTACATTATCAGTTTCTATAGCATCTAAACAAACTAAAAGCTCATCTATTTTATTCTTTAGTCCCCCAATATTCTGGCGAAAAATGCTAACATTATTTTTTACTTTACTTCTCTGAGAAATATTTGATTTTTCAACATTTTTAGCACCTGCCTGCCTGAGCTTCTCACTGGACACTGATCTTAGCCTAAAAAAGAAGTACCTTCATGAATTGCAGTGTCCCCCCTTAAGGACTTTGCTATCAACCCAGCTAGTTTCCCCTTCCCTTTCCTATTGAGATGTAGGCCATGTCTAGTGAAATCCCACCTATCAATAGCATCCACAGGAACCAAACCGATGTCCGACAGAGTGTCCGGCCTAAGCAGTTGATCAATCTCCATATTGACTCTCCTGACGGAGCGGTTCAATTGGGGTTGATTGTACCGCATGAAAGCAGGCAACAGTCCAACATTTGTCTGGGTCGTTGCAGAAGCTATTTCAACCAGGTCACACTCAATATTGTAGCCCTGATCCCTATCAATGCTGTTTCCTACCCCACCCACTATAACAACATGATCCTGTTTTGTGAAACCCTTACACAAGGAACCTATATCCTCTACCACCCGGCTTAGACCTGCACTGGGCTTGAAAATGTTTGTGACCTGGTACCTGTCACCTAGTTTTTCCTGTAAAATCTGGCCCACACCTCTTCCATGACTACTTCCTAACAACAGAACTTTCCTCCTACTATCTACTTTTTTTGAAACCGTTGGTTTCCTTGTGAAAGTCTGTTGCTTCCTAACTGCACCTACTTCTAAAGGAGCCTCTTCCTCACTTGACTGTGGTAGCAAGGCAAATCTATTGGTTGTGCCAATTGTGAAGCTGTCAGGAACTATACTCTCTCTGTGGCCCCTGTTCCCTGCTACCACTTCCCACCCATGCTCACCCTTCTCCCCTCTTAACCTCGTAAGTTCCTCCCTAGCAATATCCGGTTCAGCCTGAAGGGCCCTAATCTTCCCTTCCTTTCAGCTATTTTTCTGTCCCTTGAACACACTTTGCAAAACAAAGGAAGAGACTTGTTTGCTTCCCTCTTTCCCACACCGCTACATCCCCCCCAATGAAACCACTTGTTACAACAGCTGCATTGAAACCCAAAACGAACAAACCTACTGCAGCTCAAACACATTGCATTCATGATTGTTACTACGTGATATTGACAATATATATTAACTAAAGATACAAGGGTTACTAGATTTGCTTAGGACACTAAAATATGTGTAAACTGTTAGTAAATGCACTTAAAATTGCGGTATAACACTAAATTTTCACACTCGCGAATTTGGCCTATGAATGTACACAAAACAACTTTTCGCGATTAATGAGACAATGCGCGAAAAAAGAAAAGAACCTTTAATGGTGAGCTTGAAGACGACACTAATAAACGTATTTAGTTAGTTAACTGTATTAAATGCACTTAAAATTACGGAGAAACGCTAAATATGCACATTCGGAATTTAGGCCTAACAAGGACGTATGTAAACAAACCGTACTTTTAGAGAACGAACGCGGACTGATATTGGGTAACCCGACCGAGGTCATCTTGGAGGGATAGGGAGTGCAGCGCCTGGAAAAAGAAGCTGGTGGTTCGGATGGTGTGGCAAGGCCTTAACATGGGTAACGTACGAAGCCAGCAGGTGTTGCCGGCGGAACCGCAGAGAAAGGACCCCAGCTTCAACTAGTAGGCTTGTCACAGGGCTCATGCGGAAAGCCCCTGTCGCCAAACAAACTCCAGAATGTAAGACTGGGTCTAATGTTTGCAGTGCTGAAGGTGCAGCCGAATCGTATACTACGCAGCCATAGTCTAGGCGCGACTGAATGAGCGCCTTATAAAGTTGCAGGAGCGTTGGGCGTGACGCTCCCCAAACAGTATGGCATAGACAGAGTAGAATATTAAGGTGTCGCCAGCACTTTTTTTTGAGCTGGCGAAGGTGTGGCACCCAGGTGAGACGGTTGTCGAACAACATGCCTAAAAAATGGTGCGTCTCTTCGACACGCAGCAGGTCATCAGCGAGATACAGTTCGGGTTCAGGATGGACGGCCCGACACTGACAGAAATGCATCACCCGGGTTTTCGTAGCGGAAAATTTAAAACCATGGGTAAACACCCACGACTGCGCCTTTCAAATAGCTATCTGCAACCACCGTTCAGCAACGCCGTTGCTAGTGGAGCTGAAATATATGCAGAAGTCATCGGCATACAACGAGGTGTAAACCGATGACCCCACAGCAGTAGCAAGACCATTGATAGCGACCAAAAATAAAGGGACGCTAAGAACGGATCCCTGTGGGACACCGTTTTCTTGATAGTGAGGGGAGCTGAAACAGGAACCAACACGAACATGAAAAGACCGTTGCACGAGAAAATTCTGTATGAATACAGGAAGTGGACCGTGTAAGCCCCAGTCGTACAGCGTAGACAGTATGTGGTGGCGCCAGGTGGTGTCGTACACTTTTCGCAGGTCAAAGAATACAGCAACCAGATGTTCGCGGCGTGTAAAGGCTGTACGGATGGCCGACTCCAGCGACACGAGATTATTGATAGCGGAGCGGCCACAACGGAACCCACTCTGTTGTGGGGCCAGGAGTCCACGGTCCTCAAGGATCCACATAAGCCTCCGACTCACCATCCGTTCGAGGAGTTTACACGGAATGTTGGTGAGGCTGATTGGGCGGTAACTATCAGCCACCTGCGGATCAGCCCCACGCTTCATCACTGGGATGATGATGCTATCCCGCCATTGGGACGGGAAGACACCCTCAACCCAGAGACGATTCAGCAAGGAGAGAAGTTGGCGTTTAGAGTCTGCTGACAGATGTCAGAGGAACTGACTATGAATGCGGTCGGGTCCAGGGGACATGGCTGGGCATGCGACAAGGGCGCTTTCGAACTCCCATTCGCTGAAAGGGATGTTGTAGATTTCCTGGTGTCGCGTTCGCGCTGTAGTGCTCGCCGACGTTCCCGGATGGCCTCAGCTATCTCCGGCGTCCACCAGGGCACTGACTTACGGTGGAGTGATCCAGATGAGATGGGTACGGTGTTCTCGGCAGCAGAAATGATGTAATGTGTGACCTGCTGCACAGCGGTGTCGATATCAGCCAGAAGAGGAGAGGGAAGCACAGCGGCTATGGAATATGCTGGCCAGTCGGCCCTATGGAGGGACCAGCGAGGCAGACGGTCAGCAGGTGGACACTGTGGGAGCGACAGGAAGATAGGGAAATGGTCGCTGCCACACAGGTCATCATGGACCCTCCAAGTGAAGTGCGGAAGCAGGCTTGGGCTACAGACAGACAGATCTATGGCAGAGAATGTACCGTGTGCCACACTAAAGTGCGTAGCGGCACCAGTGTTCAGGAGGCAGATGTTCAGCTGCGTCAGTAGAGTCTCAACATCTCTACCCCGTGACGAAGTCTGTGTGCCACCCCACAAAGTGTGGTGCGCATTGAAATCCCCCAAAAGAAGGAAGGGTGGGGGAAGTTGGGCGACCAAGGCAGCGAGGTCTACAGGAGAGACAACCTCATCAGGTGGGAGGTAAACCGAACATATGGTAATGTCTTGCACTGCCCGGAGCCGAACAGGTGGCATATGAAGAGGCACGGCAGTGCTCGGGACAGTGGCTAGGACATAGATGCAGACTCCACCGGAAACTCTGCCATAGATAGAGCGATTTTTAAAATAGCCCCGGTAGCCTCGAAGGGCAGGGGACCGCATCGCTGGAAACCATGTTTCCTGAAGAGCGATACAGAAAGCAGGTGTGTGGCTGAGAAGCTGTCGTAGCTCAGGCAGGTGGTGGAAAAAGCCACCACAATTCCACTGGAGGATGATGTTATCTCCTGGCTGTACCGCCATGATGAATAAAAGGGCAGATCACTCCATTGGATCGTCTGCTACCACGCGCTCTGAATCCACAGAACCAGAGATCTTATTGTCTGGGGAATCAGTAATTGCGAGATCCTCAGGAGATGTGAGGATCTCGACTTCATCCTCTGAAGAAGAGGATGTGGGTGGTTGTGGCTTTGAAGCCACCGAACATTCTTTTTTCTTGTTTCTCTTCTTCTTCTCATCCTCTCACTGGCCCTTTGGTTTGCTGGGCCATGAGGGCTTCCCAGAAGCGGCATCCGGGACGGAAGAAGAGCAAGAAGCTCTTCGACCGGCAGGTTGTGGATCTATAGGCTGGTGGCCAGGATCCTCCGAAGCGCTCTGAGTAGCCGCGGAAGGGGGTGTCCCAAGGGACCCCTTCTCAGCGAGAGGGGCCGGAGAAGGCTTCTCCTTCTCCGGCTTAGAGGTGGGACTCGCGTCCCCGATGATTTAGCGGGTGTTGCTCCCACAGTGAAAAGTGTGGGAGCCACCATAGAGGAAGCGCCCCCAGCTGGTAAGGGGGCAGGGATATTTTGTTGGGCCTGGGAGCCCACGGGTACTGACTGAACTGGCTGAATTGAAGGCACAGTGGAGGATGACAGTGAGACTGCTGTGGCATAGGTGTTGACCTGGCGCACAGGGTGGAGCTTATGGTACTTCTTTTTTGCCTCTGAGTACGTCAGTCGGTCTCTGGTCTTGTATTCAATGATCTTTCTTTCTTGATGCAGAACTGTGCAGACAGGCGAACAAGGGGAGTGATTTTGGCCACAATTAACACATACTGGAGGAGAGGTGCAGGGAACGTTCGGATGGACAGCACGTCCACACTCCCGATGTGTAGGATTGGCATCACATCGGGAGGACATATGCCCAAACCTGCAGCACTTAAAACAGCGCATAGGGGGAGGAACGTAGGGCTTTACGTCGATCCGGTAGACCATCACCTTGACCTTCTCGGGCAATGAATCACCCTCGAAAGCCAAAATGAAGGCACCGGTCGCGACCCTATTGTCCTTCGGACCCCTATGGACTCCCCGCCGTTCTAGATTGGCACACAATTCGTCATCTGACTGCAGCAAGAGGTCTTTATGAAAGATGTACCATATTTAGGGTCTTGTGCGGCGTAATGGTAACGGAAACATCACCCAGCTTGTCACAGGCAAGCAGTGCCCGTGACTGGGCTGGGGATGACGTCGTTATTAAGACAGACCCTGAGCGCATCTTAGACATCCCTTCCACCTCACCATACTTGTCCTCCAAGTTTTCGACGAAGAACAAGGGCTTAGTCGTCTTAAAAGATTCCCCATCATTTCGAGTGCAGACTAGATATTTAGGGGCATAAGCCTCACCCTGCTTTCTTGCCCGACGTTCCTCCCATGGTGTAGCCAGGGAAGGGAACGTTTGGGGATCGTACTCTGCAGCATTGTACTCGTTTCTTCCACGCTTAGAGACGCCATTTTTGCGTGTGGCGACGCTATTTATTGCTCGTTTCATGTCTGTCCCACGAGCAGCTAGGGAACTAAAGGTCCACCCAGGCAGAGCCCAAGCCTTATACAACTGAGGTGCGGCAGGTTCCTCAGAGGTTGCTCGCTAGCGGCTGTTCAACCTCAACAGCCATGCATCTCCTCGGCACGTAGCACACCTTGAGATTGAGTTTTTTTTTATAGAGGTTTGTACCGTCCTCGCGACCCGGGCGATTAAGCCAAGATCCCCAGGCTCTGAAACGTACAACGTTCCACCGTCGCGCCGAACGATGATCGTTGAGGCACGCACAGAGCTTACGGTATAGCGGACTGTTGGCGCAACACAGCCCACAGCTCAGGACCCCGGGTTCGCCAAGCCCGTACTCAGCAAATTAATGCTGAGCCCCTGAGGGGTGTGTTAGCAATAAGCCTGTTCTAAGTGTTGTGCTCTATTAACAACCAGCCTTTGAATTCCAGATCACCTGCAGTTTTCAAGGTGACACTTTCTGGCAGAGGCAATGGGTATCTGCAACACATCTGCATCATCGTAGCTCCGATTAGGCAACATAAGAGCCTTCGCCTACACGGACAAGAACCAAAATACAAAGGGTGTACTTACTACAGCGGTCTGTGTCAATAGACCCATGCATACGAAAACAATGGTAAGCCAGCTGCACATCAGACACCCATCAATGTACTCTGAAGATGCTGCACAGGACCCAAATAAATCCTGAAAGGATTTGATCGAGTCGCCATATATAATAGGTTGGATCACATTACGTGCTTGGCAAACATATATTCCTACCTGGATGGTATGACCCAGCAGTGGTTTGACAATGAGGACAAGCTCGTTAGCTGGGACAGAACTTTAGACTATGTTTGGAGACCACCAGCAACAAGTCTGTTTATCGGAAGGGCAACTAAAGAACACGGCCCAATGATATGGTGAGTCAACGCAGCTGTATATACATAATGTTTTGGCCCTAAGTCACGTTGTTATCCCAGATATGACTGAGGCCAATAAAATTTCACACCTGATGAAGAGCATTGCAGAAAATATCTATCGAGGTCTTCCTGTAAAAAGATATTTCAATGACACAAGAGTGTATTCAATGGTGCCAGAAAATTTAAGAGATGCAACAGAGGGTTGGATGAGAGACTTCCAAATGTAGTCCCTATGGCTGTTGTGGAAGACTAGCATGATATTGCTTTTAAATTATGAGAGAAGAATTACAACACTTTATGGCATCTGGGATCCTTGAACCAAGTGAGCACCAGATTATGGCCATGGAAGTCAGTCCTGTACATCATTGAGGAGCAAACGCTGCTGAGGAAGAGGTATTTCAAACATTAGCTCCTGTCTACTCTGCCATCCTCCCAATTTGAAGAATGGCCTCACCCTACCATGACTTATGATGCAACCACCAAACAGCAGTCCAGGAACTGACTGACGCGGCCACAACCACCTCCCTTGGCAACTATGAAGCCTCGCAAGGGGTCAGATATTTGGAGGACAGAAGACAACATGCCATTGTGTTTTCACTGTGGACCTCCTGGACATGTATCATACTATAGAGAGAGAAGACGAGTAGTGGACAATTATTATGCCACAAGATGCCAGCCATCGGAGCAGTCCTTTCAACAGCTGTCACCTGCAGATGGCCGTGGTCACTCTCCGACACGCCGCTGCCGTTCAATTGCATTAGAAGTTGGTGCATCAATGCCATAACTCAGAATTCATTACACAGCCAAACTCTAAATTTTCTGACACACATAGTAAGTTGAATTTTGAGACACTGTTATATTTACCAGAGGCACTCGAGACGACATTTACTTTTCTGGCCATCCATTCGCTACATTCAACTTCTCTAAAACAAACTTGCAAATGTTACGACATCTTAATTATTTCTAACTTTTTTCAACAAGTACCTTGAACATTAATTTAGTCTCATATGTTCGGCAATGTTTGGAATCTCATTGCCTATTTCCTCTTACTGTGATGCAATCTAATGGAATCTTAAATAGTGATGTTATATACCACAGTAAATGTATCAATGCCTTTTCTATTCCCTTTCGTTTTTTGGCCCTTCACACTTCCTACTTCCCCCTTTTTCACCCACATTACATGTCCCTTTGCCATTCCACTCATTTCATTGCCATCGATTTTCATCAATACACATACCTATCTATCCTCAGACGTTTCTTCACATATGAAATGCATCCACTACAGATTTATTTTAATAATGCCGGTTCAGACCCATTCGTCTCTGCATTCTATATCAGCTGACAAATTTCTATAAGAAACCTTCCTTTTGTCACACCTCATCTAGGATCTCCCCACTGACTTTACACATATATATGCCAATTTTTAACTGTAGGTAGCGAACTCAGTGTGTAAACTCGGGTTCAAATGGTTGCCCACTAGCGATTGGGAAGTTGGTGGAGCCTTGATGTTTCAAGGGCGTGAAGTCATATCCCACCAAGTATGAGTCAAACAAGAAGGCATGGATAACTGCAAAACTCCTCAAGAGTCCCCCGATAAGCATAACATCTGCATGTGTCATGAGAAGAGGGAAAAAGTTTTGCTTCTAGACAATTGTTCAGCTCATTATTTGGCAATACAAATCAGTGACATAGAACTGACATTTTATTTCAGCAAAATGCACGAGCCCTGTTCAACCTCTGGACTTGGGTATCACTGCTACCACAAGAGCAAAGTACGGGAAAATGCTGGTCCAACATGTTTTCGCACATCTCGACAGTGGGAATGAAAAACCTAAAATGAATGTGTTGCAAGTAAGCCAAAGAATTAAATTGTAGATTAGAACGCTCTTTACACATATGTATAGGATTCCCATTAAATCAAGATATGTATATGTAGCTTTTTAATTTATATTTCTTACATAGGCAATGCAGTTGACAAGGACTGCTTGGGATCAAATGAAGACGGTTCTTTTGAAAAGCTGGCATCACAAGAGATGAAACTGAAGTCGACCCTCAACATGTTGAACATTTTATGTAAATTTAGATATGCCAGAAGACAATGACTGGACTCGCATTTCAATGGAATTGATTTTGATGATTATGTTGATTCTGATACCACTGTGTGTGTGTTAAATGAGGATGAAGTAATTAAAGAAGTGGTGCCTGTATGAGCTGAAATAAATACATCCAAGGAATCTGATGCTGAACCTGTGGATCCCCCTAGTCTGTCAGAAGCACTTACTGTATTGGAAGTAGGACAACAATATTAAGGTCAAAAACATCAGTGATGACAAGATGTGTATAGTGATTGCTTATGAAAACTTTATTTATGAATGCAATACTGCACACAAAAAAGAACTTGATTCACTTATTAAGCCTAAAAAGATATTTTAAAAAGTGAAAAGCAGTCAACAATCTAAAGATTGCTTTGAACAAACACAATGCTTTGCTAGGCATGGTCCTGTTTGGAAGCGGTATGCTGTAGCCTTCCTCTGACCTTCGAACTAACCCAGTCAGTTATAGGGGGGACCTACATTTTATCATGGGTTCCCAACCAAGGTGCAACTCGATATTTTTCACATCAGCAACACTGCCAGAGGTGAAAGAAGTGGGAAGTGACAGATCAAAAATCCTAGGACATGGCTGGAACCAAACTCACAACCAACAGACTTATAGTCTGGCACTGTACCACTGTGGTACCTAAATAACAGTCCATAACTATGATAGTCTAAGCCTTTTTGAACTACTGTACCTATTACTGTAAAATATATTCATTTTTTGTTTTCACACAATTGAGATTAATAGAAGTATATTAAAAAGTTTCACTTTAACGTTAATCTCACTTGTTCATTTATTTTATGATTTCCCTTCAAAAATGTATTTAAATGAGGTTTTACTGTATTCCTTTACATACACTTTATCTGTAACCTCCAAAGCAACTACATCTCAGAATCTGTTAATGAAAGGGATGTTTTTCCTGAAGTCTGAGTAACTTCCACACCATTTTTAACCTTCTATAACTACCTTTTTCCTCTCTCCGAAGTAGGTAGTAATAGTTCCTACATTCGACTCACCATGTGAGATGCATACTTCTACAGAAAAAAAGAGCTACTGTCAATAAAAAGAAATATTGTTTTATTGAAATATTTTGACTTGATAGAACTACCATTCATTTGACAGATAAAATTACCAAATGAAGATAAATTAGCACAACACAGACACAGTTAAATCTATATGCTGCAACAGTAGAACCATCTAATGGATTTCTATTTAGGTATATGTTTAAACTTGCCAATACATCAGTTGCACAGAAGGAAGACTAATTAGTCACTGTTGCATGCACCCAGTCCCCATTAACACACAGCAATGGTATGTTTGAGTGTACAAGTGAATCATGCTGTAGAAGATTGGGTGACTAAAGCACATGAAGAAACATTGGGGTATGTAGCATCATGTTCCTTCAAGTACCCAGAAGAATATTTACAGTGAAACCTCTAAATACGCTTTTGGAGAACTATGAACACTCACTGCTTAGTTTAATATATACCTCTTATATTATGATGAAAGTGGAACTTTTAGATGAAATAACTGTACAACCTAAAACAGAACATTTTAAAATGTATTTATTTATCAAGTTTAAAACATTATGTACAATATTAAGGTAACAGTTTCCACACACAGTTAAAAGGGTCACAGAATAATACTACATGTCAAGGAACGATCAATTGAAATTTAAAAATTCTGATTATATATACACAACTTTATTTACACGAATTAATGGAAAACAAGCATGGACAACGATTACGTTGGGAACTAGAGAGTTCACTGATAAAATATTCTTTCGGCATTGTTGCATCTAAATAATAAATTACTATTAAAAACTGATGTGTTACGAATTAGCATAAACAATTCCAATTCTTTTTGTCTGAACTGATGCCTTCCCATAGCGTTTTGTTGCTTCTGTAAGAAAGGCACCCTCCATTTGTCTAACTACCTCATTGAAGAACATATGGGCAAGCTGTGAATGCAAAGTTGATCGAAATTCAAATGATACAGAAAAATCAATAATGCATGATTTTGGATTATCTTTCAAACCAGGACTAAATTTCCAAATTGTAAACAAATGATTAAATAACTTTCCTTCTGTACACTCTGCTCTCACTAGATGTGGCTTAACAAGGGTTACACTAGACGTGTAACTTTCATTTATTGGAGGAAAACCAATCACAAGATCAGCTTTCAAATGACCTGGTCTCTTTGAGAAAACTATAGACTTTTTACAAAATGGAACAAATTTCTTATAATTTTCAACGTCAGAAACCACATCATACATTTGTTCCATGGAGTACCTGCAATGTAAAAGTAAACTTCCTTTACGTATGTATGTGTTGAACAACAACTAACAAATTTATCCTACAAACATATCAATAACAGATTTAAAAAAAAAGGTTAATTTGCTAAATACAAATACACTTTGCTAAATTAAAAGTTTCGAAAGACAGTCCTGATATCATTGACGATCGCAGGGCAATGAAAAGAACATTTAAAATGCCCCAAGGGCAGTGTCCATATATAACTTAATGTAATTCTACATACCCAACTAGCTTTCTCCCAGAATATTCTTTCTTCTTGTCCGTGATTCCAGAAAAGCTGAAGAACGGTCGATAGCCTTGGCTGTTTATGTTTCCACGGAAACAGGTAATATTTTTTTCTAGGCTGATACATGACTTGTGTCTTACGATAATGTTTCTGCAACATACGCAATAAACTCAAATGAAGTCAGCACAATTTCTAACTTACAGCTCAAAATATTGAAACACAATCATTATATTTACCCACATGCGACTGAGCATCTCACTTGACAACCACAGCGTATCAGCTGACGACCACAACAAAAACTCCTTGCAGATGCCATCGCCACATTTTCGCAACTGATCGTGCGATTTCCACAAAACAGCAGCAGTAGTGTTGCTTGTACATCGATATAATATCGATTAGTCGATAATTTCGAATTATCGATAGATCGCAAACTTGAGGCGTTTGAAGAACTGCAGCGCATGTGCAGTAAAATAACTTGTACTATGGATGACTGTCAATATATTCACGATTTCAGGTGTAAACTGTTCACTGTCACATTTGGCCAAAACAGACAATATCCTTAAATGATTAACAAATACTCAATTAACTGTACATGTAATGATTGAACTTAATGAAATATACTAGCAATTTACCTTCTGAATACACAGTCGCGAATCAGGTTCATAAATAATTTTGCTGTGTGTGTGTGTGTGTAAGTATTACGACGTAACAAATGTGATAGTTGAACACTGAAAATATCAGACAACTTCGTCAAGTTTTTACACAGAAATTACGTAGCATGACATAATCATCCAATTTTTTGTACCTATTTAGTTCTCATGCAATGCAGTAAAACATAACAAATTCCAACACTTTATCTACCATCTTTTATTCATTCAAAGCTGTCTACACAAATGGCAGTGTTATGTTGTGCAGTACAGTTTCATGTCAAGTAAATAGATGACACAGAATTATTGGGTAGGAAGTTACTTGAATGGAGCATAGTAGGTTAACATTTTATCTGATGGAGTTTTAAGGAACTGCATCTTAATCATGCAATTCCGCATTATGGACACTACCTTTTCCATTTTTTGACACACGAAAGTTCTCAGAAAAGTGAACTCTATAGTGAATGTTGAAGTTCCTCCCTCCAGCTCAATTCCCATCGCGCAGCTATCACTGTCTCCTTGGACCTATTCTTTTCCCATCAACCTCCTCTCCTTTCTTTCCAATCGCCCTACCTACGTCACAGTCCATAATTCTGACTCCCGTCTCTTCTACCCCTTTGCCGGCGTGCCCCTAACGTTCTGTCCTCTCTCCCCTCCTATACCTCCTCTACACCTGACATGCCAAAGCCTGACCATTCTTCCACCTCTTCCAGTACGCTGATGACACCGCCTTCCTTGCCTTAGCTCCCACCCTCACTCGGTTGAATTGCCTCCTCCAGCAACACCTTGGTTTCTATGCAACTTGGTGTAACCAGTGGCTCCTCTCTATTAATCCCACCAAAACCCATGCAGTTATTGTAGGTCGAACGACCCCATCCTTTCGCTACCACGACTTTTACCTCACTCTACATTGCCAACCCATCCGCCTCACCCCCACCCTTAAATACCTAGGCTTAACAATAGATCAATCCCTCTCCCGGACTCCCCACCTCCGCACTATCCAAAATAAAGCTCACTCCCGTCTCCGCCCTCTGAAACTCCTTGTTGGCTGAACTTGGGGTCTACACCCTTCCACAGACCTTTACACATACAAATCCTTCATCCTCCCCCATCCTTTGTGTAGGCAGTTCTTCCTGGATCTCCCCCCTCCCACCGTCCTCCTACAAAAGCCCTCCGCCTCGCCTTCTATATCCCCCTTTATCCCCCACGCGAATCCTCTATGATCTCATCCTCTTTCCCCACCTTGTCCTCTTTATTGAACATCTCCGCCTCCGATACCTTTCCCGTAAATTAGACCCACCCAGTCGTCTCGTCCATCCCCTCTTCATGGATCCCAGTTCACTGCTGCGCCTCCGCCACTGTGTCCAACCCCCCCCTCCCACCCCACCCTCCGTATTCTCTCCTGTGGCAACTTCCGCAGCCTGCCCTCCGTCCTGACATTTATCCTTCCTACCAGCTGTGATCCTCCACCTCCCTCCCTCCACCTATCCCTTCCAAAGGGCTCCATCCCTCCTGTCTCTCCTACCCACTCCTCTCTCCCCCTGTCCCTCCGGCATCCCTCCACTCTCCCACCCTTCCAGGCTTCCTGGGACATCCTGCCTCGCATTCCTCCCCCCGGCCCAGTGGCCCCAGCCTGTTTCCGTGCTTTTGCTTCTCCTCCCTCCCTTACTCCTACCTCACCCCTAGCTTCCAGCCATTTCATTCAGTGCCGTCGTCCTGTGCTGGTGCTAGACACACTTGTGTTTTACAAAGTTTGTTTTATTTATATTAGTTTTTTTTTTGGAAAAAAAAAAGAAAAAGAAAAAAAACGAACTGCCAACGGCCAATCTGCGGCCGACTCGGAGTCTGTGTTAAATCGACTGTGTTTCTTTTTCCACCACCCTCTCCCTCTTTTCCCTCTCCACCCATCTATGATCTTCGGTGTTTTAATGTGTGCTCGGAGACTTTGGTGTCGTCTCAATGTGGTATTTTACTTTAATGAACAGTGAACGGCAAATCAGCAGGCGACACCTTGTGTTTTCTTGTACATGTTTCCTTTGCTATGTGGCCCTGAGTATTTTTTATCTTCATTTTGTCACCATATCCATGTTAAAAAGACTGCATTCTTTGCTCTGTTTTAAAACTCGTGTACTTTTCTCCAACAATGTCATTTTTGTATCCCATCCTCGTCGCCACTTTTGTGTCCCAACTTCATCGCCGCTTTTGTGTCCCAGCCTCGTCGTAGGTGTCGATGGCCGAGTGGATGAGACCGACACAGGAACAAAGACAGCACGCTGGTGCAGGTACGGAGGGGAGCAGCCAGAAACTATAAACACTAGAGTAAATTAGAAAGAGATATATATTGCACAGAATGTAACAATACTTAACTTTTACATAGTACTGCAGAATGTTGATACATAGTTGTTAGAGGCCTGCCTAGTGCCTGTACAATAGCAAAGTCTTCACTGGTGCCTATCTGATTACGAAGGTCCTAACTGGTTGCTATCTCCGTCCGAAGTGACCGATGTCGTTCACCGGTGGCCACGAGCGGCGTTGTAGCAGAGGGCGCACGTGGCTGTCGTCGTCAGAACGCCGCGCCGTGCGTGCACGGCGGCGCGCGGCGAAAGTAGGTGGCGCGCACTTTGTACTTGTGCGACACCACACCCCTCCCCCCCAAACCGCCGCGCCGTCGTGGCGTAGGGCTGAGGGCCACGGCGACGGCACTGGGAGGAGGGCCTGGGCGGGGGCGTTACTGGTGGGACGGGCGTCGTAGCTGAGGCTGGGATCAAGACGCCGTCCGCGCCCCGGCATCCGCCTTGCGATCCTCCAGGGAACCCATCGAAACCTGGGGAAGGGCGCCCGCCCCCGCCCAGAGGGAGCAGGTCATCTTCTTCTGAGGTGCGTGGCCCAGGCGGCGGCGGCACGCACGGTCCCGGAGTCCCTCTCGGTGACGCTGTCATCTGCGGCGGCGTCAGCGGCGGCGTCGCGTCGATCTCCATCGGGACGATCTCGTAGTCCGGGGACGAACGATGTGGTTGTGCTCCCTGGCGGTGAACTGGGTCTGGGATCAAGAAACCGGAGACAGGATCGCGCGGCCTATGCAGACGCAATTGGTTTGCGTGGCGCCGCAGCTCCGACCCTGTGGAAGAACGTACAACATACATATTGCGACCGAGCACGCACTGAATGGTGCCCGGCAACCATGTCTTCTTATTGCCAGCAAACACCCTGTACAGCACCGGCGTGGAAACCTGAAAACGCGTAGCGCCATACGAACCGACTCGGTGCGTGGGAGGCTGCAGCAGGTGAAGGAGAGTGCGGTGACGGCGGCCGTGTAGCAGCTCGGCAGGAGACGGGCCGTCACGTGGCATGCACCGATACGTAGACAGGAAAATTTGAAGAGCTTGCTGCCTGGAGTGCTGACCTTTCATCTTTTCCATGTGAGACTTGAATGTTCGAACGAAACGTTCTGCTTCACCATTGGACTGAGGGTGAAAAGGTGCAGTGGTAATATGCTGAATGCCATTCACACGACAAAACTGTTGAAATTCCGCACTAACAAACTGAGGTCCATTGTCACTGACGATAGTTTCAGGCAAGCCTTCGATGCAAAACACTGATGTTAAGACACTGATTGTACTAGAAGCTGTCGTTGAGTTCATGGCAATCACAAAAGGAAACTTGCTGAAAGCGTCTACAACAATTAACCAGCGCGTATTCCAGAAAGGTCCGGCAAAGTCAATATGTAAACGTTGCCATGGTCCCTTGGGGCGTGGCCAGTCTGAGAAACGTTGCGGAGGAGCCGCCTGATGCTCCGCACAAACTGTACACTGTGATGTCATGCTCTCTATCTGAGCGTCCATACCAACCCAGGTACAATGACGTCTGGCCAGTTGCTTTGTCCTAACAATGTCCCAATGTCCTTGATGCAGGAGGCGTAACACTTCTCGTTGCAGGGAACGAGGAACAATCACTCTTGCTTTGTCGTTGTCGGTATGCAACAACAGTACACCCTGACTTAAAGATAATGCATGACGTTGTGCAAAATAACGTCGAACCAGAGGCCGATCAATGTCTTTGGCTCTGGCAGGCCAACCAAAGAGAACAAAACGTGCTACCACACTTAGGTCTGCATCCGCAGCTGTTTCCTGTGCAACCCGACGAGAGTTCAAAGGAAAGTCTGCGACAGCGGAAGCATCTCTGGAGTCTATCTGACAACATGCCATTTCTGAAGAATCAAATGATACATCCTGGCCAACCGGAAGTCGGGAAAGTGTGTCCGCGTTGGCGTGTTTAGTGGTAGGTCGGTACAAAATCTCATACTGATAATTAGACAATATCAAGGACCATCTCTGAAGCTTTTGTGCCGTACGTGGCGGAATCGGCTTTGTGGGTGAGAACAACGACGTGAGAGGCTTGTGGTCTGTCAACAAATAGAATTTTCCGCCATAGAGATAATGATGAAACTTTGTGACGCCGTAAATGATTGCTAAGGCCTCCTTTTCTATCTGACTGTAATTCTGTTGCGTTGGCGTCAGTAGCTTGGATGCAAAGGCAATAGGACGATCGTGAGAACCAATACGATGTGAGATTACTGCGCCCAGACCGTACGACGAGGCGTCAACTGCTAACACTACAGGCTTCTGTGGGTCAAAGGGAATCAAACATGCATCACTGAGAAGTGCAGACTTTAGTTTGTCAAAAGCAACCTGGCAATCTTTGGACCATACAAAAGGAACATTCTTCCTAAGTAAGTGATGCAGTGGAGCTGCAATCTGAGAGGCATCGGGAATAAATCTGAAATAATAGTTAAGCTTTCCCATTACTGCTTGCAATTCATGCACATTCTTAGGAGGAGGCAAGTCTTTGATTGCTCGAAGATGTGATTGTAAGGGATGTATTCCTTGGGCATTAATCACATGGCCTAGGTACTCTATTTCAGTTTGAAAAAACGAACACTTTGCTTTATTGCAACGTAGACCTGCTGCAGTCAAAACTTTGAAAAGGCACTCCAGGTTTGCTAAATGTTCTTCAACTGTACGTCCGGATACCACAATGTCATCTAAATAGTTCGAACAACACGGTACAGAAACTGTCAGCTGTTCCAAAAGACGCTGAAAAATAGCGGGAGCGGAAGAACTGCCAAAGGGTAGGCGGTGAAATTGAAAAAGGCCCATGTGAGTATGAATGACGAAAAACTTTTTTGACTCGTCATCAAGTGGAATCTGTAAGTATGCCTCAGCTAAATCAATCTTGGAAAAGAAACGAGACTGTCCTAATTTGTCCATTAGTTCGTCAGGTCTGGGCAAGGGATAAGTGTCTACAATTGTTTGACTGTTCACTGTTGATTTGAAGTCCGCACAGAGACGAAGTTTTCCTGACGGCTTGGGTATAATTACTATAGGCGAGGCCCACTGACTCGCAGAAACAGGAGAAATCACCCCACTATCTTGCCAACGTTTAAGTTCTTCGGCAACTGTATCACGCAAGGCGATAGGCACTGGTCTAGCTTTACGAAATTTTGGAACTGCAGCTTCTTTTAAAGTTACATGTGCCACGAAGTCTTTTGCACAACCTAGTTCCGGCGAAAACAAGTCACTATATTTGTCACACAATGCATTGATTTTATCCTGAGGCACTATTGACGAAATTTGAAGTACATCTCTTTGAATTGATAAACCAAACAAGTCGAAAGCATCTAGTCCAAAAATGTTCTGTGTCGATTTGGCCTGAAGAACTACAAAAGCAACTGTTTTTGTTACACCTTGAAAAGAGGCGGGCAGGCTACACGTTCCTAGCACGGGAATATTTTGACCTGTATAAGCTGTTAACACTTGCTGTGACGGCGACAATTTTGGCGAACCCAGCAGTTCATAAGTGTCTTTATTAATTAATGTCACAGCGGAACCAGTATCAAGCTGAAATTGCACAGTCTTATTTTCTATAGAGAGAGTAACAAAGAGTTTGTGCTTCTGGCGCACGACCGGTGCGCGAATATGGGCAACTTCTGACACCGGTTGTTTGCTGCACTTGCGCATGCGCGGGCTACGTAGTGAAGTAAGCGGCGCAGGATCGGCACACAGCGGATTAACAACACTGTCACTAGATGGCACTACCGCCAGATCGGCGTCCGCGCAATGCGAGGCTACTACAGATGCACTAACTACAGCACTAAAATGTTGAGTAGCTACTTGATGTCTACTGTCACTAGCTACACAGTACTGGGCACAATTACAAGGAGCAGTTGCAGAAGGCACTATTTTCACTACAGGAATGCACTGTTCATAGTCATTTTGCTTGTCCCGAACCCGTTTCCGTTGCACTGTTTTACGCGCTCGTTGGCGCTTGCTACGTGGTGCACTATATAGTTTTGCCATAGGCGCAGAACTACTTTCTTGAAATTGAGATCCAAGGAAAGCACTGTTCAATTCCACAGCCCGTATAACATTTACAGAATGAACTGTTCTCGCACTTTGCGAAGCACCGTTTCTAACGTTACTGTTCTTTGAGTTTTTAATGTGCATACACACAGACTGCACATGTCCCGATTTGCCACATTGATAACAGGTTGCGTTGCGACTAGGGCAATGAGCACGCTTGTGGCGAGACACACACTGGGGGCAAGATTTACGTACATTTTTCTGAAATGAGCGTTGGCGCCCGTTATGCAAATTACTGTGTCTAACACTACGGGGCGACCTTTGCGTCGCACTTTTACTCTGGCTACTGTTCACTGTCTGTTCAGCACGGCCTGTACTATTGTAAGAATCACTAGTGCTACACTGAGAACTACGGCTAGGAAAGCGTCCGTTGCGGCGCACTGAATTAACACTGTGGCTTTGCATTTCTACATCCGCTAAGTCAAAAGTATCATGCGCATCTATAAGCTGCAGTACACTGTCTAATGAGGGGTCAGACTGTTTTAGAATTGCAGCCCTAATTCTGGGGTCCTGAATGTTCTGAGTAATCGCATCCCTCAACATCACGTCACTATACGAAAGTCCACAAGAGCAAGTAAATTTACATTGGCGGGTTAAGCCCTTCAATTCCGTAATCCACTCTTGGTGTGACTGCTGTGGTAATTTTTTAAGTCTGAAAAATCGGTACCGCGCAGCGGCTACGAGAACTTTCCTCTCGTAATGAGCATTCAGTGCATCTACAATTTGTTCAAAGTCTACATCACGAGGAGAGGCGTGAGGGAAAAGTTTTTGCAATAATACGAAGGTCCGGGGGCCCACAATCGATAAGAAAAGGTTCTTCACTCTCTGACCTGTAATTTGATGAGCCGCGACGAGTTCTTGAAACTGTGCGAAATAGTCGCTCCATTCTTCCTCATGTTCGTTGTATTGGCGAAATGTAGGAAGCGTTGCGACGGCAGGTGTGGGCTGCTGAAGCGGCGGCTGTTGTTGTTGGTGAGCAGCCTGTGTCATCAACTGCGACACGGCCTGCAGTAGTTGAGTGATTTGCGCCGTCTGTAACTGAATAATTTCCATTAAGTTTGGGTTCGGGGTAGTGGCCATGCTGACCGATTAGGCGCCGCGCATACAAGTAAATTATAACAAAACACAAATGCAATACGAAAGAGGACGCTCTGCAACAAAAAAGTCCACAAACACGTAACTGAAAATGTTCCCCCAAAAATCTTATAATAAGGGTGGGTGGGCGGGAGCAATTTCTGCGTGCTCCGACTGCTGCTGTCTGGCTGCTGCTAGCGTGCTGGTCCACGGTTCTATCCCATCCTCGTCGCCACTTTTGTATCCCATCCTCGTCGCCACTTTTGTGTCCCAACTTCGTCGCCGCTTTTGTGTCCCAGCCTCGTCGTAGGTGTCGGTGGCCGAGTGGATGAGACCGACACAGGAACAAAGACAGCACGCTGGTGCAGGTACGGAGGGGAGCAGCCAGAAACTATAAACACTAGAGTAAATTAGAAAGAGATATATATTGCACAGAATGTAACAATACTTAACTTTTACATAGTACTGCAGAATGTTGATACATAGTTGTTAGAGGCCTGCCTAGTGCCTGTACAATAGCAAAGTCTTCACTGGTGCCTATCTGATTACGAAGGTCCTAACTGGTTGCTATCTCCGTCCGAAGTGACCGATGTCGTTCACCGGTGGCCACGAGCGGCGTTGTAGCAGAGGGCGCTCGTGGCTGTCGTCGTCAGAACGCCGCGCCGTGCGTGCATGGCGGCGCGCGGCGAAAGTAGGTGGCGCGCACTTTGTACTTGTGCAACACCACAGTCATCATATCCATTTTAATTATCTTCAGATTTTATCACCTTTACTTTCTTGCATACAACTTTGTATTTTATATAACGAAATCATAGTTCAATGGGGCGATCTATAATTGTTTAATAATAATTTTGCAGCCAAGATCGCATCTTTCATTTATTAAGTTACCGGTTTCGGCGTGCTCGACGCCATCTTCAGACCTGTCGTAATTTACATAACTTCACGACATTTTTTACATACTAAAAGAGTACATCCAGGTTGAGGCATCACCAAACATAAAATTACTAGAACCATTAGAAGATGGATATATATATTTTATTTGTGACCGGTAACTTAATAAATGAAAAATGCTATCTTGGCTGCAAAATCATTATTAAACTTTGTATTTTTACATCTCTCTCAGCTGAAGAGGTCTTGCGTGCGCTGACAGCCCACCCCTTTTAGGAGAACTGAAATTACAACAACGAAAAAAAATCAAAAGATCAATGTTTTACAAATTTTCAACGAACTGTGAAAAAAAAAGCTTATTATAGATAGCTGTTATTTCAGACCACTGAATATGTTTTATATTCAGTGAAACGAAACGAGTCTGGTGAAGAACAATCACTCTTATTATCATTCCGTAGACGGACCAATACCTTTCATGCAGTTTATTTGGATAAAATTCGAATTGAAACTAACACAATACATGACGTAAATTTTCACCATATACATAAACGCAGTTTCCGTCAACAGTTAGCCAGCAGAACGAAAGGCAGTACATAAGGCCAAATACCTAATGGAAATGTCAACGAAAATGAAAGACCTTTTAAATTTCTGTTTAGCCTTGTGATTCATGAAATATAATTTTTGCTTAAATACAAACAGCTGACAGTGAAGGGATTGAGCCTCGTCTACAATTTAAGATGAAGGGATTCAAATAAAACTTGCTGTTATACATTTGTTGTTCTAATATATTAACCTCCACGTTTAAAAACTATACACAGTGAACAAATTACAGGTAACATTAGCTTTGCAAAAATTTATTTCTGAAATCCTTCTCCAGAAAGTAGTCTGGGCATAATACATAGCTTTTATTCAAATGTTCTGGGCCCTCCTTTCTCAAAATTTCATCAGTCAGCTCTTCGCTTACAAATAACCCACTGTCTGTGTCTATAAAGAACTTATAAAAAGAGTACATCAAGCGCTAAAGGCACTGTTTATTGAAAGTAAACGATCTCATATGCCCAATGGTAGCTTCCTTAAACTATCAGAATTAGAATTCTCTATTTTTCGGGAATCTAAAGTAAGATTTCGGTGTATATCGCTGTTCGTAGTTTGCTGTTACGTCCATATGTCGCACATACATCTCCTCTTCCAACCATTTCCTACTTCTATAAAGTACGCAGGTGAATGATGTAAGTGTCCTGAGTCTCACAGTGTTAATCGGCTGCTCACTCCCAGTTTTAGTTCACAACTCACGCCGCTAGGAGGTGCTCGGGAGTGCAGTCGCACGTTTCAGTGTAGTTTCCGCTATTATCTTTATAAGGTTATTTGCTGCTGCCAATCTGCTGGCTGTATGTATGTATAGTTGGCATGAAATAATAATAAAGAAAAGAAAGAATTCATAAGATAACCAGCAGCCCCATCAGTGTTTGGAACATTTAAAAAAAAAAAAAAAAAAAAAAAAAAACATGTCCCATGAATCAATAACAATGCGAAGAAAAAGCATTTAGCTAATGTGCTGTTGCGGACAGGAGCTGTTTAATAGTGGAATGGAGTAATGAAATAAGGGTGTAACGTAAGAGAAACTATAACAACTACAAAAGAAGATATTACCAACAAATCTCATCTAGCTATGAATCACTCTGTAGCATTACATTTAATATTTTTTTATTAAAATTATATCTGCGACGCTTGTCACTAACATCGGTTCCCTCTACCACTATATCTCTGATTATTTTGTTTTAAAAGAGACTTTCAGTTTTTTTGATGGGGCTGAGGGAAAAACGGAATCGCTCGACGTTCTTTGTCTTCTTACTTTTGAATAGATCGGATGTCTCCTCTTTTGTCTCTCCACATTGACTATGTACGTGTGAGCTTATAACTTATTAATTGTAATAAATACCTCAGTTGATTTGAAATAATTATTTCATGCAAAATGCCTTTTCCCATTTTCGCAAATTTTGTAATGTTATTTCCAGCAAGACGCATAATTCGTAAAATGATGCTTGGCCATTGTTACGAATCGCTTCGCGATTGCTTAAGAACATTCCAGATGCGACCTTCACTTACGCACAATTTGTTCTGATTTTTTATTTCAAAGCCTGCAGTAAATCATCTTCCCGTTAAACGAAGTCCGATAATTTTGCACATTTAACCACTAATCGTAACTGGAATTAAACATGGTCATGAAACTTTAGCATGCGAAGCTTACGAAAACAAGCATCAGTTTACAGTGAAAAACCAATTATTCCATACAGGTTTGACTACAGTGATATGGCTGCAATACAACCTGACTTCTCCCGGCAGGTAAAGAGCGGATTCCGCCACTTTCTTTTGTAATGATGCTTTCTGGAGTTGTCTTTGTGCTAACCACTACTACAGCTAAATCATGATGCCGGAACCTTTAATGTTTTTCTCAGCATAGCTCTCTTCATATTATTCATTGCAATATTCTCTAGTTTGTTATATTGCAATAGCGGTACTTAACTTTAACCTTGACGTCAACACCAACGAAAGAGAAACATTAGACCTCCTTGTAGGAGTAATTAGTACAATTCAAAATAATGGACTTGTACGTTTAGAGCAACGCCCAATAAACTGGAATGAGTTCGTATTGTAGATAAATATCAAGTCTTCTCCACGGGAAACGCATGCCTTTGTAGTTCCAATGTGAAATAAAGTATTCTTTCTGATGAATAAAGATCTTTCTGTGGAATAACGGGAGGGAATGGGAAACAAGTAAAAAGGGCCGTCATATTTTCATATTCTTCCCTCATGAACCACAGACATTGCTGAGGTGGGGTGGCTTGCGTGCCTCAACGATACAGATTAGTTTAATAAGTCATGGTTGCAAAATACCAACACGAATTATTTATAGACGAATAAAAACTGGTGAATCCGACCATGGGAAAGATCAATTTGGATTTAGGACAAATTTAGGAACACGCAAGGCATTAGTCATATTTTAAGACTTATCTTAGCAGACAGATCAAAGTAGGCCACTGTACGAAATAATAGCTTAATTCTGGTAGGAGGTACTCAGATAAAAGTTTACTGTAGTAAATATATATAATTTAGTAGTAATATTAGAAAAAGGTCCGCGTGAACTACCGGCTACTCCCTGCTGCTAAAACCTTGTTCCCTGGCCCAAATTGAGAACTGACTTTGTTCAAATTACTCTAATAACAGGAAGTTAACGATACAGTGGCCGATATACGTAGCAGCTCACACGAAATTACACACATGCATTAGTAAACAAGCCACAGAAATCAAAGTTATTTCATAAAGGTGGCCAAAGAACATTTATGGCGCAACGGAACTTAAACATAAAAAAAATGCATCTGAGCTTCTTCTCGTCACTGGTGAAAAACAATTTTAAATAAAAGGGGGAAGGTGCTCAAAACTACCATTTATAGGCAAGTCAAAATTATACCGAACTTAAGTTGTTTATTCAGGTCGGACGCAAGCAAAAGGGGGAACAAATTTTCTTAATACTATAAAATGCTTCCCATTTATACGTTCTAATACTGACGATGCCCAGCATTAAATTTAACCTAAATTACACAGAACTCAACGCTACTGGGGGGAGGATTTACAAACAACACTCACTCGCCCATACACACGCAATGCAACAACGAAACTCACCAAAATCAGCGTGCTGAAACGAGGCAGAAGCAGACGCCGCTATCGTAGGCGAAATCCAGCAAACCCCGAGCTACCACACAACACAATATACAATAAAACTGCAAAGATGACTCTGGTCTGTCATGCCTGATTTGATATAGTGCGTGAGTGTTGTTGTTGGTTTTGGAGGGGACTAAACAGCTAGGTCATCAGTCCCCTGTTACTAACTGAGAGTCCACTGTCAATAACGAAAAGTAAAACAAAGGTCTAAAACTGGTCACGCACATAAGGTACAGGTTGACAATGAACAAACCACTGATAACGTAAAACGAAGACACACAGAATTGTTAAAAGAAAGTCAGGGATAAAACTTGCTAGTGGAGTATCTTGGCTGGCTGATCACAAAGAAAAAACAGGATGAGCCAGCCATACTGCATACACCAAGAACCCCTAAGGGTGTGAAAAAAAAAAAAAAAAAAAAAAAAAAAAAACTGGATTGGTGGTGGCCTAAGATGTCAGGCCACAGCACCCACCGTTAGATAGAGTCATAAAAACCAGCAGCGCGGATAAAACTTAAAACTTTGTTAGCCATAGAGGCGTCGTCACCTAAAACTAAGGGTAGTGCGTCTGGAAGAGTAAAATAGTGCCGCAGGTTGGCTAAAAGCGGACAGTCCATCAAAAGATGGACCACTGTCAACACAGTGCCACATCGACACACGGGTGGAGCCTCACGCCGAAGAAGATACCCGTGGGTTAACCACGTATGTCCAATCCGGAGGCGACAGAGGACAACTGACTCCCGGCGGGTCGGCCGCAGTGAAGAGTTCCACAAAGCTGTGGAGAGCTTCACTGCCCGAAGCTTATTCGGTGCAGTCGCCGTAGCCCACTCGGTACTCCAAGCCTCGCGTACCTTCCGGTGCAACACCAGTTTAATATCCTGTTCCGTAACACCAATAGTGAGAGGTGCTCCCATAGTGGCCTGCTTGGCCAATCGATCAACATGTTCATTCCCTGGTATGCCAACATGGCCTGGGGTCCACACAAAGACCACAGAACGGCCTGATTGGCATAGGGAGTGAACAGTATCCTGGATCGACCGCATATAGTGCGTGAGTATGGCAAAGTTAAGTTGCATCTAGATTAGACCGCGAGCAAACACGCTAACAGCGACACACGGCTAGGTTTTATGATCGCAAAAAATGTTCAAATGTTTGTAGAGTCTATGGGACTTAACTATGGGGTCATCAGTCCCTAAAGTTACAAACTACTGAAGAACTAGCTACAACTAAGGACGGCACAAATATCCATGCCCGAGTGGGGATTCGAACCCCCGACCGTAGTGGCCGTGCAGACCGTGACTGAAGCGCCTCAGTCCCCTCGGCCACCGCGGCCGGCACATGATCGCACTCCACTGAAGGTGAAGTGGTTAAAAATCGGATTCATTACACAAAATCACGGTGGACTCTTAAGTTGCAATCTGAGAGTAAACTATCTAGGCACTGGTTTTATGAGAAGTGGCGTGAATTGAGGTGACTAGCTGCAAAACCCTTAAGTCTGAGTTTGGACCCACATAGTTCAGAAAACCGATAAAAATGTATAAATTCAATTTCTGAAAAATAAAGAAAATTAACTACAACATGCAACACCTAGAACTGCGTAGAATTTCATAAGGAAGCTGCTGAAATGAAGCAGCATGCGATTGGGAGCGTTCACAGAGACGAAAAAAGTCCGTTCACAAAACCCGGAAAAGTGTAATAATTACAAAGTCGGAAAAATAAAAATAAAAAGTACGGCATGCAACCCATAGAAATGTTTAGAATTTCATAAGCCAGCTATTGAAGGAGGTTGTACAAGGCTCAGAGAGAATTACTGACAAAGACTGAGTGCATACTAAAAGTTCAGAGAAGAAACAGCAAAATTAAAATAGGCGGGGAGAGAAGATCGTGAAATGTTAGTGGAATTCAGAAGGATACACGCATAGTTACTTGCCTGATGTGCATGGAACAAACAATAATGGAAGCTGAAGTCTTTGTTCTAAGAACCAACCACGTGGAACACACATCACTGCACTCACAGAAGAAACGATAAGAAAGATTTTTACATGCATTGTACAAAAATCGTCTGTTAGAAATTAGGTCCCACAAAGCTAGAAAAGAATGTACACAGAGTTCATACACTGCCACAAAATCACAAAAGATTTGAATATACCAGGCCATTGTCAAACTGCAACTAGTAACACATACACCGCACTTATCTGTTGGATATCACTGGATTGAAAAACTATAACAAATTTCCGTGCACGATCGGAAAAAAAATATTCCGAAAAATGAATCTAACTTCAAGAGTCTAAGTTAAACATACTAGACAACGAATCGCTACCATCACAGCAGACACAAGAGCAGAACCAACCTTACCTCACCACGATCCGAGCACAAAGTGACCACCGAGCGGCCAGGAGACGGAAAGCTACCGGAAACTAGGCAAATCCCATCGGTGGTGGGGAGAGAAGATCGCAAGACTCGCCCTGGAGAGAGCTCGTCTACTGACTTGTAACCAAAGGGTGTAGAAATGTCTTTGGTCGCAGCAGCAGCAGTGGTAGGTAATGACTATCGACTCTGAGCCAGAGGCAACCATGCAAAGCGAGCTATTACCATCCACGTTCAGACAGCCATTAGATCCTCGCATATCTACTTAAAAGTAAAACAAGTACACATTCTCACAGGGACATTGGCGTAGCAGGGAAGCTGTACTTAAGGCCACATTCATAATCACAATAATAAATTATTAAAACAACAAAGTCCTAGCATATTAACTAACATTTCAGAAACTATTATTTTAAAACATGAAATAAAAATGCTATTCCTCATGCCATGAAAAGAGTGGGGTTCTAGTTCTAACAAAATGCCAATCTAGCGTCATCAAATAAATTACAATTTTATAAAAAATATATGGGAGACGACAGACGGTCGTCTTTCGAGATGAAGGGAAACCTACATTTTTAGCATTTGTGGATCTGGAGAAAGCTTTTGATAATTTTGACTGGAATACACTTTTTCAGATTCTGAAGCTATATTCAACTTATACTAAAAGCAGACAACAATTATTAGCGTCGAAGGTCATGAAAGGGTCGCAGCAGTTGAGAAGGGAGTAAGACAGTGTTGAAGCCTTTCCCAAATGTTATTCAATCTGTAATTCAGCAAGCTGTGAAGGAATGCAAGGAGAAATTTGGAGAGGCAATTTAAGTCCAGGGAGAGAAAATAAAAACTTTTTGGATTGCTGACTACGTAGTAATTCTGTAAGAGACAGGAAAAGTCCTGGAAGAGCAATTGAATGGAATGGACAATGTCAAGAATAGAAGAATAGAAGGTATGAGATGAACATTAACAAGAGTAAAACAAGGGTAATGGAATATGGTGTCAGAGAAAATCAGGTGATGCTGAAGGAATTTGATTAGGTAATGGGACAATAAAAGTAGTAGATGAGTTTTGTTATTAAGGTAGCAAGAAAACTTCAGAGGCCGAAGTAAAGTAGATATAAAATGTAAAATGGCAATGGGAAGAAAAGCGTTTCTCAAGAAGCGAAATTTGTTGACTTCCAATATTAGTTTAAATGTTAGGAAGTCCTTTCTGAAAGCATTTGTGTGGAGTGTAGCACTGTATGTGCGTGAAACATGGACGATAAGAACTTCAAACAGAAAGATGATAGACGCTTTAGAAATGTGGTGTTTTAGACGAATGATGAAGAGTAGATGGGTAAATCACGTAACTAATGAGGAGGTACTCAACAGAATTTTGGAGAAAAGGAGTTTCTGGCGTATCCTAAGCGAAGGGATAGGTTGATGGGAATCGTCCACTTAGCATTAGAACGAAGTGTGTGGGGTAAGACTCGTAGAGGGAGACCGAGGGACGAATACAGTAAGCAGATTCAAAGGGATGTAGGTTGCCGTACGTATTCTAAGATGAAGAGGCTTGCACAGGACAGGGTATCGTGGAGAGCTGCATGAAACCAGTCTGCATACTGAAGATCACAACAACAATTCGAATGTCAGGGAACGTCTAGGCCATACCAGTCCCAGTCCGGTATGGTCCATTTTGCTATTGTACACGGTCCTTACTCCGCGCATTTGCAGCACGTGAACATGAGGCAGAGTGCTGACACAACACGTGCGGAATATGGTTCCCCAGAACGCACGCTTCCACACTGACAGCAGCTAACTCACGTCAGGCCACCAAACTCACCTGACGTGTGTCTAGCTGTAAGAGACTTAGCTGATACTGTATCACGCACACTACTATAGGACATATTGATACAAACACGCCCACTCTGCAGTAGAGAGAGAGACAGGCGGAAAAGACAGAGGAGAACACGTGCACTGACAAACATAAGAACAAATAAAAACCACAAGCACAAGTACAAACTGAACACAAGCCTACCACACATGTAAAGGTAACACGTATAGTGTGACAACATTTAGAGAGAAAGTTAAAACACATGTAGTTACAGACGTTAACTATCAACTAAGTCTAGAGTAAAACGTCAAAGCTGTAAATAGATAAGTTTGGAAACAGTAAAATGCAGCTGTAACTTACCGGGTCGTAGCTCGTTGCCTCTTGAAGTTCTCGTAGATCGGCGCTCTCGGTAACAGCTGGCTGACATTTCATGGGGCAAAACTAATCTACTACAAATAACGTAGGCAACACGTAGGATTTCAGTTCACTGACACTTTAATGGTTTATTAGCGCCCAGTTGTCACAATTTACGGCCAGAGTAAAAGTCTCATTAATACAATCACCACAACCCAGTACGGTACGTACATTCCTCACGTCAATAATATTAATTTACTCAGTTCATGTGGGGAATACAAAAGTTCGAGGTGTACATTTCAATGTGGCACAAATATGAAGGATTAATCAATGTAGATACACTTTCTACACGACTAACATTGAAAAAAATATACATAATTGTTCAAAATTAAAGTGCAAAGTAACGTGGATTATGCCTCAGATCAAGAATGTAACAAGACTCATTTACATGGCGCGAAAGCATCCTATTTATATCATCCAAACAAGAACACTGAAAATTACGTATTGTTAATTGAGTTCATTACATTAATTATAACAGAAAAGCAAACAATTACACGAAACTGGATATAGCAAAAGATAGCGTAAATAATACTGAGTAAATTGATATACAGAACTCTGTTAAATTAAGATTCCCTCACTTTCAAATATATCTAAATAGCTTTTTAACCAATTACGTTGTAATAAATGGCAATTATTCACAAACTAATGAGGGGACAACTTTCCTAAAATTACTTGTGAAACATAAAAATACCTATTTTAATATTATGAGAAAAGAATTTAATTAGTTTATCAGAGATACTAATTAGCCTACTATATGACCTATAGCGATATGCTTCTTGCATGAAATAATTAATATTTACTTATTACACAAACCTATGCGTCGCCAAGTAATAGAAAATAACTTCAGCTAATCACGTTAGAAAAAAAAAAGTTTTGCAAAAGAAAATGATAATAGATTAATTACACTCGTATCTATTATTACACAACAGTAGTTTCGGGAGGTTCAGTAATGCAAGCAAATGGGAATAAATCCCAATATGCTTTGTTACACAGCCTATACACCGTAACGAATAGCATGTAGACGAACAGAGAAACAACCGTCACCACCTGTAAATAAAACCACACCTTGTAGTTAAGTGGTAGTAATTAACGGCCCGTCGACAGCGTGGTCATTAGAGACGGAAGTAATCTTAGAGTTCAGTAGCTGTTTCAAGAGAATTCTCTGTCTAGCGTATCATTTATGTTTAGAGAATATTATCTCAAGCAAGATCTATGAAGAACTCAAAAAGCTCGAGGTTTTTCCAAGGTATGCAGTCCTGGATGGCCCGATTCAAATAGCATGTTGTCTTTCCCTCTGTATCTATCCTATCTTCTTTTTAATAATTTGTTTGTAGTTTATTTTTGTATTATTTTTATTACCGGTATGTCTAAACATTGTAAGTGGATATAGTCATATATAATTATGTAATGAAAACACGTCAATTTATTTAAATAGGCGATGGATCATTAATAAAGATCCGATACCCAGTACATTTTGCTAGGTTATAAAGAGGGCTCATCACGGATAATATTATATGAAGTTAACACAAGCAAGTTCACTACCTCAATACGCTCTGTTCTACATATGGTTGCCGGCCGCGGTGGCCGAGGGGATACATCGAACAAAAACGAACAAACTTGATCAACGTCCGCAACGAACAGAACTACACATAGAGCAAAAAAAAAAAAAAAAAAAAAAAAAAAAAAAAAAAAAAAAAAAAAAAAAGGGGATTGAGGCGCTCCAGTCACGGTCTGCACGGCCACTACGGTCGGGGGTTCGAATCCCCCCTCGGGCATGGATATTTGTGCCGTCCTTAGTTGTAAGTAGTTCATAAGTAGTTTGTAAGTATAGGGACTGATAACCCCGTAGTTAAGTCCCATAGACTTTACAAACATTTGAACATTTACATATGGTTAATAAACACAAATAAAAATGAGAAGAAGGGTGCGTTACATAGAAATAACTTTCACAACACTTTCGTTTAAACTTTTACACCATACGTTTATTTATTAGATCAGAGCACTGTTCACTGGTAATAGCAGTGTACGTTGGCGTTTCTAACATAACTCGTAAGCCCCCAGACAATATTTACTTTTCCGAAAATATTTCGAATCAGGCAACCAGGCTACTGTTCATTACATGAAGCCTTTCCACTAGCCTGTGCCTAACAGCAAATAGTTTGTCTTTAGATTAACTAGAATCACAGTTCCTTTGAAAAAAAAAAAAAAAAAAAAAAAAAAAAAAAGCAATGTTCTGGAACAGATACCTGCACAATTTAGTGGAAAGTATGAATTGTTAAGAAAGTCAGCTAACACTTCCTGACGAGGTGCACTTTTACAACCAGTTTCCCAACAACTTGGTATAACCGTTCTGATCCACGTAAATTTATCGAAATCACAGTGCCTAAACTTCATACACTGCAATCATCAAGCCAACGTAGCACTCGGTGTTTTAAGAAGAAATCTTGCAAGTTCAAAGAGTAACTTGCCGCACTCGTAAATTCTCCTAAGTTCGACTGCACTTTCCGCACTCTGAAAACTTTTAAAGTTTCACTCTTCCAAAAGTCGCGGTACAGACCGGCATAACTTCGCCATCACACACACTCCCCCAATTAGGCCAACCGCCCAGCCTTTATACCTGTCCTCCGGAGAAAGCCCGACATCATCAAAATCGCCAGTTGCTACCCCTCTCCAACGTACAACGCTTTACTAAGTATACCGTCCATTCCTACATAGTCATCTTTAAACACTTATACTAAACACAAATAAATATGAAGCTGATCACAGTAATTAAAATGTTTGATTTTACATTTCATTTATATAATTTCTCCTATGGAGCGATTCAGATATCAATGTCACCTCTCCCGCCATTTGCAGTATAATTTTCCTCTTTCAAACTTATTTATACTGTACATTTTTCTTAAGGTCTGAGGATATTTCGCCTGTCTCATACATCTTACTCACCAGGTGAAATACGTTCCTTGTGGCTGGTACTCACAAACTTCAGTAGCTCTGAGGAAATGACATCTACTCCATGGGCCTTGTTTCGAGTTAGGTTTTCCAGTGCTCCGTCAAATTCATCTCTCACTGTGGTACCTCCTATTTCATCTTCATCCACTTCCTCTTCCCTTCCTGCAACATTGTCTCGAAGTTCATTTCCTTTCAAAAATTCAAATGTTTGTAAAGCGTATAGGACTTAACTAGGGGGTCATCAGTCCCTAAACTTACAAACTACTTATGAACTACTTACGAACTAGGACGGCACAAATATCCATGCCCGAGGGAGGATTCGAACCCCCGACCATAGTGGCCGTGCAGACCGTGACTGAAGCGCCTCAGTCTCCTCGGCCACCGCGGCCGGCTCATTTCCTTTGTAGAGCCTCTCTATACAGGGTGAATCACCTAACACTTGCACCGCAAATACTGCGGAAACGGAAAGTGTGATTGATGTGCGGTTTTCACAGAATGGATTGGTAGTCAGGGGCTCGTATTTTTCGCCAAGAAACAGATTGTAATATTACTTAGAAAGTGTATTTTTTTATGGAAACATACAGTTTTTTAAATGGCAGAATGGTTGTTTCTATCATGCACTGCAATTTTTGACACCAGCTGTGTACAAAGAAATTTGAATGACATTTTTATCACGTTTAGTGTGGGTGCTACAACCGTTCAAAGTTTCGGGGGCGGAGGTTACGATAGCATAGCTGACTGCCCGAGTGGTTAGCCTCTGGGGCACGGCCCACTGTCTCATGAGCACCAACCAGTCAGCTACGCTGTCGTATCCTCCACCCCGACAACCTCTGGTGTCAGAAATTCCAGTGCATGATAGAAACAATCATTGTTCCATTTGAAAAATTGTATGTTTGCATAAAAAATACACTTTCTAGGTATTTTTAGAATCTGTTTATTGGCTAACAATACGAGTCCTTGACTACCAATACATTCTGTGAAAACCGCACATCAATCGTACTTGCCGTTTCCGCAATATTTGCGGTGCAGATGTTAGGTGATTCACCCTGTATAGTCTTTCCACCTTTCAGCTCTCCCTTCTTCACTCAGAACTGGTTTCCCATCTGAGTTCTTGACATTCATAGAGCTATTTTTCTTGTTTCCAAATGTCTCTTTTATTTTCCTGTAGGCGGTACCTATTTTTCTCCTAGTTATACATTCTTCTACAGATTTGCGTTTGGCTTAGCCATTTTGCACTGCCTGGTAGTCTCATTACTTTGTCTTCTGTACTCCAGTTTACCTGCTTGATTTACTGCGTTTTTATATCTTCTCCTTTCATCAATTACATTTAGTATTTCCTGTGATACCCAAGGATTGTTTATAGGTCTTGCCTTTCTACCTAATTGGTCCTCTGCTGGCATGACTATTTCATCTCTTAAAGCTACCCATTCCTCTTCTACTGTTTTATTTCCCACCGTTTCTGCCAATTGTTGCCTAAATCACCCTCTAAAATTCTGAAGAACTTCAGGTTCCTTCAATTTATTCAAGTCCCATCAATTTATATTCCTACATTTCTGCAGTTTCTTCAATTTCATAACCAATAAGATATGGTCAGAGTATATATCTGCCCCTGGATAGGGCTTAAAGTTTAAAACTGGTTCCGAAATCTGTCGTACCATTATAAAATCTATCTTCCGTAGTCTCCTGGTCTCTTCCACGTGTACAACCATCTTTCAAAATTGTTGAACGAAGTGTTCTGTATGATTAATTTATGTTCCGTACAGAATTCTACCAGGCGGCTTTCATTCCTCTTTCCAAATTCATATTCACCTTCTATTTTTCCTACTAGTTTACTGTTGTTGTTGTGATCTTCAGTCCGCAGATTGGTTTGATGCAGCTCTCCACGCTACCCTGTCATGTGCAAGTCTTTTCATCTGACAATACGAACGGCAACGTAAAGCCTTTTGAATCTGCTTACTGTATTCGTCCCTGGGTCTCCCTATTCGGTTTTTACCCTACACACGTCTTTCTAATGCTAAGTTCACGATTCCTTGATGTCTCAGAATGTGTCCCTCCAACCTATTTGTTCTCTTAGTCAGGATATGCCAGAAACTCCTTTTCTCCCCACTTCTGTCGAGCACCTCCTCATTAGTTATGTGACCTACCCATTTAATCTTCATCATTCGTGTGTACAACCACATTTCGAAAGCTTCTGCCATCTTTTTGTCTGAAGTCCTTATCATCCACGTTTCACTCCCATTCAATGCTACATTTCAGACCGAAGCTTTCAGAAAGGACTTCCTAACATTTGAACTAATATCAGATGTCAACAAATTTTGTTTCTTCTTTATTTCGGTCATCAAAAGTTATTTTGATACCCAAATAACTCATCCACTTCTTTTATTGGTTCATTACCTAATCTAATTACTTCAGCATCACCTGATTTTTAATACTACAATCCATTACCCTTGTTTTCCTCTTGTTAATGTTTATCTTATACCTTCGTTTAAAGATACTATCAATTCCGTTTAACTGCTCTTCCAGGTCCTTTGCTGTCCTTGACAGAATGACTATGTCAACAGCAAACCGTAAAAATTTTTCTCCTTGAGATGTAATTCCTTATCCAAGTTTCTCCTTGCATTCCTTAATAGCTTGTTCAATGTACAATTGTACAACATTGGGCAAAGGCTATAACCTTTACTCCCTTCCCATCCACTGTGATCCTTTCATGACCTTCGACACTAATAACTGCTGTCTGGTTTTGTAGTAGTTGAATATAACTCTTCTCTCTCTATATGTTACCCATGCTACCTTCAGAATCTGAAAAGCGTATTTCAGTCAACATTGTCTAAAGCTTTCTCCAGATCAACAAATACAAAAAATATAGTTTTCCCTTTTATTAACCTATCTTCTAAGATAAGCTGTGATGTGAGTATTGCCTCGCGTGTGCCTGCATTTCTCCTTAATCCAAACTGATGTTCCACAAGGTCGGATTACACCAGTTTTTCCATTCATGTTACTTATTTGCATGCACGACTTATTAAACTGATAGTTCTGTAATTTTCACATCTGTCCGAACTTGCTTTCTTGGGAAATGGAGTTACTGTATTGTTTTTTAAGTCACCCGGGTATTTCCCCTGTCTGATACAGTTTTCATATAAAGTTGTAAAATTTCTTCGTCACTGGCTCTCCTAACAATATCAGCAGTTCACACGGAATATAAACTACTCCAGGGGCCTTGTTTCTACTAAAATCTTTTATTCCTCTTTCGATTTCTTCTCGCAGTATCGTATCTCTTATCTCATTTCCTCTACTTCGTCTTCCATTTCCAGAATACTGCCTTCAAGTTTATTTCCTTTTATATAGGCCCTCTATATAGTCTTTCCAACATTCAACTTTCCCTTCTTTGCTTAGTACTGGTTTTCCGTCTGAGTTCTTGATATTCGTATTACTACTTTCTTTTTCCAAATGTATCTTTTATTTCCTTCTTGTTATATATTCTTCGACAGTCTTGCATTTCTCCTCTAGTTACTCCTGCTTAGCCAATCTGCACTTGCTATCAAAATCATTTTTCAGACGTCTGCACTCCCTTTTGGCTGCTTCACTTGTTGCATTTTTATATTTTCTCCTTTCATCAGTTAAGTTCAGTATCCCGAGAGAGACCCTGTAGCGTCGTAATTAATTCTCGATATGGTGATCTCCAGACTTTCGACAGGAAAAGAATGCCTTGCGAACGGATGTGACGTATTTTCGCGTCAAGATACTGCGACAATGTGTGTATACGAGAGATATTGGGGTGACTCTTCCGGGCTCAGTTGTTGACTCGACCGATATACCTGGAGACCGACTTTTGCTAAGAAGAAAGCCCTACACCGGTTTTTCTCAAGGACCCCGTGGGCCAGAAAATGTTCAGGTCGCTCGACATATATGGGCCATGGTTCCACAGCCCTATCGAAAGCGGGGAACTTTGGTGGGGACATATGCAGACTATTTCCCGCGTTGGAATCTGTGAGCTACGTCTTGCAACTCTGGGAAGTGCGGGTGATGCGCCGGTACATGTATCTGGAGTAGAGTTTCCGCCAAGGATTGTAGAAATTCCTCTAAGGTAACCATTACGAAGGAGACTGGAAATCCCATCGTAGTCACTTATACTGTAGCGTCCTGCGAACTGCAAGAAAGAGAACAAATGAAGAAAGTAGTATATAATTTATTAACAGAAAGCGTCTAATGGGCGTACAATGAAACAAGCCAGGAATCACAAAGAAAAAAGAAAAATTAGCAGTGTACAAACAAACAATTACAGAGGGCGTAAAGCCTCACAACAAACAAAAACACAATTTACTAGAGGTGCTGGGCCAAATAACTACAACACTACTATCAAAACCTAAAGTCTACGCTGAGTGCCGATGGATCTAGATCCGGACAGGGGCGACTGGAAGCTGTCCTAGCTGGGTTTGTACTGACTTCCACACTCTGTCAGTGCGCTTATAAGGCCGGCATCGGCGTAGGACTACACTAGGTCACTCAGTTCGGATTGGCTGGGCACTGTCACATGTCTCTTCTCGCAAAGAAGTGCCGCATTTACAGCGCCGTCTAGTATGAAGTAGAGGTGGGCAAGAAATCACGTACTCGTGAAAAATCACGGTGATTCAAAATTCACTGTTTTCACGGTCGCGGCGATCTGGAATCTGACCGTGATTTCAGTCACGGTCACGGTTGGGTAGCGACGAGCAGGAATAGCAGCGAACAGCAGTACAAACTACAAAGAGCCATCTGGTGGCCGAAATGAGTACTAAATGCAGCAGCGAATAGCAGGTATAGCAGCGAATAGCGGAAAAGCGAAGAGGAGGTGAGGGAAGAGAAGCAGCAAAGGCTTAAAGAGCCATCTGTGGGTCGAAATCTGTAGTAATATCAATGCAGCAAATAGCGGGTATAGCAGCGAATCACCGATAAGCGAAGAACGGGTATAGCAGCGAATCACCGACTAGCGAAGAACGGGTGTACCAGCTAAAAGCCGATTATGGACAGTGACCAGTTCCCATACACTTGTGTTTTTCCAGAAAATCGCCAGGGCCCGGCAGGGAGACGTAAAAGACTGAAAAACATATCTCGTCCATTTCGCCGTTCGTCGTCTAAAAGTGTATATCTTGTTTCTGCCGAGACGAAGCGATCGAGGACGAGCGAGATGTGTCATTTCACCGCTCTTAATAGCGACTATGCGAAATGTAATTTGTGCGGCATATAGTTGTCGCATAAAACTTATATCTCCAACTTGAAGAAGCACCGTGAATAGGCGCATGTAACCGAAATATGCGACGACTTCTTCGAGAGCCATCAAACCTGTGGTGCCAGAGCAATGTATGTTGCAATCACATTGTTTTATAAGTAATTAACTTTTGTCTGTACTTTGTTTTTAAAACTGCTGTAATAATAGTAGGCGGTATGATGTTTTAATACTTTGTTAATGTGGAAAGGTAGACTCCTTCAGCACTGAGTATTGTTCTAGCAATAAAGAACGCAGTTGCGGCGTGCAGAGCAACAAGTAAGCTCTACGAACATTTGAAATGTGAGCACTTGCACTCCGCTACGATGTTGGCAATACCACGTGGTAGCCAATCAGAGTCAGAGTTGTGCGCTCTCTGCAGCCGTTACCAACGCATGAGCAACACGAAAAAACATGCGCATAAAATGATTACCCATGGGACTTGCGCTGGAATACTGATATCACATTAATTGTTTCAATTATAGTAAAGATCTCAGCTTATTATTTCATATGTATGCATAAATTTTGAGTTAAAAGTGTATGGCACTGGAAATGAAACTGCAGTAACTTTTTATTTATTTAAGCATCCAGTTAGGTGTGCATGATACATCTTAAAAACATATGGCACCTAACAGTAAAACTGATACTATATTACTGTAAGTAATTGAAGCGTGTAAAGTAATATGATAACTATTATAGGCCAGTGTATTTAAATAACAGCACTCTCTAATAACTGCAGTATCAATTACATTAAAGAAACAAGTTATTAAAATTGAGGGCACATATTCATTGACAATGAAATATCACCTACCTTGCAAATAACTTTTACACTTACTAAGAATATTTACTATTCTTTCATTGTCTTCATGTGGTTAGAAAGTTTATTGTACAGTTATTTTAAACTGTACTTACTATTGACTTATTTGTTGAGATTTACTTTTCTCGGTTCATAACATAACTTTCATAACAACAAAGAGACGATAAATTAGTTACTGGTGGATGAAACATTATAAGAAAAGTATGTAACTCAATTTTTGTCAGTTCCATGGTAAATCATACAAGTCGCCGGAATCGCGGCGATTAAATCACGGAATAGCGGAAAGAGCTGAAATCACGGAATAGCGGGAGGGATACATGTCGTGAAAACCTCAAACAGTGATTCTAAACCGTGATTAATCACGGTTTAGAATCACGGTGATATAAAAGTAGCAATCACGGAAATCACTGTTAGCGGAAAATCACGGTTTAGCCCATCTCTAGTACGAAGTAGTAGTTGTTTTGATTTACTGTTTATTTGGACGCCTTCTAAGGAAACTAAGCAGCCCGCCTTGGCTGCCTGTTGTGTGGGTACTCTACACAGTCAGGGGCCGCCACAGCAATGAGAACGGACCGTGAAGCGCGGCAGGATAGCTCAGTTGGATGTCGGCGTGATAGCTTAGCGCGCTCGGTCTGTGGGCTTGACGCCCTGTGAAATAAGAAAAGTGAATCAAGATCGCAAAGGTAACACCTAGAACTAACATGTACTGACGACCGCAAAGAAAGAATGTATACGGAGAAAAAAATAATTAGAAAAGCAAAAGTAGTTGGGTAAGTGGTTGCAAAAGCCCCAGGTTCGAATCCCGGTCCCGACACACGGTTTTAATCTGCTTCGAAGTGTCATACCAGCGCACACTCTGCAACAGAGTGAAAATATTCTGCAATTATCTTCTTGTTACAGCAAAAAATTTTTCTATATGTTATTTTTTTTGGATATTATAGAATTATGATGGTTAGTAGTGATATTTTTTCAATATTTCTGAAATGTAAACATCATGTGATTAAGTTTGGATTATTCCAGTTGGATAAAATAATAATAAAAATCGTATGAAATATTCTTTACTTACCGGTTTTTATCTATGTAATGGTATCCTATGTAATGCGCAGTTACAAACTGCTACCAGCATCTGTGCAGTCAGGCAGCTGCAGCACGAGCTATGGGGCCTAATTTCTGAGGTTGACCATTACACAGGTCGCAACAGGTGAATAAAGAATATTTCGTGCCATCTAGAATGCTATTTCAATCAAATACGTTTTATCATAGCGCTGCTCCCCTGCGGACAACGTCGTATAAATTCATGATCAACGTAGCCTGTTGTTCTCATATGATGGAATTTTTACTTCTTAATAGCAATTAAATTTGCGATACGGGTATAACTTCGGATAAGAAACACTTTCTGCACCTTTACACTTGGTACATTCCTTTTGCCTTCACTTGAAACGTACCCTTTACCTCAGTTTGTGGTATTACTCACATTGTTCCCTATTTTATTTCGGGATTTATTTCATTACATTTTCGTTTCTTTTCATTTAGCCTGCCTTCTGCATTCCAGAGTTTTGTTTCGGATAGCTGGCTGCACACGGAAGCGAGCCGAGCTGGTTCATACCGGCCGTGACATACTGTATGGTGCAGTACCGTGGGAAGCATTCGTTCGCTGCGGCAGTCAGGGCGGTTCTTCCCGGCCGCTGTCGAGGCGGGAACCGCGTGCTTTTCATTTCATTATTTTGCCGATAATATTTTCTGAGACATACCTCCAACCTACCGAAGAATTACGATCACGTCTTATTAGATTAATTACAATTTCAGATTCATTTAAAAGTCCAGCTTTACCATAAACTAAAAATTATAGAAAGTGATTTGTTATTGACTGATACAAATCAGCCAATCGGGTGAAAGCTTCTAACATCTAACATCCAAGTCAGAGCGTGGGCTCTGTACCCAGTCTGCGATAGGGCACAGGACGGTCAACACGTATGTAAAAGGCTAGGGTCATAAAGTGTAAAATTAGGCGTAATTAACCGCCAGATAAAGTATTAGTAATGAGAATTATCTGCTCTACAGTGACGAGCAGTGCGTGTGAAGTTTTGGTGCTGATATTGTGTGAATTAGACGAGCTACGGCTCCGAGGATAGTCTACAAAGGAAAAGAAATTAATATTGTCATTGCGACTCAGTTGATAAATTTAATAATTAACATTGAGAAGGTGCTCAATAGATTTAATTACCGGGATATTTCAGAAGTTTGTAAAACTGGTTCCAACGTAGTTAGCCACACTAAAGTTAATAATCAAAATTGTTCAGAAAGGCCGCTTTCATTTCAAGTAGGCAGAAACATTTTCTTTTGTGATATTAATTTCCAGCAACACACGACGAGATTTACATTCCGTCAGAGTCCACGACCGGCGGAGGAAACATCCAATGGGACTTAATCGAGTCTGTATAATCAGTTAAGCAAGCCTGAACGGCGTTTGAACGAGGTAGGAGAAGAGGGCGCACACCGCAGAGAGTTGAAAACTGTTCTTGATATTGACATTTATTCAGTGTGTGTGTGTGTGTGTGTGTGTGTGTGTGTGTGTGTGTGTGTGTGTCCGCGTGTAACCCCACTCGGCAAATTAGTTCCGAGCTACGGCGGCACTTTCCCATAGCTGGCATCCCGCCAAAAAATGCACTGATATTTCATAATTGCCCAGTGAGAAATCGTTACAAGTTGTTCCCCTCTGGCTATTTTCCTACTCCAGTGGTGGCTGGTGCCCGCTTGGCGCGTCGACGTTTCGGCGCCCCATGCCCCCGCCCGGTGTCCAAAGAGACAATTTGGCGCAATTCTGCCAATGGCGCAGAGGGCCCCTCCTATTGAGAGACCCTCCCCCCTACGCTTTAAAATATATTTCCGTTAAAAGATCCGCAGAATGTCTTACCTTAGCTTGTATGCGCTTGCTTCAACTCAAGCTTAAAGCTGAGTAACTTGTTTTCTAAAAGACTCTGAACGCTGTTAATTTTTCTTTGATAATAAACGCCAATAACATATGACTGTCTGTCTGTAAATCTATCGGACCAAACTGCGTGGTCATCAGTCCGTGGCTTACAAACTACTTAAACCTAGGTAAACTAACCTACGGACAAACACACACACACACACCCATGCTCCAGGGGGACTCGAACCTCCACGGCGAGCAACCGCGCGCTCCGCAGCGAGGTGCTTTAGACCGCTCGGCTACTCCACCGCGGCAATAACATATGAATATGCACATGAACACTGAAACACAGTAAACATCTGATTACACTGTTAAGTGACTGTAAAGAAAATCGATCTGTCACGATGAAGACACAAGCTACCTTCGGGTCTCGTGACACTGTAAGCAGCACCCCCTCCTAACCTTACGCATACGCAAAGGCTGCTCTCCCCCACATCTTTTCAAACAGTTAAATATTTATTACAACGAAGAGTATAAATACCATTTACCCTAAAATCGCGACACATTTGCTAAACCGGCCAAAAATAAGTAGTAAGTAACAAGTCATTGTTGTTCCCGTATCCGTTAAAAAGAAGATTGTGATTTTAAAAAAAATTGTCGCGGTCGGTGTCTAACGCACTACCTTCGGCAGCGCAGTGCGATGCCTCTAACGACACGGCTATTCTTGCTAGCTGGATACTAGTGACTTCATTGTTATTCATGATCGGAGCTTCTGAAGGCTTTTACAGTTGATGCATCTTTAATTGCCGGTCGCGGTGGCCGAGGAGATTGGGGTCTGCACGGCCACTACGGTCGAGGGTTCGAATCCCCCCTCGGGCATGGATATTTGTGCCGTCCTTAGTTGTAGGTAGTTCATAAGTAGTTGTAAGTTTAGGGAGTGATGACCCCGTAGTTAAGTCCCTTAAGCTTAACAAACATTTGAACATTTGAATGAGGTGTAAAAATGTGCGAATGGTTAGTCTCCACACCGAATCGATACTCGTCAAAAATATGCCTGACGTAGTAAGGAAAAGCCATAATAGAAATTTATGATTCTCTTATGTTTATATTCTACTTACTTCTAGTGGAACAAGCTGCAAATATACACATATTCGTAAGTATTTGTTTATGACGAAGTTGTTCTTTACACCACTGAATCATTTAAATTCGTCTGTTTTTACATTAATTTCCGCATTATGTACGTCTCTTGGTATTTTACTAATGCTAGTGACGCAAAAATTATAGTAACTATTTCGTTAATTACGTACAAAAATAATTATAAACAAACATCACTCCTTCAGCGGCTTGCTCACCGCTAGGAGCACTAGTGTCATTGCAGCCGTCAGTTGGTAACAACTTTCACAGCAGTGAGTGTCGCGACTGTATATGTTAGACTTTGGTTATACTGCTCATAATGGCGTCAAGTGATTTTGTAAAAGACTCACGTGATAGCACTGCGTTAAGGTTTTCGTACTTGCCCCAATGCTTTACGTATCTTCTGTAACTACAAGTCAATAGCAAGAAACTAACCCATAGGTTATGAAACTGTAAAACAGAACGAACATGGAATTGGAAGAGGTATCTGCAAGCAAGAAAGCGAACACAAGTACTATGGCTCTTAAGGCCGAAATACAAATACAATACTCACTCATGATAATTCAGGACAAACGCGGCACACAGCCAATAAAAATTAAGAAACAGAGACTGGGATGGATGATTTCGGGCGAGGAGAGAAAGGCACGATCTGAAAGAGCGACAAAGTATTGGGCCAAAAAAAAGCAGAAAAATCTAAATTATAAAATTGACTAAAGTGGTCCAATGTTGGCTATAAAAGTTAAAACTTACCAGAGAAAAATTTTATATGTGTTGAAGAACAGTTTAATAAATTACATTGATTGAGGATTTGCTCAAACATTAATATTTGTCTCGAAAGCATAGAAATGTGGCATGGCACTTTATTGCCGGGACACCGACAATTATGAAATTCACATTTGTCATGAGCTAAACTAATGCATCCTGCAGGAACATCTAGTTACGTGGGTTTAACAACGCCAGAGATGCGTATCACGTGAACTGTGTAGAACTTTTCGTGGCATCACATTTATACTTTTCTGTTCCTTACGCTCACTTTCTTCGGCATCCACTGTCTTTGTTGATAAAATAAGAAATATAATTCGCCGCATAACTAAATTCACTTATAATTTACTCATCTTAGGGAGCGATATTATTGTATAAATGGATGGACAGGTGTCAAGCTCGCAATTTTTATTTTATTTATTCAAGATGACCGATTACGGTGTCATCAACTGGTCTCATCGACATTAACACTTTGACTGCCAGTCACGTCAATTGACGGGGTATAGAAATTTCTGTAGAATGCCGATCACGTTTTTGACGTGAGATTCGTTTTCGTGCTTTTAAACACAAACTCAAGTTTATTGACGGGCTATATCTGTCTTAAATGCCTTACATGGTAAATCTAGTGTCTAAAAGAGCCCATAGGTCTTGTAAATTTAGTTTCTAAAACGGCCGACTGCTAGCCTTCATTGTATGAAACGGGGCAGGTAGAAAGTGATGTCCGATCTCTCAGCAGGTAAATGAACGGACATGACTTCACGCTCTCTTACGCTGGACGAAATTTTGTATGAATCTGAGAAACATTTTATTGATAATGACTGTGAGGAAGACGAAATCGAGAATTCAGATGATGATCCAGTCTTTGTGCAAGAAGAATCACGTCAGCTTTCTAGTGAGTATTTCGAGTTTGATGATCCTTCAACTGACGGTATTGTAGGTTTTCTCAATTTTTTAACAATGACTTTTTTCTTTGTTTTTACGTTCAGGAAACGAAGGTAGTGATTCCAAGATCAATTTTGAACAGCAAAATATCCGCAAAATATTCTCCCTGGCAGTACTGAGGGGATGCCGCGACAGAGGGCCGGTAGAGCAACACTTCGTCGTGACTCTACAGAAAGGCGGACTTAAGCAGACTGCGAGGTGTTGACTTTTTAGTAGGGCCCTTGTCGTTAGAGTTATATTTCAAATAGATGCTGTATGTTCAGTTCTGGATTGATTCCCATGTTTCGTGGACAGGGACCTTCTTACTCATTTCAAAGAGCAGACAGTTCTTTATGCTATACAGAAGATAAAGAAATCAAGTGCAGCTCGGCTTACTCCTGCATGCAGAATGTCTGGCATTCTAAGGTATGGAATGGTTTACATGACCGGCAGTCCACGTGTTAAACTGATTATTATACTTATTGTATTAGTGTGGTGTCTGCTCTTTCGTACGTCCGAAAAAACAGACACGACACCTGCTTCGCAGCCAAATAGCATTTACAAATGATTGTTAAAGGAAGTGAAGGAAGAAGGATAGGAAAGAAAGGATTGACAGTGGCTGCATTTGGGCACTGATATTAAGCAATGGTGACAAGTGAAAATGTGAGCTGGACAGGGAATCGAAGCCGGATCTCCCGCTTCGGGCCAGCGGTCGCCTTAACCACTTGGCCACCCGTGCTCGCCTCCCGTCCGTCTCAAATTCTCACAAGTCCCACGCTATGTTTGTAGCGCCCCTATCGTCCATGCCCTCTTACACTCGCCATTACGGATCCCCGTGCGAGGTCGGACGTATGACCGCATTTGCGGTGAAATAACTGAAGCTAATGCCGTCGTCGCGTCTTTCAGACGCCGAATTCTGGCAACTAACACTAAATAATGAAAAGTGTGAAGTAATACACATGACCACTAAAAGATATCCGTTGAACTTCAATTATACGATAAATCAGTCAAACCTTAAGGTCGTAAATTCTAGCAAATCACTAGGAATTACGAACAACAGACTGGAGAGAACACAGAAAATATTGTGGGGAAGGCGAACCAAAGGTTACGTTTCATTGGCAGAACGCTTCGAAGATGCAACAGGTTGACCAAAGAGACTGCATACATCACACTTGTGGGTCCTCTCCTGGACTACTGTTACCCAGTGTGTGACCTTCACCAGGAGGGACTGAAGGAAGACATTGAGGAGGTACAGAGAAGGGCAGCTCGTTTTGTTTTATCACGTTTCAGGGGGAAAAGCGTCATGAAAATGTTGCACGATTTGAGGTGGAAATCATTAAAAGAACGATGTTATTCGTTGCGGCTAGATCTATTTGCGAAATTTCAATCACCGAATTTTACAATTGAATGTAAAAATATTTTCCTAGCACCCACTTCACAGGGAGACATGACCATCCCAATAAAATAAGAGAAATCAGATCGAAAACGGAACGATTTAGGTGTTCTTTCTCCTCGCGCGCTATTAGAAAATGGAACGGTAGGGAAAGGTTATGAAAGTGGTTAATGACCCCTCTGCCAGGCACTTAAATGTGATTTGCAGAGTATCTATGTACCTGTAGATGTAGGTGTACAACAACATACGCCGAAGAAAGAATTTAGCCAAAGGGACTTTTGTACTGTATGAAACTTGCAAGTAATACTGTAGGGCCGGCCGCGGTGGCCGAGGAGACTGAGGCGCTCCAGTCACGGTCTGCACAGCCACGACGGTCGGGGGTTCGAATCCCCCCTCGGGCATGGATATTTGTGCCGTCCTTAGTCTTAGTTAGTTCATAAGTAGTTTGCAAGTTTAGGGACTGATGACCCCGTAGTTAAGTCCCATAGACTTTACAAACATTTGAACATTTAAACCTAGGTGTCTGTTCTCCCATTATTTTGTTTTGTGCTACGTATGAGTACCTTTTGGTAAGGCAAAACATTTTTTATTAATTACAATGCTCAATTGGCATACTCTTCTTATTTCGCTGAACCTTTACGTTGTGGCTACGCTGTTCCTATGTAATACCGTTTCGTCCTGGTGTATGAGTTCCGCTAGGCGTGCACGAAAACTGCGGTTTCCGAAGAGAGGTACTGGCGGAAAGAAATATTCGAATTGAGGGGAGAGGGGGAAGACGGATGGGAAGGAGGGAGGTGTGGAAGAACGGGCAGATGCCATTTCCCTGCAAACAGAAAACCGGTCCGTTGAAATCACAATCCGGTACAGCTTCAATACACCTCGGATTTGTAAAACAACGAACATTCCGCAGCGAAGTAAAAAGTCATTCAGAAAAAAATCAGGCACTTGCAGTTACACATTAATTTCATTTCAGTGCATTAGTGATGGAAAATGATTCACGTATGGAAATAGCTGATTAGAATTTGGGCGAGTTTTTAAATTGATTCTAGTTTTTCAGTGATGCATAAACAATGTGTCCATTTAGTTACTTATTGTTAGTGAAATAGTTTTCTAGAGTCATAGCTAATGAAGTTCTTTAGATCGCTTCCAGGCGAGGCCGATAACAATTAAATATCGTGCGATGGGAAGTGTGTCGTTGCCTAGCAACAGTGTTCACCTGAAGGAATCCGAGGTGTATAGTTTACTCGAAAGTGAAGTGTGTACATATGTTTGGAGGAAGGCAATAACAAACGCTTGCAAGCAGGGTAAGTGTTGAAGAAAGACCGAGCAAGAGGACATCCAGTCATGAAGGTAAGTGACGTCTAATATCTCATCATCACATAATTGCGATAAAGATTCTGTAATGTGGACATATACAACAGAACTACTGCTGTTAGATACTGTGGCCTGATTTGTGGTAATCGCAAAAATTTTCAAAATTAGTACCAGTGCCACCAAAATAAATTCTTAAGTTATCACAGGTATTCCCAGAATATTATGGGCGAGAGATTTAAGATTTCCATTGTGAATTGTGGGTAATAATCGAAGACTGACTGCCTGTGGAATGCGCGCCCCCACTGTCGATGAATTAACATAGACGAAAAAAGATGAACTTATTGTAACTGATAGTAATTAAAAATGAAAGCAGAACATTACACAAGTATTCTAAAGGACGTAGTAGTTTCATTTACTTGATTCGCCATGAACATTTGTCGAGTAGATCGAATCAGTTCTAGAGTGTGACGCGACGCGTGGGTTTTGACGAAAGATTTCATATCATTGTCATTTCATTCTTCACAGATTTTATTTATGGTCATTAGAAGTCGCAGATTATATTGCAGAGGCAGCGTAGTGTGCTTATATTGCAAACTAAATGTTCGATTTACGAGAATAAATAATTTACTGACTTGATAAGGGTACAGACAGTGAGCTCCAAGATAATCTAGAGTTAGTACTGTGTATTATAAAGTCGTGGCGCTCGACGCGATATTGGTGAACGTATACCTGTCACGGACTACCAAGTTGTCAGTATTATGTTCTTACAAAAAATGTAACATTCTGAAATTTCTAATCGTTTCTACTAGGAGAAACTAACTTATGTACAACGGGCACTACCAGTCTGAAAATTTTAATACTATTTACAAAATATCCGAGAAATGTAATTAAACGCATCCTGCAACGAAACAGTAGAAAAAGTCACGAGTTGTGTAAAACGTACACTTAAGTGATACTTTGATTCAGAACTAGCGTTTCTCCCACATTGCATTTAATGAATAAATTACGCTGTTGTAGACAAATAAATGAAGATTAATAACGAAAAGTTCGAGGCGTATCTAGTCTGTGAGCTCAAACGGAAAACAGAATATACAAGAGGAAAATATAAAACCGAACACGAGAAATGCCGTCTACAGCAGTGCAATTAATTCATTAAACGAAATGTGATAGCAATAATAGTTCTGAATAAAAATGAAACTCTCACATGAATATGAACTCCACATCCTTTTCTTTGACGGTAATTTCCTAAAGCCGTGTACACCGAATGAAACGCCAGTGCGATCGATATATATCGGACTGAGTTTCATATAGAAACCATAAGTATCGAACAAGTGAATTTTATGATTTTTACGAACGTCATAATATCAAATCATGTGCTTAGACAGGAACCTAAGCCGGCCGCGGGGATTGAGGCTATCCAGTCATGGTCTGCACGGCCACTACGGTCGGGGGTTCGAATCCCCCCTCGGGCAAGTCCTTAGTATTAGCTAGTTTGTAAGTAGTTTGTAAGTTTAGGGACTGATGAGCCCGCAGTTAAGTCCCATAAGCTATACAAACAAACAGGAACCTAAGAGTACAGCAAAACTTGTGAGTGAACACGCTGTACTCTTGTTCCTGCCTAATCACAGCCTTTAAAATCGTTACATTTTCGTAAAAATTATAAGTTGTTTACCAGTGGCGTAACTAGGACTTGGCTTTGGGGGGGGGGGGGATAGATCTGCTTGACTAGCAAAATTTTAGTCAGTTTCCAGACAGACTACCATCTACCATTCCCGTTGAAGATACTAATTCACTCCCATCCAATGAAAGCTTATGGTAAAACACACCAAGTTTCCAATCTTTGCCTTTACCAGATTGCTGTTATACTATTTCTTTTTTTTTCGGGTTCTGGGGGGGGGGGGCGGTTCTATCCCCCTCATCCCCCGCCCCCCCCCCCCCCCCATAGTTACGCCACTGTTGTTTACTAAGTGAATGCGGTAAATTTGCGTAAAAGAAACTGTTACACTTCTTTAGTGACTGAATCTGATGCACTTTTCCGAGTCATGACCTGGTTGCAATTTTTATTGGCAAAGAAATTTCATAGAATTATCACTCAAGAATCTACATCGGTATCAGCTACACAAATCAGCTGCTTCGCCATCTTAGTTTCCCGTCACTGTTAGCGGCGCGAGAGACGAAGGTCCGACATATATCGATTGCACTGATGTTTCATTCGATGTACACAGCTCCTAGGAAATTACCCCTATGACTTCTCTACAACCACAAGCGACACAAAGTTCACCATTATATATTTTTTAAAGTAATCATTCGTTCATAACTTATTTTCAGAGGATACAAGGGTCATAACAACAACACGACCTATACGTATGGAGTTGCCTACATAAGTACAGACCAAGGAGGTTAGAATTTCAACCTCCTTGGTACAGACCAAGGATATTCTAACCTCCTTGGGAATCGAAGTGAACGCGATATATATTGTTCTCAGAACGAGCGATATGTATCGAACGAGTGAGTCTCGCGGCGGCGATTTTGGTTGTTGTTTTGCGTGGTGACAAGGAAATTTTGCGTGGTGACAACGAAATGTCAATATTACTAAAAATTTCCGGGCTATTATGCCGTGGTCTTATGGATTTATTATTGAAACCCAACGTTTCGGCCCCAACTGCGAAGGACATTTTCAAGAAGGATCGTGGCACTTTTGGATGTCCGATGCACACCCTGGCTCGCTACAGACAGAAGCCAAACTCCGTTTACGGGGGCTCGCGCGCAGACGTCTCTCTAGTTGGCCTCGGCGCGCAGTCGAGGCCAACGAGAGACAGGCTGCGGCGCACACGTCATGCGACGTAAGCAAGGCAGTCCTGAGCCAGAGCGATCACCAGGTGAGTGAGTGGCTGCCCGCTATGAGGCAGTGGGCTGTGCCCCATTGGCCGGCCAATCAGCTAGCGATCGCGCCCGCTCAGGACTGCCTTGCTTACGTCGCATGACGTCCGCACCGCGGCCTGTGCAGAGGTGTGACGTCAGATGTTTTTGATATGCGCCCCCAATTCGTCGTTGCCGATTGCCGTCGTCCGTTAATATCGTCCCCTGGTGGAAGACTGTTACATATCTTCTTCTTCGGAATCCAGAGTTCATTTAGTTTCACGCCCTCCTCCATCCTATTGAAATTATTGGGGTGTTTTACAATTTCTGCAGCCTCTCTGTATAGTCTTTCGTGGTATCCATTTGTGGCTGCTGAAACCTGAATCTTATCAAATTGAATAAGTCGGTCCCCTGGTTGAAAAACATGTTCAGCAACAGCTAATCTGTCTATCTCTCAACTTCTACAGTTCACAAATAGGATGGAGGACGGCGTGATACTAAATGGAATCTGGAGTCCGGTGTTGAAGAAGAAATGTAACAGTCTTACACCATGGAACGATATTAACGGACAACGGCCATCGACAACGACGAATTGCGCGCGGTTATCAAAAACTTCTCACGTCACACTTCTGCGCGCGAATCCTCGTAAACGGAGTTTGGCTTCTGTCAGTAGCTGGCCAAGGTGTACATCGGACATTCAAAAGTGCCACGATCCCCCTTGAAAATGTCCTCCGCAGTTGGGGACGAAACGTTGGGTTTCAACAATAAATCCATAAGACCACGGCATAAGAGCCCGGAATTTTTTAGTAATAAAAGTTTCCAATTTACAACTAAATGTGGTATTATGTATGAGATATTTATTCTCGTGAACAAGAGAATGTTTGTTAATTACGAGTGTGTCGTAAAATTTTTTCACTAGCGCTTGTGTTCATCAAATTTACAGAAATGTCCATGTTACGACAAAGGAGTGACTGTATTGAAATGTTGACGTGTAGTAATCTTTGGTGACGTAAGTGGTATTGCAACCACAGACATGTATGTCTGTGATTGCAACGCCACCTAGGAACAAGGCCTCTCGTGAATCTAAGGAGGCTGTGACGTCATGCATAAGGATCTGACTCTAGGTGACGACACAGTGTTTTGAAGCGTTTCCATATTCTTTCCTGTGCTTGTCCTTGGAAGTCTATTTAGTTTGTGTCGGTTATTTGATCTTAATTAAAATGTCCCGAAGGTGTTGCATGCCAAATTGGGGTCAATTCGAGCAGGGGATACCACTCGTCGGCTTTGACCCGTGACGTAGCCGTGTTGTGCTGTATGACGTCATTGTGTCGCTGATGTTTCGAATTTAAGTAAATAACATCTTTGGAAATTTGTTATTAATTTAATTTCTTCGAATAAATTTTACTGTATGTAAATGTCACTTCTAAGTACTTTTCCTCAGCATACTTTGTCTTAAAATGCGTGTTTTCAAAATATCTTTAATGTGATGTTTCATTTTCCCTCTAAATTTTCGTACTAAGTAAGATTAAATACGAAATCCGTCAAATGCGTTACAGTACCTTAAATAAAAGGTTACGCTAAGCTATGTTCCTTTGTTACGCTAACTGAGCACAGGCCACGTGATGTAGCCAGCCAACCACAGCACACTGTAATAACATTAATCAGCGAATAGTAGTCATTCAATAACACATTTTCCCGCCGCGGTAACATGCAGATACGATTGCCCGAACATTAATCTGGACAATCCTGTGATTGCAGTAAAATATAGATATGTATGCATATTAATTAACTGAAACATAAAGATTCATATCGTATTTAAACGCATGCGTTTTTGGAAGCGGTTGAAATTCTATCAAATGTATGGTTTTCCGAGGGCAGTGTTACACGAGGGTTATGTTGGCACCAATGGTATTGACGGCAACTCAGATGATCAATAAATGTTTTTTGTGACAACTGCAATTAAAACTAAAATTATTTTTTTCTGAACGGAGAAGGGTACATACAAGAAACTGTCGACCATAGAGCAGGTACAGTATTGAATTTGCTGCGAGTGAAACGAGCAGCAATAACAGTTACTATGTTGCTGGTGAAAAATATTAACGCAATTCTACACTTTCATTGTTCATCTGTTGCCAACATAAGCAGTGGAGCCTGGCGAGAAGTGTCGTAAAATTTTACCGAAGAGTGTACAGCAAGCCAGTTTAGTTTATCGAGAAGTAGACGCATTTGTGAAAAACCAGATACAGTGTCACATCGATGTTCCATATTTTTCGGCTTTATTTGACAGCCAGCCTTCACACAGAAAGAGATAATTTCATAAAAAGAGACAATGAAGTGGTATGCAGAGTAGAATGCTCTTATTAATTGTGATACTACCCTTTAAGAGTGCACTTAGTGTATTTTTTGCCGTGAACTATATAGGTCAATTCGAGTGTCCGATACCGATCACATATTATCTATCCCTTCAATTATTATTATTTGATTTAAAAAACATAGATTTGTATCAAACAATTTAAATAACTAAATAACCTACTACTGGTATCCTCGTCTCCAATTGAGCTATATAGAACAATTCGAGTTCACGATACCATTTTACTTGGCATTTTCCTTTACTTTTCCGCAGTGGTATCCCTGTCTCTATGTGAGCTATATAGATCAATTCGAGTGTCCGATACCGTTCACATATTATCTATCCCGTCAATTATTATTATTTGATTTAAAAAAACATCGATTTCCATGAAACAATTTAAATAACTAATTAAACTACAATTGCTATCCTCTTCTCCAATTGAGCTATATAGGTCAATTCGAGTTCACGATACCATTTTACTTGGTCTTTTTCTTTACTTTTCCACAGTGGTATTCTTGCCTGTAAGTGAGCTATATAGGTCAATTCGAGTTTTCGATGCGATTTTTTTTTCGGTAGTTGTACCCCTGTCTGTAATTCAGGTATATAGATCTATTTGACTAACCGATACCCTTTTAAACGATTTTTACTCCATTACAGCGTTATTTTTCTCTTAACCTTTTTTTTTAATAATTTATTTTCTCTTGCTATTAGTTTATTTATATCGTCAGTTTACCTATTAGAATGTCCCCGCTCAAAACCCCCATATTCCCGCGCTAGTCCCGTTACTGTCATTTTCTTCATTATCCACAATGTATAGTGTATTTAAATGTGTGCGTGATTTTGTTTTTCGTGTTTATTATTATTATTATTATTATTTATCTCCACATCCAAAACACCGATTTTATTGCGATATACTCGATACAGTGATTTATTTTTTTCCGCGTGATATTTATTTTCCGCAATTTCATCATATGAATATCTACAATAAATTCATTGTATATATCGCGTATGTAATGTTAGCTTATAAAATTACGTTATTTCTAGAGATATTTATATATCTTTGGTTTCATCAATACTCAACTGTTCTGAATCACATACATTAATTGGGTCAAGTCTAGTCTCCGATACCACCCGTCGGCTTTGACCAAGGACGTCACTTATTACGTCATTATTTCCATCAACGTTTCTATTTATGTTTTCGCTGATAAATCTGTTCCACAGATAATATTTACATCAGAATGAATTTTTTTAATAATAAAAGCCCCTTTTTAATATATGATTTCTTACAGGTTTAAAATATGTAATATAATGATTATTAAACGCATGAAATGTATTACATTTTGTCATTTGTTATTTGAGCGTAAATTGTATTATGGCTATGTTACGTGTATTTTGATACTTTTATATGCAGTGTTACTGATTTTTAATTTTCTTAATTGCTACAATATCGATTTATACCTTTTTATCGTTTAGTCCTTCTATAATAATTTCATTTCCGTTAGAAAAATTGAACTATATTTTTTAATTCCAATTACGATATGTCCGTGTATATAATGTAAGTTTGATTATTTGTAAACAATACTTTAATTTAGACATCTTTGTTATTATCATACAATGCGCATCTGTTCTCGAAAATGACGATTTCCTAACAAAACATTTCATTTGTGCACGATTGTCTAATGTGAAGTCACATGGTTGCCAACATTAACAACTTTCGTTGCCACGTTTATAATTAAAATTTAACTCATCTGGGCATCATTGTGAGCGGCATATATAAGTGAAACGAAAGTGCGAGGATTTGTTACTGGTAACTAGACCTAATTTTGTAGGGCATGTGCAGATATAGCTACTAAATGCCTACATACGGATACTTTAGTTCTCGATACCAGCTATTCGAATTTTTTCAGATATGTACCAATGCAGGTCAAGTCTAGACAACGATATTTACGATCTATATTTGAAATAAAAATAGACTTTACTTATATATGTGAAGCTTAGAAAGTGTTATGTAATAAATACTGGTTAACTAGAAAATATTAAGGGTTGCTATCGGTACCTGGACTTGACCTATATAGCTTAATTCCAGATACCGATATCTAATAAGTATTGATGAACCACAAAATATGAAGAGCTGGTATCGGTAACTAGACTTTACCTATATAGGTCAAGTCTAGATAGTGATACCGACCCTTCATATTTTTCTTTAACATATAGATATTGCATGTAGGTGGATATATGACAAAATATGAAGATCTGGTATCGCTACCTATATAGGTCAAGTCTAGTTACCGATACCAGTCGTTTATACGTTTGGTGAACGAGAAAATATGAAGAGCTGGTATCGGTATCTGGACTTGACCTATATAATTCTAGATATCGATACCAGCCCTTCATATTTTTCTTTCACATATAGATACTGCGTATCCAATTACGTTATGTCCGTTTGCATACTGTTTGTGTATGACAAAATATGAAGACCTGGTATCGCTATCTAGACTTGACCTACATACATCAAGTCTAGTTACCGATACCAGTTCATATTTTCTCGTTCACAATAAAGTATAAAGGACTGGTATCGGTAACTGGACTTGACCTATACAGGTTTGAAATATGTTTTAGTGTTTTATTTTGTTCCAATTCAATATGTTCCCACTCTAAACCCCCAATTTTCCGCGGTAGTCTCGTTAAGGTTTATGATTATTAATATTAATTACAACATGTTGTAATTATGGGACTTTATGTTTTAAACATTTTTATATGTTCCAATTTAGCATTTTTCCGGCCAAAATCTCCAATTTTCTCGCGGTAGTTTTATTATGTTACTTAGATACTTTTTATACCGCTCAGATAGTCATTATCTTGTCACATTTCTATAATTTCGCTGCATATTTCGTTTGTTATCTAATATTCGTTGTCGTTCTTTAACGTTTATAATGTTTCGTAATCTCACTTTCATTTAATTTGTATACTCCAACCACAGACATTCATTATGTCTGTGACTCCAAAGAAAAACGGTAATTAACTTCGACCATAGATACTAACAGACCGGACAAACAGAAGAGCACCTATGCGCATGACGTGGTTCAAACATAGGACCACGTGACTGTTGGCAAACATAAGCGGGATATAGTAAAGAATTCCACTGATTTCATGAAATGCCATCATTTTAAACTAATAATACTTTCACTTGAAATTTAATGTTTTCTGCCTTCACAAAAAGCTCTGTATAATCCTAGGCAAAGCTGTACCACAGCTTTACACTACCGCGTGACTGTTGGCAAAGCAATGGTTTAGCTACAGAGATGTTGGTACCATGAAAACGATGTCCATGCCCAGTCTACCAGTATCTATGGTTGAAGGTAATTAATACATTCAATTGTTTATTATATTGCGATCCTTGTATCAAAAGTATCGTGAGCGTCACGTGTCTGGACAAAGTATGACGTCATTGTTCAAAGCCGTCATTGTTCAAAGCCCGACTTTATCCCTGTCTTCTGCGCTGGGGACACAACTATAAAATGCAACAGGTTAGTCAGAACTCTATGCTTTCCATAAAGACTTGGACAGCAACTACGGCACCTAGTGCGTAATGTAGGCCGGTACAAACACACACTGCTACGCAACAGCATCCGCAAGGATGTGGACGTTTTAGGGGACTTGTGGGAGGAAGCAGTACTAACTTCTCCGTCCGCAAATAAAACCCTAGGAAGCTTGTAAGCTCACACCCATTAAACGTTAAAACGTCTCTGCTGCGTTGCACAAACCAAAAGACATTCTAGTATAATCGAATAGACCGAACTGTGTTGTCACTTCTGTCTTGATATCTTTCGGGACAATAGGAATCTAATAATACGGCCGGAACAGGTTATTAGTGGAAAATGTGTCTTACCATGAACTTTGGCAAAGAAGTCTTCAATAATTTGCGTCTCTGAGTACCGATTGGGTATAGTTCTCGTGTTGAGCTGCCGATAGTCAACACACGGTCGCCATTTGTTATTCTTCTTGGATACGACATGGATTCGGGTCGCCCAGCTGCTACTCGAAACTCTACAGATGTCCACTGACAATATGCCGTGGTATTCCTCGTTCACAGATTTCAACTTTGTAGGTGTCAAACGTCTACAACGCGCGTGCGTTGGCAGCTCGGGCGTGGCCAGAATGTGATGCACTGCTGTGTGTTTAACCGATGGGATGCGTGACAGTGTGTGCGGCGTATCTTCTGTAATCGTACGTACTGCAGGGGCGTAGATAAGGGGGGGGGGGGTTCAAACCCCTCCTCCAGAACCCTTCTTTTTCACTCGTGCTAAAAATAAAAAATAAAACTAATTTGTGTGATGAATATGATAGATAGACCGAAAACTTTGCCAACAAAGAGAGGTGCCAGGGTGTCTGTAAGTTGTAACCAATGCTTAGTTGAGCTTTGACTTCTTACTTGTTGTCGGGATACTTTGTCTTGAATGGGTGCCTTCGAGGGCCTAGGCAAGCGTCGTTCACAACTTTTAGCACAGTAAATATAGCCAGGTAAAAAAAATAATAATTGCTCAGGTAACCACCACATAAACATCAGTAACAATGGAAGAGTATTGTTGAATTCCAGCCAGAAACACGCACCACAGACTGTTTAAAGTACCGCACTAGGCTTGCCTAGCGTGTAACGAAGGCCACCGTGTCTTATATTTACTACTGCTACCAACTTCAGTGAACTACCAACTTTATTACCACAGTAGGGTGGCGAACTTATACGTAACACAGACAAATACACTCATGGGCATTAAAATTGCTACACCACGAAGATGACGTGCTACAGAACCGAAATTTAACCAACAAGAAGAAGATGCTGTGATACGCAAATGGTTGGCTTTCCAGAGCATTCACTCAAGTTTGGCGCCGGTGGCAACACCTACAACGTGCTGACATGAGGAAAGTTTCCAACCGATTTCCCATACACTAACAGCAGTTGACCGGCGTTGCATGGTGAAACGTTGTTTTGATGCTTTGTGTAAGGAGGGGAAATGCGTACCATCACGTTTCCGACTTTGATAAAGATCGGATTGTAGCCTATCGCGATTGCGGTTTATCGTATCGCGACATTGCTGCTCGCGTTGGCCGCGATCCAATGACTGTTAGCAGAATATGGAATCGGTCGGTTCAGGAGGCCAATACGGAATGCCGTGCTGGATCCCAATGGCCTCGTATCACTGGCAGTCGAGATGACAAGCATCTTATCCGCATGGATGTAACGGATCGTACAGCCACGTCTCGATCCCTTAGTCAACAGGTGGGGACGTTTGCGAGACAACAACCATCTTCACGAACAGTTCGACGACGTTTGCAGCTGCATGGACTATCAGCTCGGAGACCATTCCTGCGGTCACCCGTAACGCTGCATCACAGACAGGAGCGCCTGCGATAGTGTATGCAACGACGAACCTGGGTGCACGAATGGCAAAATGTCATTTTTTTTTAGGATGAATCCAGGTACTGTTTACAGCAACATGATGGTCTCATCTGAGTTTGGCGACATCGGAGTGAACGCATATTTGAAGCGTGTATTCGTCATCGACATTCTGGCGTATCACCCGGCATGATGGTATGGGGTGCAATTGGTTACACGTCTCGGTCACCTCTTGTTCACATTGACGGCACTTTGAACAGTGGCCGTTACATTTCAGATGTGTTACAACTGGTGGCTCTACCCTCTATTCGATCCCTGTGAAACCCTACATTTCAGCAGGATAATGCACGACCGCATGTTGCAGGTCCTGTACGGGCCTTTCTGGATACGGAAAATGTTCGACTGCTGAACTGGCCTGCACAATCTCCAGATCACTCACGAACTGAAAACGTTTGATCAATGGTGGCTGAGCAACTGGCTCGTCACAATACGCCAGTCACTACTCTTGATGAACTGTGGTATCGTGTTGAAGCTGCAAGGGCATCTGTACCCGTACACGCCATCCAAGCTCTGTTTGACTCAATGCCCAGGCGTATCACGGCCGTTATTACGGCCAGAGGTGCTTGTTCTGGGTTCTGATTTATCAGGATCTATGCACTCAAATTGTGTGAAAATGTAATCACATGTCAGTTCTAGTATAATATATTTGTCCAATGAATACCCGTTTATCATATGCATTTCTTCTTGGTGTAGCAATTTTAATGGCTAGTAGTGTATATTATTTTTACGAGTCATGTTTCCATCCTCTGCTTACAAGAAGCAAACTTACCTTCGTCCCACTACTGTAAATGCATACTAATACCACGTTGTAATCTCTAAAGTGTCATTTCCCCAAAGTAGTATTACAAAGAGACGACGGATATCTATCATAGGAGACAACAGTGGACTTTGTTAATAACTGTTGCCTGTCAGCTTGCTCATATTCGTCAGCACTGCAACTTCACTGCCGCGGCGGAATGGCTGAGCCCATTGAGGCGCTATGCTGCGATGCGCGAGGCCGTTCCCCGTCGGGGGTTCGAATCCCCCCTCGTGCATGGATGTTTGTGCCGTCTTTAGTGTAAGGTAGTTGATAATCAGATCGTAAGTTTAGGGACTGATGACCACGCACTTAAGTCTCATAAGCTTAACAAAAATTTGAACTTTTTTTCTTGCAACTTCACTACGGTAATTTGGGTTTCCTAAGGCCGATGTGCAGTTGCTGAAACGTAGGGGAAACCAGGGTAACGGCGCCACCCCAGTTTTATGAAGAACGGTTTGCAGTACGAGTACGCTTACCAGTGTTCTATCTCCGTTACCTACCGCGGAACTAATTCCTGTAGTCTCCGTCCATTATTGCTGACGGGTATTAGTTGTGTGAAAGAAATTGTTAGTTTCGACGTTTTGGATCTGGTTTTAGAGCCTGTATTTTACTGAAATAAATACCTCTATAGGCTGTCAGTGATTTTTAATACTAGTATTAACGTAATCTGTAGATATTTAACTTCGATTTCGAGTCTCTAACCTAATTGTTACGCAAAAGATTTGGCTTTAAATTGACGTTCTTAGCCATATTTTTCAACTGGGGAAATGACGACATGGTGGCGAATTTAGGCAAAATGATGTGTAACACAGATGCATACATTTTGTGAAATGGACACTTGCAGAATGTAGAGAATGTAGTAGGTTTGAAGTGCCAAAAGCTATACCGGTATTTCTGACTTTTGCGGTGTCTTAATGAAGCCTAAATTATCAAATGTATTTTTATTTCAATTTTACATCGACAAGTACTTGAAGCCTTCTAAATGTCTTATACAGAAGAGTGATATGTAAAAATTACAACGGTTGTAAGACTTATGTACTATTACTCACTCATTGTGTAGATTGATCCTTGATTTTTAAATGTATGGCGTCATTGCTCCGGAACCCAGGGTAATGGCGCCACGGCGCATCTTTTCACAATACATTATTTTAACAATAAAACTTAACAAAACACATGTCTGAAAAAATTATAATAAATTAGTATTAGATGGCGAAGCTTTAGTATTATTGTTTACGAAAAAGACGCACCTTTAATAAAGAAAAAAAAAAAACTGTTTTCCCTTAAGGTGGCGCCATTCCCCTGGTCTCCTCCATCACTACGTTTACATGCAACACATCTTCCGGAAGACGAAAACCGAATTTCGTAAACCGTTTATCGCTGTCGCGTATACATGGCATAGCCTGAATCGAATTTCGTAGCCCATTTAATATGGCGGCTGAAAAAAACAGCTGATTCAGTTCCTGATTTTGTCAGCACGATCTTCATTTAAATACGCAGATTCATGCTCACTCTATACCTTTATTTCACATTAGAAAAAATCACTCTGTCGATATGTGCCGAAAATTCTTAACAAGAAAAAAAACAATCTGACAAGCCAAGAACGCTTCAAAACGACTGCGTTTACATGGGCACGAAAATCGATTGTGGAACTGGAAAACCGCTTTAGAGAAGCGGATTTCCAGAATCGATTTAGGAGTGTTTACATGACCAACCAAAAGCGGAATTGGGAAATCCGGTTTTAGGAGGCTATGTAAACTGAGTGTATATGTCATTTGTGAAGGCTTTCGATTTTTTACGATTGCTGGCAACTGACGACTTGAGCCAGATGTGGTAGTGCGGAAGGTATTTCTAATTTATTAGTTTCTACAGTGATTAATTTTGCTGTGAAAATTGGGCTTATTCTGCATATAATGTTAATTTGTGGGAATATAGTTGGGCAACAGCTTCGACAACAGGCAGTATTTCGGCAGGTTACCGCCCGTCATTTTCAAGGTATACCACTAGACCAGAAAATACTGCTCTTCACGTGTACAATCTTTTTCAATAAGGCCTCATTCTTTTATCAGCTATTCGCAAAGTTTTGCTAATTAATAGAAAAAATCGCAAGTTTGTTTTATGGGAAGGGGGTATGGGGGAGGAGGGATGGCGCGTCACAGCTTTCGTAACTGTCAACTGTGCGAGGGCACCTCAATATAGCTCTGGCTCTGAACCCCCTCCACCCCAGAGGAAAAATTTATCTACGCCCCTGACGTACTGTCATCGGAGTGATACAACGTACCGTCACTGGAGCAGACAGGTTCATTTGCTTACCTGGCAGCTCGTTGCACCCGCTCTAACGACAGTCACCCCTTTTGGGAATAACTCAAACGGAGCCCTAATATTTTCCTAAATCACGGAAAGTTTTATTAGTTCACAGTCTCTATAACAAAGTCATTCCACTGTCGGTGAAGTTGACTTAAAAAAGAACTTATCTTATACGCTGGCTGTAGTCCATTGCGTTGTGAGCTGTCTTCGGCATTCACTAAAAGATTTGATGTTACAGGATCTTTTCGTAAATCATAAACATGTCAGCTGATATGGAAAAGATTTTATTTCCATTTTAAATAAAGTTTAAATCAATCACATTGTTGCACAATCAAAAATAAAAAAAATGCAGCGGCAAGCCAACAGAGCTGCTTACAGGTTTGTGACTGCTAGAAGACTCACAAAACATGGTTTCTCTCAAATATCTTTCTATGTAACCGCGTAATAAGATTGATGACAAAATTTTTGTAATTCACAATTAAACAATATTCTTTTACATTAAATATGCCAAAATACAGAAATTAAAACATTACATTTAAGCTTTAACTAATCTCAATGTATGTACACGTTTCATGAAATTTGTATTTAATGTGGTACACAAATTTAAAGTCATCCTTTTACTAGTGTTTACAGTGCTCAAATTATTTGTGTTTTCGAAGTGCATACATATTTGTTTTGCCATTATTGTGTAGGCGTACTATTATTGTGACATGGGATTTTAATGTATTTCAGTTTGCGGTCAAATTTTTTATTAATACGGATTTGTATATGGTTGTCATAGTTTTGTTAATTTCGAAGATAGTTTCTTAATACCAAACGGATTATTAATTTTAGTGGATGAAAAATTATCAGTATTTAATTTAGGATCCAGTGATAAATAAAACATGGTCTGCCCTAATTTATTTAAACAAAAGGTATATATGAAATCATGTTGTGCAATAGTTATAACATGTAGTATTGTTGTTTTATATAAATTAGTATCTATATAGATTCAGCAATTTCCGAAACTAAGTGTAATGCATTTTTATTGTTTGCAGCTATTATTTACGAAAGTATTAAAATTTGAAAATTACGTAAAAGGACAGCCAAAGTTATGTTTAAATCAACGTACTATTTCTTAAAAGTGTTTTACTAATAGTGTTAATAGAATTTCAAACTGAAGGCGAAAATGTGATATTTTACATGTCCGGTAGTGAAGTTTTATTTTAGGTGTCAGATATTTCGTGTTTATAATGTTGGCAACTGATTTTTGTAAGGAGTGTGCAACATAGCAGAAACGTTACACCGCTCTCTCAATGTACTACGCGCACTGTATGGTACTTCCTGGGGAGCTGACCGAACCACCCTTCTTCGCTTGTACCGATCCCTTGTCCGCTCAGTACTGGACTACAGGTGTATTGGCTATTTATCCGCACGCTCGTCCATTTTACGTCGTCTCAACATGATCCATCACCGTGGGATTCGTCTAGCCACAGGGACTTTTTATACCAGTCCTGTTGAGAGCCTCTGTGCTGAAGCTCCTGAATTACCACTGTCCTATAGACGGGAAATCCTCCTTAGCCCTTACGCGTGCCGGTTATCATCTAAGAGCAGTCATCCATCTTACGCTGTATTTTTCGATGGTTCCCTCTTGACTGTCAGTAAGCAGCTAGACCGTCTTCTCTACAACCTACAGGAGTTCATTTTAGGTTGCTGCTTCGGCGGATTCACTATACACTCCCAGTTACATTCTCGATGGCTCCGTCCTCACGGCTCTGTTAACCTTGCATTCCAGTCATTCCCAAAAGACACTATTCGAGGTTCGGTGTATCGCAGCCAATTTGTTGCCCTTCGCACACGGCTTCGGGAAAATTTATTTTCTACACCGAGCCGCGGTGTTGTAGCCGAGCGGTCTAAAGCGTCTCGCTGCGGAGCGCGCGGTTGCTCGCCGTGGAGGTTCGAGTCCTCCCTGGGCATGGGTGTGTGTGTTTGAACTTAGGTTAATTTACCTAGGTTTAAGTAGTTTTTAAGCTACGGACTGATGACCACGCAGTTTGGTCCGATAGATTTACAAAATTTACAAACATTTGAACATTTGATTTCTACACCGATAGCTCCACGAGCGACCATGGTGTTGGGTGTGCCTTCGTACTCGGCGTCGATTCTTTCCAATATGCCCAGTACTCAATCTTTACTGCGGAACTCTTCGCCCTTTAGGCATTTAGATAATTTAACATTCCCCAGCCGGAGAATCCAGCCATCTTTCTACAGTAAATAGAAATTTACTTAGGGATTGCCTGTTTCTTTTTTTTACCTATTCCGTTTAGAAAGTTGACTGACTGCAAAGAGACTTCTCCTTTGTTTGCCTTAGCCTTTGTCGGCAATCGTTTTAACTATGGTTCTGATTTGGGCGCTTATGACCTCAGCAGTTTTGCGCCATAAAACCATACAAAATTTTTAAAAAGTATGAAAAAAAATTGCTTGCACCGATAGGCCAAGTACCACATGTGTTTCGGGACGGTTTTCTCAACTTATCACCAATACCGCGGGCTTATAGATCTGGGTCGTGTGTGTTCCCCACGTGCCTATGCTGTTAGCGCCAGTTTTGTGTAGTACCACGATGTGTGGCACCACAATCTGCAATTACCCTTAATTTATGAGCATGAATGTACATCGGATCGGTAGGCCAAAATAGTTCCACTAGTTCAGTTGATGACCTAGTTCCGAACTGCACGAACTAAGGCGTATCGTAAGACTGAAGTAGTTCAATTAGTTCACTTAGTTCAGCTGGTGAACTAGCCGAGCTGAGCGAACTACGTTGCATCGTAAGGGCTGAAACAATTCTGCTAGTTCACTCACAAAGAGAGTATAAGTGGGCTGGAAAGTATGTCTATCAACGCAATTTTGCATCTACATCTACATAGATACTCTGCAAATCACATTCAAGTGCCTGGCAGAGGGTTCATTAACCACTTTCATAACTTTTCTCTACCGTTCCATTCTCTAACAGCGCGCGGGAAGAAAGAACACCTAAATCGTTCCGTTTTCGATCTGATTTCTCTTATTTTATTGGGATGGTCATGTCTCCCTAAGTAGGTGGGTGCTAGCAATATATTTTCACATTCAGAATTAAAAGTCGGTGATTGAAACTTCGCAAACAGATCACGCCGCAATGAATAACGCCTTTCTTTTAATGATTTCCACCCCAATTCGTGCAACATTTCCGTGACGCTTTCCTACCCTTAACGTGATAAAACAAAACGAGCTGCCCTTCTCTGAACCTTCTGAATGTCTTCCGTCAGTCCCACCTGGTGAGGGTCCCACAAGGGGCAACAGTACTCCAGAGAGGACGCACAAGTGTGATGTAGGCAGTCTCTTTGGTGGAGCTGGTGCATCTTCGAAGCGAACATCTGGAACTAACAAGGAGACGGCATGGTTATCGGATTTTAGAATTTCTTGGTATTTCTGGTATGTGAAGTCCAGAACTTAAATAACAACCAGCCAAAACTGTTCGACGCAACTACAAAAATTGTCGAGAAAATCTCCTTTGAAGTTTTACAAAGTGCACATAAGTACCAATAATTACAACAGCTGCAGCATCTGTCGGCGTAGGTCAGGTGGTAGCGTTCTTGCTTCACAACTATAGAGTTGCTGGTTCAAATCCACTATGACAGATTTTTTATTTTTTTATTTCAGTTGTATAAAAAATTTTAGTATCGCTAATTCCACGTGTTGTGTCAATTTTTATGTGTATGTGTATGTGTATGTATGTGTATGTGATTGTCACGTAAAACGATGGTTGAGTAGGTTAGCTGCTTGGAAAGCCATAGCAGCTCTAGAGATGACTTTCCAAAAAAGTCGTAGCTCTTCACACACTGAACAATAAAATACTACCGTCGTCAACTAATAGTGAAGCAAATGCTGTAAGAAATGTAACATGTTTTTTATTGAAACCATCTCTATTAACAATGTCTATAAAAATACAGAAAAATTGCGAATAAACAAAAATACAAGCACTTTTCGTAAAAATTACAATTAAAAATTAAAATTGTGTAAGTATTCGAACACAACGAAAAAAAAAAAAAAAAAACTGTCAGAGCAGGATTCGCACCACTGACCCATCAGTTGTAATGCCAGAACGCTACCACCTAAGCTATAACTATAGATGTTGCATTTGAATTAATGATTGGTACTTACGCTTACTTGCAAAACTTCAAATTTGATTTCCTCGAGTATTTTTGAGGGTTGCGTTGAATTGCTTAGGTTGATTGTTATTTGAGTTCTGAACTACACGTATAAGAAATAACAAAACATTCTAAAATCCGACACTCATGAGGTCTCTCTGGAAGGAAATTCCTGTATGGTTTTGTAATCAGACATTAAAAATACTTATTTTAATGATTTTGGAAATTCAACCTTTAAGGGTGTGAAATGATGGATGAAAGATTTTTTTCTGTAAATAAAGTGAATTCTTAAGAAAGAAAGTACAGACAATTGTGAAAATTACAGAAGTATCAGATTAATAAGTCATGGTTGCAAAATACAAACACGAATTATTGACAGACGAATGGAAAAAACATTGGTATAATCCGACTTTGCGGAAGATCAATTTGAATTTAGGAAAAATGTAGGAACACGCGAGGCAATACTCACAATACGACGTATCTTAGAAAATAGATTACGGAAAGGGAAACCTGAGTTTTTAACATTTGTGGATCTGGAGAAAACTTTTGACAATGTTGACTGGAATATACTTTTTCAGATTCTGAAGGTATCGTTATTAAAATATAAGGGGCGAAGAGTTACATTCAACTTGTACAAAAACCAGACAGCAATTATTAGAGTTGAAGGTCATGAAAGGGTCGGAGTGGTTGGAAAGGGTGTTGGACGGGGTTGTAGCCTTTCACCCATTTGGTTTAATCTATGCATTAAGCAAGCTGTGAAAGAATACAAGGAGAAATTTGGAAAGGGAATTAAAGTGCAGGGAGAGGGAATAAAAACCTTGCGATTTGCTGACGACGTAGTAATTCTGTAAGAGTCATCAAAAGACATGGAAGAGCAATTAAACGCAATGCACAGTGTCTTGAAAGGAAGATAAAAGATGAACATTAACAAGAGTAAACAAAGGTAATGGAATGTCGTGTTAGAAAATCAGACGATGCTGAAGGAATTAGATTAGGTAAGGAGACAATAAAAGTAGTAGATGAGTTTTGTTACTTGAGTTGCAAGATAACTTCTGGTGATCGAAGTAAAGAAGATATAAAATGCAGAATGGTTCTTGGAAGAAAAGCGTTTCTGTAGAAGCGAAATTTGTTGACATTAAATATTAGTTTAAATGTTAGGAAGTCCTTTCTAAAAGCATTTGTCTGGAGTGTAGCATTGTATGGGTGTGAAACGTAGACGATAAGGAGTTCAGACAAAAAGACGACAGAAGCTTTCGAAATGTGGTGCTACAGACGAATGTTGAAGATTAGGTGGGTAGATCACGTAATTAATGAGGCGGTGCTCAACAGAATTGAGGTGAAAAGTAGTTTGTGGCATATGCTGACTAAGAGAAGGGGTATATTAGTGGGGCCCATTCTGAGACATCATGGAATCATCAACTTAGCATTAGAAGGAAGTGTGTGGGGCAAAAATCGTAGAGGGAGAACGAGGGACGAATACAGTAAGCAGATTCGAAAGGTTGTATCCTCATTTGTAGAGGCTTGCACAGGACAGGGTAGCATGGAGAGCTGCATCAAACCAGTCTGCAGAGTGAAGACCACAACAACAACAAAGTGAGCTATGTCGTTCCTCTTACCTAATTCTCTGAGCTACGTAAAGTGAACGGTGTACTTAATTGAACTAGTTCGATAACAAGAGCTATTTCGAAACGATCGTTTCCGCAAAGGGAACTACTTTTCCTATGTCGAGTCTGATAATTAGGACGTTCTCCATTGACACATACCACTCGACACTGGGCAGTACAGCAAGGATATCTTGTACCTGAGTGGCAAAATACTCTGTTAGCGCTGCGACTCCGTAACTATACATCGTTTCGTCAACTGATATCTGTGCAAGGACACGGGCTGTGTTGCCAGAACAGAGAGGATTTAATTGAAACTCTGTGAATGCTGCTGCTTGCATATGGTAGTGTGTTGACTGCCGTACTGCACACTGCGCAGAATGAATAAGAAGGAACACATACTCCGGTGAAGACTCTCACAGCAAAAGAACGTTCTCTGAGCAAGTTCACAATTTCGTATGAATAAAAGCTTCGAAGCATATGCTCCGAGCTGGAAGTTCATTCTCGCTAGTTCCCGTCCTTCTTGAGTAGGTTCTCCGTGTGTCTCGTTCGCCATAGATCAGCAGTTTGATCGTTGTGTTGTTATTGTGGTCTTCAGTCCGGAGACTGGTTTGATGCAGCTCTCCACAATACCCTATCCTGAGCAAGCCTCTTCATCTCCACATAAGAACGGCAACCTACATCTGTCTGAATCTGTTTACTGTATCCATCTTTTGGTCTTCCTCTGCGATTTTTACCCCACACACTTCCCTCCAACGCAAAATTCACAATTCCTTGATGTCTAAGGTTGTGTCCTACCAATCTTTCCCTTCTTTTAGTCAAGGAGTGCCAGAAATTTATTTTCTCCCCAATTCTGTTCAGTACCTCCTCATTAGTTACGCGATCCACCCACCTAATCTTCAGCATTCTTCTGTAGCACCATATTTCAAAAGCCTGTATCCTCTTCCTGTCCGCACTGTTTATCGTCCATGTCTCACTCCCATACAAGGCAACACTCCATACAAATGCCTTCAGAAAGGACTTACTTAGACTTAAATCAATATTCGAAGTTAACAAATTTATCCTTTTCAAGAACGCTTTTCTACCCATTGCCATTCTGCATTTTATTCCTCTGTACTGCGACCATCATTTGTTATTTAATCGTATATTTCTTTAAACTAGTCTAAACAGGCAAATTATTCAGTGTACACATATATAGTAGGCATCTACGTGTTCAGGAAGAACTGTAGTATGTGTACAAATTAGTTTCTCGTGCAGCAGTTTATTAAGACTAATTAGGGACTTTTTACGAACATTTATTCTTCTGACGATGTTACAAAATTTTCGTCATGAGAGAAAATCTTTTGTTATTGAAGTTCGGTTAGCACAATTTGCGAACGAAATTTTAAGAATGCATCACATTTTGAACTGTTTCAACATGGAACGCGGTCAGAGCTTTCTAACACAAGATCATTTTTATTAAATACGACACACAATGGTCTGCTCATAAGCGATAGGCCATGAGATTTTGTTACAAGAAACAGACTGCTAGGTATATAATTAAGTAATAATTAATTTTAATGTAGTGCTTACTTACATGTAACATAACAGAAGTTACAATTAAGAACGCAGAAAACTAATCTTAAATAGGCCAAACGATATGGGTAGAATGAAGAAGAAATGTTTCAGTATTGCAGATTTACTGAATTTGTTATACAGACTGCGAAGACCTGGGATCCACTTTATTTGGAGTTAACGTCATAAGGCCTTATTAAAAGACGCAATTTAAAATATACAATATTATTTTGCTATTTCGATATTTACAACTGTAAAAATACACTCCCAACAAACAGGTAAAACTAGCATCTGACTCCACTTGTCATTCATTTCTATGTCGGCAATGATAAAACTTCTCTGACATCACTTTTGTCACTATACAAAATGCTTGATGTGTCACACTTATGATAATTGTAAAGGAAGAGATTCGACAGTAAAATGTTTTTATTTGTTTAGTCCCTCTAGTGTTTATTTAGACTAGCCAACATATGAAGGAACTTTTTTTGTTTTATTATAAACCACAGTAAAACGTAACCTCAATAGATGTTACTAAGTACGAGTTATGCTAGAGAGTTCACTTCAGGAAACGAAGAATGTTCTTCGGTCGTGAGAAATTTCTGTGTTATTCATACAAAATCGGAGCACATTCTCTGTTGTGAACAACTTCTCCCACCCTTTTACTCATGCTGAGACATACTCGGTTGAAGTATATTACCGAACTCCGTTTTATTCATACTGCCCGTTTCCGTGCGAGGACGAACACGATGCGGCTGGCAAGGAAATAATAAGCGTCCACCTTATGATGCGGTACGAAACGCGTTAAGTCAGCGCGGACGCTGTGTTTTGTCGCCGTAGTTGCTCATGTGAAAAATACCGAGTAGCACCGTGATTCGGAACCCACGTTAAACTGTAGGTCCCCCTATAACTGGCTGGGTAAGTCGGTTCGAAGGTCGGAGGAAGGCAACGGCATACCACCTCCAAACAGGACCATGCCTAGTAAAGCACCGTGGTGTTCAAACCAATCTTCGGATTGTTGACTGCTTTACCTTTAGTGTCAACATATATGTGGTACCGAGTAGAACTGATTACTTAGTTAGGACATATTCACGAAATGACTCTATGGTGGCGATTTAAAGTGATGAAATGTTTTATCAATATTTATTCGCAATGGCGAATTTCTCATAGCTTAAGAGGGACGTACACGAAAAACAAATACAAATATAACCTGTCACAAAATCCACAAACGAAATTATGTACAATGTTTGATGGTAGCTCAAACGATTTACTAAGATTGTTTTCTAATTTTAATTGAAATTTTTAATTTTTTGGAAGTTTTTAAGTAGCGGTACATCAACTAATGATTCCCAAAGGTAGCATTTACTAAGAATGTTTGTACGAAATTGCCTTCAATTTTTTTTCAGCATAATCTCAACCATCATACAAAGAAACCTACAGAATCATGTCAATTTATTGATTTTTAACAACGTTTTAGGTTTAATTACTTGTTAATTGAAAAACTACACATAGAAATTCTACTTTCTTTATTCTCTATCTTGACATACATGAATGATATTAAATATTTAGTCTGTGTAAATGTTTCTTATATATAATGCAAGCGACATACCAAAAATCGCAGTAAAATCTTTTCTTGTTTTGGAGAAAAATGTACCTGAATAATGAAAACTGTAGTTCTGAGACAATGCATTTTAAAGTTAAACATGCTTTTTCGTTGCCATTTCCACCTTCAAAAGCCTCCAGATCTGTAATGAATGTCCTCATTTCCTTCAAGACTTCTCTTCTGACTTCTTATTTTCTGTCTTCTTTGCTCTGCAAGGTCTTTAATGGGTTTAATGGTTGCAAATATACGTAGAGTGTCAATCCTTATCAAGATGTAGCGAGTGAGAACTCCGGCCTTGAAGCCCATTCTCTTACCAAGATTCTTATCGTCTCTGAGCTGCCACAATTAAAGACAATAAATGCATCATAAACTGCAATGTTAACTACCTTGGATGAGAAAAATGTAGTTTTGGGGCCTTCAGAGACTAATTAGGATTCTGCGTTTTTCCATGAACACATTCCTTTGGTTGGCAGTTATCCCACTGCCTTCTTGATGTAGTATACAGACAGTCCCTGCATTCTGATTGATCAAACTTGAAAAGAAGACGACACATAAATAAATAATACGAGAGAATTAAGAACAAGGAAGAAGGCATGGCCTGTGTAAGCTGTGAATACTCAGAGAAGAGACTGCAAGAAAAAAGAACTGTGATTGATAGTGTTTTGTTTTAAAAATAGTAACGTTTTTTGAGTTGACCTGAGCAGAATAAGCTCCAGTCTGTAATGTTATCCGATGGTGATTATGTAAATCAAATACTTGAAATTGATTAACTATTGCATAAGGGTCAAATTGGTGTTCATTTATAATGGAACAGACTTCTCAATTTTATTAGTGAAGATATTGGAGATTAGGTGTCTCCCTCTTCTAATCTTAATTTATATGGAGAAGCAGCCCGAACAATTTTAAAAACTGGAAGAACCTTAGAAACTTATTGAGAGGCACTAAGTAGTAAGACCTCTATTTACAAATATAAATGACCTGGAAAAACATACAAAACAACTCAATAATGAAATCTAAAATATGTGATGGTATTCCCGAAATAGGTGGAATTATACGTTCCCATCAGAACGTTTAACCAACTTCTTGGACACTCCAAATTCGATCAAGGCCTTAAGTAAACTTGTCCTGTGGATACTGTCATAAGAATCTTGGACGTAAACAAGCAGAAGGTGTATTTCTTTATATTTGTACATTTTTTCATACACTTGCATAAAAAATATATGGTCAGTAGTTGATTTCCCTGGTTGAAATCCACCATGGTATTCCCCAATTAGCTCTTCCGCCACTGATTTAATTCCAGAGAACACGCATTTCGAATACACTGCCTCCACGACGCTGGCAGTGCTGCCCAGAACGCCGATTAGATGGAGACACCGGAGAAGATGCTGCCGAGAGCTACTTCTCATCTACAGACGAAGGAGGACGAGATGGTCCATAGGTGCGTGACGAGCATCTCTCGTAAACGGACAAGAATATACGTCATTTTCAGTAGCAGATATTTCTTTGGTATAAGTTTTTCAATGTTGCAGGAGCTGTCCTCTGCCTCCACGACGCTGGCAGTGCTACCCATACACCAATTACATGGAGACACCGGAGAAGAAGCTGCCGAGAGCTACTTCTCATCTGCAGAAGGATTAGATGGTCCATAGGTGCGTGACAAGCGTCTATCGTAAACGCACAAGCATATACGCTATTTTCAGTAGCAGATATTTGTTTGGTATAAGTTTTTTAATGTTGCAGGAGCTGTCCTCTGCCTCCACGACGCTGGCAATGCTACCCATGGCGCCGATTACATGGAGACACCGGAGAAGATGCTGCCGAGAGCTACTTCTCATCTGCAGAAGGATTAGATGGTCCATAGGTGCGTGACAAGCTTCTCTCGTAAACGCACAAGCATATACGCTATTTTCAGTAGCAGATATTTGTTTGGTATAAGTTTTTTAATGTTGCAGTAGCTGTCCTCTGACTCTACGACGCTGACAGTGCTGCCCATACGCCAATAACATGGAGACACCGGAGAAGATGCTGCCGAGAGCAACTTCTCATCTGCAGAAGGATTATATGGTCCATAGGTGCGTGACAAGCTTCTCTCGTAAACGCACAAGCATATACGCTACTTTTCCGTTTTGTATAAGTTATTTTTATGTTGCAGGAGCTGTCCTCTGAGTCTACGACGCTGGCAGTGCTGCCCATACGCCAATAACATGGAGACACCGGTGAAGATGCTGCCGAGAGCTACTTCTCATCTGCAGAGGGATTAGATGGTCCATAGTTGCGTGACAAGCTTCTCTCGCAAACGCACAAGCATGTACGCTATATTCAGTAGCAGACATTTGTTTGGTATAAGTTTTTTAATGTTGCAGGAACTGTCCTCTGCCTCCACGACCCTGGCAATGCTGTCCATGGCGCCGATTACATGGAGACACCGGAGAAGATGCTGCCGAGAGCTACTTCTCATCTGCAGAAGGATTAGATGGTCCATAGGTGCGTGACAAGCTTCTAACGTAAACGCACAAGCATGTACGCTATTTTCAGTAGCAGATATTTGTTTGGTTTAAGTTTTTTAATGTTGCAGGAGATGTCCTCTGCATCCACGACGCTGGCAATGCTGCCCATGGCGCCGATTACATGGAGACACCGGAGAAGATGCTGCCGAGAGCTACTTCTCATCTGCAGAAGGATTAGATGGTCCATACATCTACATCTACATCTACATCTACATGGGATACTCTGCAAATCACATTTAAGTGCCTGGCAGAGGGTTCATCGAACCACAATTATACTATTTATCTCCCATTCCATTCTCGAATAGCGCGCGGGAAGAAAGAACACCTGAATCTCTCTGTTCGAGCTCGGATTTCTCTTATTTTATTCTGATGATCATTTCTACCTATGTAAGTGGGAGTCAACAATATATTTTCGCATTCGGAGGAGAATGTTGGCGATTGGAGTTTCGCAAGTAACCCACGCCTCAGCGACAAGCGCCGTTGTTGTAATGATTCCCATCCCAGATCCTGTATCATTTCCGTAACGCTGTCTCCCCTGTATCGTGACAATACGAAACGAGCTGCCCTTCTTTGGACACTTTCGATGTCCTCCGTCAAACCCACCTGATAAGGATCCCACACTGGGCTGCAATACTCCAAAAATGGACGGACAAGCGCAGTGTATGCAGTTTCTTTAGTAGTTCTGTTGCATCTTTTAAGGATTCTGCCAATAAAACGCAGTCTCTGGTTCGCCTTTCCCACGATATTATCTACGTGTTCTCTCCAGTTTAAGTCTGAAGTAATAGTGATTCCTAGGTATTTTGTGGAGTTTACGGCGTTCACATTTGATTGATTTATGTTGTAAACAAAGTTTAACGGATTTCTTTTCGTACTCATGTGGACGACTTCACACTTCTCATTATTTAGAGTCAATTGCCAATTTTTACACCATACTGATATCTTATTCAGATCGTTCTGAAGTTGGTTTTGATCTTCAGATGATTTTACTAGACGGTAAATGACGGCGTCATCTGCAAACAACCTAAGAGAGCTACTTAGATTTTCCCCTAAATCGTTTATGTAAATAAGGAATAGCAGAGGACCAATAACACTACCTTGTGGAACGCCCGATAGGTGCGTGACAAGCGTCTATCGTAAACGCACAAGCATATACGCTATTTTCAGTAGCAGATATTTGTTTGGTATAAGTTTTTTAATGTTGCAGGAGCTGTCCTCTGCCTCCACGACGCTGGCAGTGCTGCCCATACGCCAATTACATGGAGACACCGGAGAAGATGCTGCAGAGAGCAAACTCTCATCTGCAGAAGGATTAGATGGTACATAGGTGCGTGACAAGCTTCTCTCGTAAACGCACAAGGAAGTACGCTATTTTCAGTAGAAGATATTTGTTTGGTATAAGTTTTTTAATGTTGCAGGAGCTGTCCTCTGCCTCCACGACGCTCGCAATGCTGCCCATGGCGCCGATTATATGGAGACACCGGAGAAGATGCTGCCGAGAGCTACTTCTCATCTGCAGAAGGATTAGATAGTCCATAGGTGCGTGACAAGCTTCTCTCGTAAACGCACAAGCATATACGCTATTTTCAGTAGCAGATATTTGTTTGGTATAAGTTTTTAAATGTTGCAGGAGCTGTCCTCTGCCTCCACGACGCTGGCAATGCTGCCCATAGCGCCGATTACATGGAGAAACCGGAGAAGATGCTGCCGAGAGATACTTCTCATCTGCAGAAAGATTATATGGTCCATAGGTGCGTGGCAAGTTTCTCTCGTAAACGCACAAGCATATACGCTCTTTTTCAGTGTGGTATAAGTTTTTTAATATTGCAGTAGCTGTCCTCTGACTCTACGACGCTGACAGTGCTGCCCATACGCCAATAACATGGAGACACCGGAGAAGATGCTGCCGAGAGCAACTTCTCATCTGCAGAAGGATTATATGGTCCATAGGGGCGTGACAAGCTTCTCTCGTAAACGCACAAGCATATACGCTACTTTTCCGTTTTGTATAAGTTATTTTTATGTTGCAGGAGCTGTCCTCTGAGTCTACGACGCTGGCAGTGCTGCCCATACGCCAATAACATGGAGACACCGGTGAAGATGCTTCCGAGAGCTACTTCTCATCTGCACAGGGATTAGATGGTCCATAGTTGCGTGTCAAGCTTCTCTCGCAAACGCACAAGCATGTACGCTATTTTCAGTAGCAGACATTTGTTTGGTATAAGTTTCTTAATGTTGCAGGAGCTGTCCTCTGCCTCCACGACCCTGGCAATGCTGTCCATGGCGCCGATTACATGGAGACACCGGAGAAGATGCTGCCGAGAGCTACTTCTCATCTGCAGAAGGATTAGATGGTCCATAGGTGCGTGACAAGCTTCCCTCGTAAACGCACAAGCATGTACGCTATTTTCAGTAGCAGATATTTGTTTGGTACAAGTTCTTTAATGTTGCAGGAGCTGTCCTCTGACTATATGACGCTGGCAGTGCTGCCCATACGCAAATTACATGGAGACACCGGAGAAGATGCTGCCGAGAGCAACTTCTCATCTGCAGAAGGATTAGATGGTCCATAGGTGCGTGACAAGCTTCTCTCGTAAACGCACAAGCATATACGCTATTTTCAGTAGCAGATATTTGTTTGGTATAAGTTTTTTAATGTTGCAGTAGCTATCCTCTGCCTCCACGACGCTGGCAATGCGGCCCATGGCGCCGATTACATGGAGACACCGGAGAAGATGCTGCCGAGAGCTACTTCTCATCTGCAGAAGGATTAGATGGTCCATAGGGGCGTGACAAGCTTCTCTCGTAAACGCACAAGCATATACGCTCTTTTTCAGTGTGGTATAAGTTTTTTAATGTTGCAGTAGCTGTCCTCTGACTCTACGACGCTGACAGTGCTGCCCATACGCCAATAACATGGAGACACCGGAGAAGATGCTGCCGAGAGCAACTTCTCATCTGCAGAAGGATTATATGGTCCATACGTGCGTGACAAGCTTCTCTCGTAAACGAACAAGCATATACGCTACTTTTCCGTTTTGTATAAGTTATTTTTATGTTGCAGGAGCTGTCCTCTGACTCCACGACGATGGCAGTGCTGCCAATACGCCGATTACATGGAGACACCGGAGAAGATGCTGCCGAGAGCTACTTCTCATCTGAAGAACGATTAGATGGTCCATGGGTGCGTGACAAGCTTCTCTCGTATACGCACAACCATATACTCTATTTTTCAGTTTGGTATAAGTTTTTTAATGTTGCAGGAGCTGTCCTCTGCCTCCACGACGCTGGCAATGCGGCCCATGGCGCCGATTACATGGAGACACCGGAGAAGATGCTGCCGAGAGCAACTTCTCATCTGCAGAAGGATTAGATGGTCCATAGGTGCGTGACAAGCTTCTCTCGTAAACGCACAAGCATATACGCTATTTTCAGTAGCAGATATTTGTTTGGTATAAGTTTTTTAATGTTGCAGTAGCTATCCTCTGCCTCCACGACGCTGGCAATGCGGCCCATGGCGCCGATTACATGGAGACACCGGAGAAGATGCTGCCGAGAGCTACTTCTCATCTGCAGAAGGATTAGATGGTCCATAGGTGCGTGACAAGCTTCTCTCGTTAACGCACAAGCATGTACGCTATTTTCAGTAGCAGATATTTGTTTGGTATAAGTTTTTTAATGTTGCAGGAGCTGTCCTCTGCCTCCACGACGCTCGCAATGCTGCCCATGGCGCCGATTACATGGAGACACCGGAGAAGATGCTGCCGAGAGCTACTTCTCATCTGCAGAAGGATTAGATGGTCCATAGGTGCGTGACAAGCTTCTCTCGTAAACGCACAAGCATATACGCTATTTTCAGTAGCAGATATTTCTTTGGTATAAGTTTTTCAATGTTGCAGGAGCTGTCCTCTGCCTCCACGACGCTGGCAGTGCTACCCATACACCAATTACATGGAGACACCGGAGAAGATGCTGCCGAGAGCTACTTCTCATCTGCAGAAGGATTAGATGGTCCATAGGTGCGTGACAAGCTTCTCTCGTAAACGCACAAGCATATACGCTATTTTCAGTAGCAGATATTTGTTTGGTATAAGTTTTTAAATGTTGCAGGAGCTGTCCTCTGCCTCCACGACGCTGGCAATGCTGCCCATGGCGCCGATTACATGGAGAAACCGGAGAAGATGCTGCCGAGAGATACTTCTCATCTGCAGAAAGATTATATGGTCCATAGGTGCGTGGCAAGTTTCTCTCGTAAACGCACAAGCATATACGCTCTTTTTCAGTGTGGTATAAGTTTTTTAATGTTGCAGTAGCTGTCCTCTGACTCTACGACGCTGACAGTGCTGCCCATACGCCAATAACATGGAGACACCGGAGAAGATGCTGCCGAGAGCAACTTCTCATCTGCAGAAGGATTATATGGTCCATACGTGCGTGACAAGCTTCTCTCGTAAACGCACAAGCATATACGCTACTTTTCCGTTTTGTATAAGTTATTTTTATGTTGCAGGAGCTGTCCTCTGAGTCTACGACGCTGGCAGTGCTGCCCATACGCAAATAAACATGGAGACACCGGTGAAGATGCTGCCGAGAGCTACTTCTCATCTGCAGAGGGATTAGATGGTCCATAGTTGCGTGACAAGCTTCTCTCGCAAACGCACAAGCATGTACGCTATTTTCAGTAGCAGACATTTGTTTGGTATAAGTTTTTTAATGTTGCAGGAGCTGTCCTCTGCCTCCACGACCCTGGCAATGCTGTCCATGGCGCCGATTACATGGAGACACCGGAGAAGATGCTGCCGAGAGCTACTTCTCATCTGCAGAAGGATTAGATGGTCCATAGGTGCGTGACAAGCTTCCCTCGTAAACGCACAAGCTTGTACGCTATTTTCAGTAGCAGATATTTGTTTGGTACAAGTTCTTTAATGTTCCAGGAGCTGTCCTCTGACTATATGACGCTGGCAGTGCTGCCCATACGCAAATTACGTGGAGACACCGGAGAAGATGCTGCCGAGAGCAACGTCTCATCTGCAGAAGGATTAGATGGTCCATAGGTGCGTGACAAGCTTCTCTCGTAAACGCACAAGCATATACGCTATTTTCAGTAGCAGATATTTGTTTGGTATAAGTTTTTTAATGTTGCAGTAGCTATCCTCTGTCTCCACGACGCTGGCAATGCTGCCCATGGCGCCGATTACATGGAGACACCGGACAAGATGCTGCCGAGAGCTACTTCTCATCTGCAGAAGGATTAGATGGTCCATAGGTGCGTGACAAGCTTCTCTCGTTAACGCACAAGCATGTACGCTATTTTCAGTAGCAGATATTTGTTTGGTACAAGTTCTTTAATGTTGCAGGAGCTGTCCTCTGACTATATGATGCTGGCAGTGCTGCCCATATGCCAATTACATGGAGACACCGGAGAAGATGCTGCCGAGAGATACTTCTCATCTGCAGAACGATTAGATGGTCAATGGGTGTGTGACAAGCTTCTCTCGTATACGCACAACCATATACTATATTTTTCAGTTTGATATAAGTTTTTTAATGTTGCAGGAGCTGTCCTCTGCCTCCACGACGCTGGCAATGCGGCCCATGGCGCCGATTACATGGAGACACCGGAGAAGATGCTGCCGAGAGCTACTTCTCATCTGCAGAAGGATTAGATGGTCCATAGTTGCGTGTCAAGCTTCTCTCGTTAACGCACAAGCATGTACGCTATTTCAGTAGCAGATATGTGTTTGGTATAAGTTTTTTAATGTTGCAGGAGCTGCCCTCTGCCTCCACGACGCTGGCAATGCGGCCCATGGCGCCGATTACATGGAGACACCGGAGAAGATGCTGCCGAGGGCTACTTCTCATCTGCAGAACGATTAGATGGTCCATGGGTGCGTGACAAGCTTCTCTCGTATACGCACGACCATATACTCTATTTTTCAGTTTGGTATAAGTTTTTTAATGTTGCAGGAGCTGTCCTCTGACTCCACGACGCTGGCAGTGCTGCCAATACGCCGATTACATGGAGACACCGGAGAAGATGCTGCCGAGAGCTACTTCTCATCTGCAGAAGGATTAGATGGTCCATAGGTGCGTGACAAGCTTCTCACGTAAACGCACATGCATATACGCTATATTCAGTAGCAGATATTTGTTTGGTATAAGTTTTTCAATGTTGCAGGAGCTGTCTTCTGACTCCAAGATGATGGCAGTGCTGCCAATACGCCGATTACATGGAGACACCGGAGAAGATGCTGCCGAGAGCTACTTCTCATCTGCAGAAGGATTAGATGGTCCATAGGTGCGTGAAGAGCTTCTCTCGTAAACGCACAAGCATATACGCTATTTTCAGTAGCAGATATTTGTTTGGTATAAGTTTTTCAATGTTTCAGGAGCTGTCCTCTGCCTCCACGACGCTGGCAATGCTGCCCATGGCGCCGATTACATGGAGACACCGGTGAAGATGCTGCCGAGAGCAAACTCTCATCTGCAGAAAGATTAGATGGTCCATAGGTGCGTGACAAGCTTCTCTCGTAAACGCACAAGCATATACGCTATTTTCAGTAGCAGATATTTGTTTGGTATAAGTCTTCTAATGTTGCAGGAACTGTCCTCTGCCTCCACGTCGCTGGCAATGCTGCCCATGGCGCCGATTACATGGAGACACCGGAGAAGATGCTGCCGAGAGCTACTTCTCATCTGCAGAAGTATTAGATGGTCCATAGGTGCGTGACAAGCTTTTCTCGTAAACGCTCAAGCATATACGCTATTTTCAGTAGCAGATATTTGTTTGGTATAAGTTTTTCAATGTTGCAGGAGCTGTCCTCTGACTCCACGACGCTGGCAGTGCTGCCAATACGCCGACTACATGGAGACACCGGAGAAGATGCTGCCGAGAGCTACTTCTCATCTGCAGAAGGATTAGATGGTCCATAGGTGCGTGACAAGCTTCTCTCGTAAACGCACAAGCATATACGCTATTTTCAGTAGCAGATATTTATTTGGTATAAGTTTTTTAATGATGCAGGAGCTGTCCTCTGACTCCACGACGCTGGCAGTGCTGCCAATACGCCGATTACATGGAGACACCGGAGAAGATGCTGCCGAGAGCTACTTCTCATCTGCAGAAGGATTAGATGGTCCATAGGTGCGTGACAAGCTTCTCTCGTAAACGCACAAGCATATACGCTATTTTCAGTAGCAGATATTTCTTTGGTATAAGTTTTTCAATGTTGCAGGAGCTGTCCTCTGCCTCCACGACGCTGGCAGTGCTACCCATACACCAATTACATGGAGACACCGGAGAAGATGCTGCCGAGAGCTACTTCTCATCTGCAGAAGGATTAGATGGTCCATAGGTGCGTGACAAGCTTCTATCGTAAACGCACAAGCATATACGCTATTTTCAGTAGCAGATAGTTGTTTGGTATAAGTTTTTTAATGTTGCAGGAGCTGTCCTCTGCCTCCACGACGCTGGCAATGCTACCCATGGCGCCGATTACATGGAGACACCGGAGAAGATGCTGCCGAGAGCTACTTCTCATCTGCAGAAGGATTAGATGGTCCATAGGTGCGTGACAAGCTTCTCTCGTAAACGCACAAGCATATACGCTATTTTCAGTAGCAGATATTTGTTTGGTATAAGTTTTTAAATGTTGCAGGAGCTGTCCTCTGCCTCCACGACGCTGGCAATGCTGCCCATGGCGCCGATTACATGGAGAAACCGGAGAAGATGCTGCCGAGAGATACTTCTCATCTGCAGAAAGATTATATGGTCCATAGGTGCGTGGCAAGTTTCTCTCGTAAACGCACAAGCATATACGCTCTTTTTCAGTGTGGTATAAGTTTTTTAATGTTGCAGTAGCTGTCCTCTGACTCTACGACGCTGACAGTGCTGCCCATACGCCAATAACATGGAGACACCGGAGAAGATGCTGCCGAGAGCAACTTCTCATCTGCAGAAGGATTATATGGTCCATACGTGCGTGACAAGCTTCTCTCGTAAACGCACAAGCATATACGCTACTTTTCCGTTTTGTATAAGTTATTTTTATGTTGCAGGAGCTGTCCTCTGAGTCTACGACGCTGGCAGTGCTGCCCATACGCAAATAAACATGGAGACACCGGTGAAGATGCTGCCGAGAGCTACTTCTCATCTGCAGAGGGATTAGATGGTCCATAGTTGCGTGACAAGCTTCTCTCGCAAACGCACAAGCATGTACGCTATTTTCAGTAGCAGACATTTGTTTGGTATAAGTTTTTTAATGTTGCAGGAGCTGTCCTCTGCCTCCACGACCCTGGCAATGCTGTCCATGGCGCCGATTACATGGAGACACCGGAGAAGATGCTGCCGAGAGCTACTTCTCATCTGCAGAAGGATTAGATGGTCCATAGGTGCGTGACAAGCTTCCCTCGTAAACGCACAAGCTTGTACGCTATTTTCAGTAGCAGATATTTGTTTGGTACAAGTTCTTTAATGTTCCAGGAGCTGTCCTCTGACTATATGACGCTGGCAGTGCTGCCCATACGCAAATTACGTGGAGACACCGGAGAAGATGCTGCCGAGAGCAACGTCTCATCTGCAGAAGGATTAGATGGTCCATAGGTGCGTGACAAGCTTCTCTCGTAAACGCACAAGCATATACGCTATTTTCAGTAGCAGATATTTGTTTGGTATAAGTTTTTTAATGTTGCAGTAGCTATCCTCTGTCTCCACGACGCTGGCAATGCTGCCCATGGCGCCGATTACATGGAGACACCGGACAAGATGCTGCCGAGAGCTACTTCTCATCTGCAGAAGGATTAGATGGTCCATAGGTGCGTGACAAGCTTCTCTCGTTAACGCACAAGCATGTACGCTATTTTCAGTAGCAGATATTTGTTTGGTACAAGTTCTTTAATGTTGCAGGAGCTGTCCTCTGACTATATGATGCTGGCAGTGCTGCCCATATGCCAATTACATGGAGACACCGGAGAAGATGCTGCCGAGAGATACTTCTCATCTGCAGAACGATTAGATGGTCAATGGGTGTGTGACAAGCTTCTCTCGTATACGCACAACCATATACTATATTTTTCAGTTTGATATAAGTTTTTTAATGTTGCAGGAGCTGTCCTCTGCCTCCACGACGCTGGCAATGCGGCCCATGGCGCCGATTACATGGAGACACCGGAGAAGATGCTGCCGAGAGCTACTTCTCAACTGCAGAAGGATTAGATGGTCCATAGTTGCGTGTCAAGCTTCTCTCGTTAACGCACAAGCATGTACGCTATTTCAGTAGCAGATATGTGTTTGGTATAAGTTTTTTAATGTTGCAGGAGCTGCCCTCTGCCTCCACGACGCTGGCAATGCGGCCCATGGCGCCGATTACATGGAGACACCGGAGAAAATGCTGCCGAGGGCTACTTCTCATCTGCAGAACGATTAGATGGTCCATGGGTGCGTGACAAGCTTCTCTCGTATACGCACAACCATATACTCTATTTTTCAGTTTGGTATAAGTTTTTTAATGTTGCAGGAGCTGTCCTCTGACTCCACGACGCTGGCAGTGCTGCCAATACGCCGATTACATGGAGACACCGGAGAAGATGCTGCCGAGAGCTACTTCTCATCTGCAGAAGGATTAGATGGTCCATAGGTGCGTGACAAGCTTCTCACGTAAACGCACATGCATATACGCTATATTCAGTAGCAGATATTTGTTTGGTATAAGTTTTTCAATGTTGCAGGAGCTGTCTTCTGACTCCAAGATGATGGCAGTGCTGCCAATACGCCGATTACATGGAGACACCGGAGAAGATGCTGCCGAGAGCTACTTCTCATCTGCAGAAGGATTAGATGGTCCATAGGTGCGTGAAGTGCTTCTCTCGTAAACGCACAAGCATATACGCTATTTTCAGTAGCAGATATTTGTTTGGTATAAGTTTTTCAATGTTTCAGGAGCTGTCCTCTGCCTCCACGACGCTGGCAATGCTGCCCATGGCGCCGATTACATGGAGACACCGGTGAAGATGCTGCCGAGAGCAAACTCTCATCTGCAGAAAGATTAGATGGTCCATAGGTGCGTGACAAGCTTCTCTCGTAAACGCACAAGCATATACGCTATTTTCAGTAGCAGATATTTGTTTGGTATAAGTCTTCTAATGTTGCAGGAACTGTCCTCTGCCTCCACGTCGCTGGCAATGCTGCCCATGGCGCCGATTACATGGAGACACCGGAGAAGATGCTGCCGAGAGCTACTTCTCATCTGCAGAAGTATTAGATGGTCCATAGGTGCGTGACAAGCTTTTCTCGTAAACGCTCAAGCATATACGCTATTTTCAGTAGCAGATATTTGTTTGGTATAAGTTTTTCAATGTTGCAGGAGCTGTCCTCTGACTCCACGACGCTGGCAGTGCTGCCAATACGCCGACTACATGGAGACACCGGAGAAGATGCTGCCGAGAGCTACTTCTCATCTGCAGAAGGATTAGATGGTCCATAGGTGCGTGACAAGCTTCTCTCGTAAACGCACAAGCATATACGCAATTTTCAGTAGCAGATATTTATTTGGTATAAGTTTTTTAATGATGCAGGAGCTGTCCTCTGACTCCACGACGCTGGCAGTGCTGCCAATACGCCGATTACATAGAGACACCGGAGAAGATGCTGCCGAGAGCTACTTCTCATCTGCAGAAGGATTAGATGGTCCAAAGGTGCGTGACAAGCTTCTCTCGTAAACGCACAAGCATATACGCTATTTTCAGTATCAGATATTTGTTTGGTATAAGTTTTTTAATGTTGCAGGAGCTGTCCTCTGACTCCACGACGCTGGCAGTGCTGCCAAAACGCCGATTACATGGAGACACCAGAGAAAATGCTGCCGAGAGCTACTTCTCATCTGCAGAAGGATTAGATGTTCCATAGGTGCGTGACAAGCTTCTCTCTTAAACGCAGAAGCATATACGCTATTTTCAGTAGCAGATATTTGTTTGGTATAAGTTTTTCAATGTTGCAGGAGCTGTCCTCTGACTCCACGACGATGGCAGTGCTGCCAATACGCCGATTACATGGAGACACCGGAGAAGATGCTGCCGAGAGCTACTTCTCATCTGCAGAAGGATTAGATGGTCCATAGGTGCGTGACAAACTTCTCTCGTAAACGCACAAGGATGTACGCTATTTTCAGTAGAAGATATTTGTTTGGTATAGGTTTTTTAATGTTGCAGGAGCTGTCCTCTACCTCCACGACTCTGGAAATGCTGCCCATGGCGCCGATTACATGGAGACACCGGAGAAGATGCTGCCGAGAGCTACTTCTCATCTGCAGAAGGATAAGATGGTCCATAGGTGCGTGACAAGCTTCTCTCGTAAACGCACAAGCATATACGCTATTTTCAGTAGCAGATATTTGTTTGGTATAAGTTTTTCAATGTTGCAGGAGCTGTCCTCTGACTCCACGGCGATGGCAGTGCTGCCAATACGCCGATTACATGGAGACACCGGAGAAGATGCTGCCGAGAGCTACTTCTCATCTGCAGAAGGATTAGATGGTCCATAGGTGCGTGAAGAGCTTCTCTCGTAAACGCACAAGCATATACGCTATTTTCAGTAACAGATATTTGTTTGGTATCAGTTTTTTAATGTTGCAGGTGCTGTCCTCTGACTCTACGACGCTGGCAGTGCTGCCCATACGCCAATTACATGGAGACACCGGAGAAGATGCTGCCGAGAACTACTTCTCATCTGCAGAAGGATTATATGGTCCATAGGTGCGTGACAAGGTTATCTCGTAAACGCACAAGCATATACGCTATTTTCAGTAGCAGATATTTGTTTGGTATAAGTTTTTTAATGTTGCAGGAGCTGTCCTCTGACTCTACGACGCTGGCAGTGCTGCCCATACGCCAATTACATGGAGACACCGGAGAAGATGCTGCCGAGAACTACTTCTCATCTGCAGAAGGATTAGATGGTCCATACGTGCGTGACAAGCTTCTCTCGTAAACGCACAGGCATATACGCTATTTTCAGTAGCAGATATTTGTTTGGTATCAGTTTTTTAATGTTGCAGGTGGTGTCCTCTGACTCTACGACGCTGGCATTGCTGCCCATACGCCAATTACATGGAGACACCGGAGAAGATGCTGCCGAGAACTACTTCTCATCTGCAGAAGGATTAGATGGTCCATAGGTGCGTGACAAGCTTCTCTCGTAAACGCACAGGCATATACGCTATTTTCAGTAGCAGATATTTGTTTGGTATCAGTTTTTTAATGTTGCAGGTGCTGTCCTCTGACTCTACGACGCTGGCAGTGCTGCCCATACGCCAATTACATGGAGACACCGGAGAAGATGCTGCCGTGAGCTACTTCTCATCTGCAGAAGGATTAGATGGTCCATAGGTGCGTGAAAAACTTCTCTCGTAAACGCACAAGGATGTACGCTATTTCCAGTAGAAGATATTTGTTTGGTATAAGTTTTTTTATGATGCAGGAGCTGTCCTCTGCCTCCACGACGCTGGCAATGCTGCCCATGGCGCCGATTACATGGAGACACCGGTGAAGATGCTGCCGAGAGCAAACTCTCATCTGCAGAAGGATTAGATGGTCCATAGGTGCGTGACAAGCTTCTCTCATAATCGCACAAGGATGTTCGCTATTTTCAGTAGAAGATATTGGTTTGGTATAAGGTTTTAATGTTGCAGGGGCTATCCTCTGACTCTACGATGCTGGCAGTGCTGCCCTTACGCCGATTACATGGAGACACCGGAGAAGATGCTGCCGAGAGCTACTTCTCATCTGCAGAAGTATTAGATGTTCCACAGGTGCGTGAAAAGCTTCTCTCGTAAACGCACAAGCATATACGCTATTTTCAGTATCAGATATTTGTTTGGTATAAGTTTTTTAATGTTGCAGGAGCTGTCCTCTGACTGCACGACGATGGCAGTGTTGCCAATACGCAGATTACATGGAGACACCGGAGAAGATGCTGCCGAGAGCTACTTCTCATCTGCAGAAGGATTAGATGGTCCATAGGTGCGTGACAAGCTTCTCTCGTAAACGCACGAGGTTATAAGCTATTTTCAGTAGCAGATATTTGTTTGGAATAAGTTTTTTAATGTTGCAGGAGCTGTCCTCTGACTCCACGACGCTGGCAATACTGCCCATGGCGCCGATTACATGCAGACAACGGAGAAGATGCTGCCGAGAGCAAACTCTCATCTGCAGAAGGATTAGATGGTCCATAGGTGCGTGACAAGCTTCTCTCGTAAACGCACAAGCATATACGCTATTTTCAGTGGCAGATATTTGTTTGGTATAAGTGTTTCAATGTTGCAGGAGCTGTCCTCTGACTCCACGACGATGGCAGTGCTGCCAATACGCCGATTACATGGAGACACCGGAGAAGATGCTGCCGAGAGCTACTTCTCATCTGCAGAAGGATTAGATGGTCCATAGGTGCGTGACAAGCTTCTCTCGTAAACGCACAAGCATATACGCTATTTTCAGTAGCAGATCTTTGTTTGGTATAAATTTTTTAATGTTGCAGGAGCTGTCCTCTGACTCCACGACGCTGGCTGTGCTGCCAATACGACGATTACATGGAGACACCGGAGAAGATGCTGCCGAGAGCTACTTCTCATCTGCAGAAGGATTAGATGGTCCATAGGTGCGTGACAAGCTTCTCTCGTAAACGCACAAGCATATACGCTATTTTCAGTAGCAGATATTTGTTTGGTATAAGTTTTTCAATGTTGCAGGAGCTGTCCTCTGACTCCACGACGATGGCAGTGCTGCCAATACGCCGATTACATGGAGACACCGGAGAAGATGCTGCCGAGAGCTACTTCTCATCTGCAGAAGGATTAGATGGTCCATAGGTGCGTGAAGAGCTTCTCTCGTAAACGCACAAGCATATACGCTATTTTCAGTAGCAGATATTTGTTTGGTATAAGTTTTTCAATGTTGCAGGAGCTGTCCTCTGACTCCACGACGATGGCAGTGCTGCCAATACGCCGATTACATGGAGACACCGGTGAAGATGCTGCCGAGAGCAAACTCTCAACTGCAGAAGGATTAGATGGTCCATAGGTGCGTGACAAGCTTCTCTCATAATCGCACAAGGATGTTCGCTATTTTCAGTACAAGGTATTGGTTTGGTATAAGGTTTTTAATGTTGCAGGGGCTATCCTCTGACTCTACGACCCTGACAGTGCTGCCCATACGCCAATTACATGGAGACACCGGAGAAGATGCTGCCGAGAGCAAACTCTCATCTGCAGACGGATTAGATGTTCAATAGGTGCGTGACAAGCTTCACTCGTAAACGCACAAGCATATACGCTATTTTCGGTAGCAGATATTTGTTTGGTATAAGTTTTTTAATGTTGAAGGAGCTGTCCTCTGCCTCCACGACGCTCGCAATGCTGCCCATGGCGCCGATTACATGGAGACACCGGAGAAGATGGTGCCGAGGGCTACTTCTCATCTGCAGAAGGATTAGATGTTCCATAGGTGCGTGACAAGCTTCTCTCGTAAACGCACATGCATACAAGCTATTTTCAGTAGCAGATATTTGTTTGGTATCAGTTTGTTAATGTTGCAGGAGCTATCTTCTGACTCTATGATGCTGGCAATGCTGCCCATGGAGCCGATTACATGGAGACACCGGAGAAGATGCTGCAGAGAGCAAACTCTCATCTGCAGAAGGATTAGATGGTCCATAGGTGCGTGACAAGCTTCTCTCGTAAACGCACAATGAAGTACGCTATTTTCAGTAGAAGATATTTGTTTGGTATAAGTTTTGTAATGTTGAAGGAGCTGTCCTCTGCCTCCACGACGCTCGCAATGCTGCCCATGGCGCCGATTACATGGAGACACCGGAGAAGATGCTGCCGAGAGCTACTTCTCATCTGCAGAAGGATTATATGGTCCATAGGTGCGTGAAAAGCTTATCTCGTAAACGCACAAGCATATACAATATTTTCAGTAGAAGATATTTGTTTGGTATAGGTTTTTTAATGTTGCAGGAGCTGTCCTCTGACTCTATGACGCTGGAAGTGCTGCCCATACGCCAATTACATGGCGACACCGGAGAAGATGCTGCCGAGAACTACGTCTCATCTGCAGAAGGATTATATGTTCCATAGGTGCGTTACAAGCTTCTCTCGTAAACGCACAAGCATATACGCCATTTTCAATAGCAGATATTTGTTTGGTATCAGTTTTTTAATGTTGCAGGAGCTGTCCTCTGCCTCCACGACGCTGGCAATGCTGCCCATGGCGCCGATTACATGGAGAAACCGGAGAAGATGCTGCCGAGAGATACTTCTCATCTGCAGAAAGATTATATGGTCCATAGGTGCGTGGCAGGTTTCTCTCGTAAACGCTCAAGCAAATACGCTCATTTTCAGTGTGGTATAAGTTTTTTAATGTTGCAGTAGCTGTTCTCTGACTCTACGACGCTGGCAGTGCTGCCCATACGCCAATTACATGGAGACACCGGTGAAGATGCTGCCGAGAGCTACTTCTCATCTGCAGAAGGATTATATGGTCCATAGGTGCGTGACAAGCTTCTCTCATAAACGCACAAGGATGTTCGCTATTTTCAGTAGAAGATATTTGTTTGGTATAAGTTTTTTTAATGTTGCAGGAGCTATCCTCTGACTCTATGACGCTGGCAGTGCTGCCCATACGCCAATTACATGGAGACAACGGAGAAGACTCTGCCGAGAGCAAACTCTCATCTGCAGAAGGATTAGATGTTCCATAGGTGCGTGACAAGCTTCTCTCGTAAACGCACAAGGATGTACGCTATTTTCAGTAGAAGATATTTGTTGGGTATAAGATTTTTAATGTTGCAGGAGCTATCCTCTGACTCTACGACGCTGGCAGTGCTGCCCATACGCCAATTACATGGAGACACCGGAGAAGATGCTGCCGAGAACTACTTCTCATCTGCAGAAGGATTAGATGGTCCATAGGTGCGTGACAAGCTTCTCTCGTAAACGCACAAGCATATACGCTATTTTCAGTAGCAGATATTTGTTTGGTATCAGTTTTTTAATGTTGCAGGAGCTGTCCTCTGACTCTACGGCGCTGGCAGTGCTGCCCATACGCCATTTACATGGAGACACCGGAGAAGATGCTGCCGAGAAATACTTCTCATCTGCAGAAGGATTAGATGGTCCAAAGGTGCGTGACAAGCTTCTTTCGTAAACGCAAAAGCATATACGCTATTTTCAGTAGAAGATATTTGTTTGGTATAAGTTATTTAATGTTGCAGGAGCTATGCTCTGACTCTACGACGCTGGCAGTGCTGCCAATACGCCAATTACATGGAGACACCGGAGAAGATGCTGCCGAGAGAAAACTCTCATCTGCAGAAGGATTAGATGTTCAATAGGTGCGTGAAGAGCTTCTCTCGTAAACGCACAAGGATGTACGCTATTTTCAGTAGAAGATATTTGTTTGGTATAAGTTTTTCAATGTTGCAGGAGCTGTCCTCTGACTCCACGACGCTGGCAGTGCTGCCAATACGCCGATTACATGGAGTCACCGGAGAAGATGCTGCCGAGAGCTACTTCTCATCTGCTGAAGGATTAGATGTTCCATAGGTGCGTGAAAAACTTCTCTCGTAAACGCAAAAGGATGTACGCTATTTCCAGTAGAAGATATTTGTTTGGAATAAGTTTTTTTATGATGCAGGAACTGTCCTCTGCCTCCACGACGCTGGCAATGCTGCCCATGGCGCCGATTACATGGAGACACCGGTGAAGATGCTGCCGAGAGCAAACTCTCATCTGCAGAAGGATTAGATGGCCCATAGGTGCGTGACAAGCTTCTCTCATAATCGCACAAGGATGTTCGCTATTTTCAGTACAAGGTATTGGTTTGGTATAAGGTTTTTAATGTTGCAGGGGCTATCCTCTGACTCTACGACCCTGACAGTGCTGCCCATACGCCAATTACATGGAGACACCGGAGAAGATGCTGCCGAGAGCAAACTCTCATCTGCAGACGGATTAGATGTTCCATAGGTGCGTGACAAGCTTCACTCGTAAACGCACAAGCATATACGCTATTTTCGGTAGCAGATATTTGTTTGGTATAAGTTTTTTAATGTTGAAGGAGCTGTCCTCTGCCTCCACGACACTCGCAATGCTGCCCATGGCGCCGATTACATGGAGACACCGGAGAAGCTGCCGAGGGCTACTTCTCATCTGCAGAAGGATTAGATGGTCCATAGGTGCGTGACAAGCTTCTCTCGTAAACGCACAAGCATATACGCTATTTTCAGTAGCAGATATTTGTTTGGTATAAGTTTTTTATTGTTGAAGGGGCTATCCTCTGACTCTACGACGCTGGCAGTGCTGCCCATACGCCAATTACTTTCAGACACCGGAGAAAATGCTGCCGAGAGCTACTTCTCATCTGCAGAAGGATTATATGGTCCATAGGTGCGTGACAAGCTTATCTCGTAAACCCATAAGCATATACGCTATTTTCGGTAGCAGATATTTGTTTGGTATAAGTTTTTTAATGTTGAAGGAGCTGTCCTCTGCCTCCACGACGCTCGCAATGCTGCCCATGGCGCCGATTACATGTAGACACCGGAGAAGATGGTGCCGAGGGCTACTTCTCATCTGCAGAAGGATTAGATGTTCCATAGGTGCGTGACAAGCTTCTCTCGTAAACGCACATGCATACAAGCTATTTTCAGTAGCAGATATTTGTTTGGTATCAGTTTCTTAATGTTGCAGGAGCTATCTTCTGACTCTATGATGCTGGCAATGCTGCCCATGGAGCCGATTACATGGAGACACCGGAGAAGATGCTGCAGAGAGCAAACTCTCATCTGCAGAAGGATTAGATGGTCCATAGGTGCGTGACAAGCTTCTCTCGTAAACGCACAATGAAGTACGCTATTTTCAGTAGAAGATATTTGTTTGGTATAAGTTTTGTAATGTTGAAGGAGCAGTCCTCTGCCTCCACGACGCTCGCAATGCTGCCTATGGCGCCGATTACATGGAGACACCGGAGAAGATGCTGCCGAGAGCTACTTCTCATCTGCAGAAGGATTATATGGTCCATAGGTGCGTTACAAGCTTCTCTCGTAAACGCACAAGCATATACGCCATTTTCAATAGCAGATATTTGTTTGGTATCAGTTTTTTAATGTTGCAGGAGCTGTCCTCTGCCTCCACGACGCTGGCAATGCTGCCCATGGCGCCGATTACATGGAGAAACCGGAGAAGATGCTGCCGAGAGATACTTCTCATCTGCAGAAAGATTATATGGTCCATAGGTGCGTGGCAGGTTTCTCTCGTAAACGCTCAAGCAAATACGCTCATTTTCAGTGTGGTATAAGTTTTTTAATGTTGCAGTAGCTGTTCTCTGACTCTACGACGCTGGCAGTGCTGCCCATACGCCAATTACATGGAGACACCGGTGAAGATGCTGCCGAGAGCTACTTCTCATCTGCAGAAGGATTATATGGTCCATAGGTGCGTGACAAGCTTCTCTCATAAACGCACAAGGATGTTCGCTATTTTCAGTAGAAGATATTTGTTTGGTATAAGTTTTTTTAATGTTGCAGGAGCTATCCTCTGACTCTATGACGCTGGCAGTGCTGCCCATACGCCAATTACATGGAGACAACGGAGAAGACTCTGCCGAGAGCAAACTCTCATCTGCAGAAGGATTAGATGGTCCATAGGTGCGTGACAAGCTTCTCTCGTAAACGCACAAGGATGTACGCTATTTTCAGTAGAAGATATTTGTTGGGTATAAGATTTTTAATGTTGCAGGAGCTATCCTCTGACTCTACGACGCTGGCAGTGCTGCCCATACGCCAATTACATGGAGACACCGGAGAAGATGCTGCCGAGAACTACTTCTCATCTGCAGAAGGATTAGATGGTCCATAGGTGCGTGACAAGCTTCTCTCGTAAACGCACAAGCATATACGCTATTTTCAGTAGCAGATATTTGTTTGGTATCAGTTTTTTAATGTTGCAGGAGCTGTCCTCTGACTCTACGGCGCTGGCAGTGCTGCCCATACGCCAATTACATGGAGACACCGGAGAAGATGCTGCCGAGAAATACTTCTCATCTGGAGAAGGATTAGATGGTCCAAAGGTGCGTGACAAGCTTCTTTCGTAAACGCAAAAGCATATACGCTATCTTCAGTAGAAGATATTTGTTTGGTATAAGTTATTTAATGTTGCAGGAGCTATGCTCTGACTCTACGACGCTGGCAGTGCTGCCAATACGCCAATTACATGGAGACACCGGAGAAGATGCTGCCGAGAGAAAACACTCATCTGCAGAAGGATTAGATGTTCAATAGGTGCGTGAAGAGCTTCTCTCGTAAACGCACAAGGATGTACGCTATTTTCAGTAGAAGATATTTGTTTGGTATAAGTTTTTCAATGTTGCAGGAGCTGTCCTCTGACTCCACGACGCTGGCAGTGCTGCCAATACGCCGATTACATGGAGTCACCGGAGAAGATGCTGCCGAGAGCTACTTCTCATCTGCTGAAGGATTAGATGTTCCATAGGTGCGTGAAAAACTTCTCTCGTAAACGCAAAAGGATGTACGCTATTTCCAGTAGAAGATATTTGTTTGGAATAAGTTTTTTTATGATGCAGGAACTGTCCTCTGCCTCCACGACGCTGGCAATGCTGCCCATGGCGCCGATTACATGGAGACACCGGTGAAGATGCTGCCGAGAGCAAACTCTCATCTGCAGAAGGATTAGATGTTCCATAGGTGCGTGACAAGCTTCACTCGTAAACGCACAAGCATATACGCTATTTTCGGTAGCAGATATTTGTTTGGTATAAGTATTTTAATGTTGAAGGAGCTGTCCTCTGCCTCCACGACACTCGCAATGCTGCCCATGGCGCCGATTACATGGAGACACCGGAGAAGCTGCCGAGGGCTACTTCTCATCTGCAGAAGGATTAGATGGTCCATAGGTGCGTGACAAGCTTCTCTCGTAAACGCACAAGCATATACGCTATTTTCAGTAGCAGATATTTGTTTGGTATAAGTTTTTTATTGTTGAAGGGGCTATCCTCTGACTCTACGACGCTGGCAGTGCTGCCCATACGCCAATTACTTTCAGACACCGGAGAAAATGCTGCCGAGAGCTACTTCTCATCTGCAGAAGGATTATATGGTCCATAGGTGCGTGACAAGCTTATCTCGTAAACCCATAAGCATATACGCTATTTTCGGTAGCAGATATTTGTTTGGTATAAGTTTTTTAATGTTGAAGGAGCTGTCCTCTGCCTCCACGACGCTCGCAATGCTGCCCATGGCGCCGATTACATGTAGACACCGGAGAAGATGGTGCCGAGGGCTACTTCTCATCTGCAGAAGGATTAGATGTTCCATAGGTGCGTGACAAGCTTCTCTCGTAAACGCACATGCATACAAGCTATTTTCAGTAGCAGATATTTGTTTGGTATCAGTTTCTTAATGTTGCAGGAGCTATCTTCTGACTCTATGATGCTGGCAATGCTGCCCATGGAGCCGATTACATGGAGACACCGGAGAAGATGCTGCCGAAAGCAAACTCTCATCTGCAGAAGGATTAGATGTTCCATAGGTGCGTGAAGAGCTACTTTCGTAATCGCACAAGCACATACGCCATTTTCGGTAGCAGATATTTGTTTGGTATAAGTTTTTTAATGTTGCAGGAGCTGTCCTCTGCCTCCACGACGCTCGCAGTGCTGCCCATACGCCAATTACATGGAGACACCGGAGAGGATGCTGCAGAGAGCAAACTCTCATCTGCAGAAGGATTAGATGGTCCATAGGTGCGTGACAAGCTTCTTTCGTAAACGCAAGGGGAGTACGCTATTTTCAGTAGAAGATATTTGTTTGGTATAAGTTTTGTAATGTTGAAGGAGCTGTCCTCTGCCTCCACGACGCTCGCAATGCTGCCCATGGCGCCGATTACATGGAGACACCGGAGAAGATGCTGCCGAGAGCTACTTCTCATCTGCAGAAGGATTATATGGTCCATAGGTGCGTGAAAAGCTTATCTCGTAAACGCACAAGCATATACAATATTTTCAGTAGAAGATATTTGTTTGGTATAAGTTTTTTAATGTTGCAGGAGCTGTCCTCTGACTCTACGACGCTGGAAGTGCTGCCCATACGCCAATTACATGGCGACACCGGAGAAGATGCTGCCGAGAACTACGTCTCATCTGCAGAAGGATTATATGGTCCATAGGTGCGTGACAAGCTTCTCTCGTAAACGCACAAGCATATACGCCATTTTCAATAGCAGATATTTGTTTGGTATCAGTTTTTTAATGTTGCAGGAGCTGTCCTCTGCCTCCACGACGCTGGCAATGCTGCCCATGGCGCCGATTACATGGAGAAACCGGAGAAGATGCTGCCGAGAGATACTTCTCATCTGCAGAAAGATTATATGGTCCATAGGTGCGTGGCAGGTTTCTCTCGTAATCGCTCAAGCAAATACGCGCATTTTCAGTGTGGTATAAGTTTTTTAATGTTGCAGTAGCTGTTCTCTGACTCTACGACGCTGGCAGTGCTGCCCATACGCCAATTACATGGAGACACCGGTGAAGATGCTGCCGAGAGCTACTTCTCATCTGCAGAAGGATTATATGGTCCATAGGTGCGTGACAAGCTTCTCTCGTAAACGCACAAGCATATACGCTATTTTCAGTAGCAGATATTTGTTTGGTATCAGTTTTTTAATGTTGCAGGAGCTGTCCTCTGACTCTACGACGCTGGCAGTGCTGCCCATACGCCAATTACATGGAGACACCGGAGAAGATGCTGCCGAGAGCTACTTCTCATCTGCAGAAGGATTAATTGGTCCAAAGGTGCGTGACAAGCTTCTTCCGTAAACGCACAAGCATATACGCTATTTTCAGTAGAAGATATTTGTTTGGTTTAAGTTATTTAATGTTGCAGGAGCTATGCTCTGACTCTACGACGCTGGCAGTGCTGCCCATACGCCAATTACATGGAGACACCGGAGAAGATGCTGCCGAGAAATACTTCTCATCTGCAGAAGGATTAGATGGTCCAAAGGTGCGTGACAAGCTTCTTTCGTAAACGCAAAAGCATATACGCTATTTTCAGTAGAAGATATTTGTTTGGTATAAGTTATTTAATGTTGCAGGAGCTATGCTCTGACTCTACGACGCTGGCAGTGCTGCCAATACGCCAATTACATGGAGACACCGGAGAAGATGCTGCCGAGAGAAAACTCTCATCTGCAGAAGGATTAGATGTTCAATAGGTGCGTGAAGAGCTTCTCTCGTAAACGCACAAGGATGTACGCTATTTTCAGTAGAAGATATTTGTTTGGTATAAGTTTTTTAATGTTGCAGGAGCTGTCCTCTGACTCCACGACGCTGGCTATGCTGCCCATGGCGCCGATTACATGGAGACACCGGAGAAAATGCTGCCGAGAGCAAACTCTCATCTGCAGAAGGATTAGATTGTCCATAGGTGCGTGACAAGCTTCTCTCATAAACGCACAAGGATTTTCGCTATTTTCAGTAGCAGATATTTGTTTGGTATAAGTTTTTCAATGTTGCAGGAGCTGTCCTCTGACTCCACGACGCTGGCAGTGCTGCCAATACGCCGATTACATGGAGTCACCGGAGAAGATGCTGCCGAGAGCTACTTCTCATCTGCAGAAGGATTAGATGGTCCATAGGTGCGTGACAAGCTTCTCTCGTAAACGCACGAGGATATAAGCTATTTTCAGTAGCAGATATTTGTTTGGTATAAGTTTTTTAATGTTGCAGGAGCTGTCCTCTGACTCCACGACGCTGGCAATGCTGCCCATGGCGCCGATTACATGCAGACAACGGAGAAGATGCTGCCGAGAGCAAACTCTTATCTGCAGAAGGATTAGATGGTCCATAGGTGCGTGACAAGCTTCTCTCATAAACGCACAAGGATGTGCGCTATTTTGAGTAGAAGATATTGATTTGGTATAAGTTTTTTAATGCTGCAGGAGCTATCCTCTGACTCTACGACCCTGACAGTGCTGCCCATACGCCAATTACATGGAGACACCGGAGAAGATGCTGCCGAGAGCAAACTCTCATCTGCAGAAGGATTAGATGGTACATAGGTGCGTGACAAGCTTCTCTTGTAAACGCACAAGGAAGTACGCTATTTTCAGTAGAAGATATTTGTTTGGTATAAGTTTTTTAATGTTGCAGGAGCTGTCCTCTGCCTCCACGACGCTCGCAATGCTGCCCATGGCGCCGATTACATGGAGACACCGGAGAAGATGCTGCCGAGAGCTACTTCTCATCTGCAGAAGGATTAGATGGTCCATAGGTGCGTGACAAGCTTCTCTCGTAAACGCACAAGCATATACGCTATTTTCAGTAGCAGATATTTGTTTGGTATCAGTTTTTTAATGTTGCAGGCGCTGTCCTCTGACTCTACGACGCTGGCAGTGCTGCCCATACGCCAATTACATGGAGACACCGGAGAAGATGCTGCCGAGAAATGCTTCTCATCTGCAGAAGGATTAGATGTTCCAAAGGTGCGTGACAAGCTTCTTTCGTAAACGCAAAAGCATATACGCTATTTTCAGTAGAAGATATTTGTTTGGTATAAGTTATTTAATGTTGCAGGAGCTATGCTCTGACTCTACGACGCTGGCAGTGCTGCCAATACGCCAATTACATGGAGACACCGGAGAAGATGCTGCAGAGAGCAAACTCTCATCTGCAGAAGGATTAGATGGTACATAGGTGCGTGACAAGCTTCTCTTGTAAACGCACAAGGAAGTACGCTTTTTTAAGTAGAAGATATTTGTTTGGTATAAGTTTTTTAATGTTGCAGGAGCTGTCCTCTGCCTCCACGACGCTCGCAATGCTGCCCATGGCGCCGATTACATGGAGACACCGGAGAAGATGCTGCCGAGAGCTACTTCTCATCTGCAGAAGGATTAGATGTTCAATAGGTGCGTGAAGAGCTTCTCTCGTAAACGCACAAGGATGTACGCTATTTTCAGTAGAAGATATTTGTTTGGTATAAGTTTTTTAATGTTGCAGGAGCTGTCCTCTGACTCCACGACGCTGGCAATGCTGCCCATGGCGTCGATTACATGGAGACACCGGAGAAAATGCTGCCGAGAACTATTTCTCATCTGCAGAAGGATTAGATGGTCCATAGGTGCGTGACAAGCTTCTCTCGTAAACGCACAAGCATATACGCTATTTTCAGTAGCAGATATTTGTTTGGTATCAGTTTTTTAATGTTGCAGGAGCTGTTCTCTGACTCTACGACGCTGGCAGTGCTGTCCATACGCCAATTACATGGAGACACCGGAGAAGATGCTGCCGAGAACTACTCCTCATCTGCAGAAGGATTAGATGGTCCATAGGTGCGTGACAAGCTTCTGTCGTAAACGCACAAGAATATACGCTATTTTCAGTAGAAGATATTTGTTTGGTATAAGTTATTTAATGTTGCAGGAGCTATGCTCTGACTCTACGACGCTGGCAGTGCTGCCAATACGCCAATTACATGGAGACACCGGAGAAGATGCTGCCGAGAACTACTTCTCATCTGCAGAAGGATTAGATGGTCCATAGGTGCGTGACAAGCTTCTCTCGTAAACGCACAAGCATATACGCTATTTTCAGTAGCAGATATTTGTTTGGTATCAGTTTTTTAATGTTGCAGGAGCTGTCCTCTGACTCCACGACGGTGGCAATGCTGCCCATGGCGCCGATTACATGCAGACAACGGAGAAGATGCTGCCGAGAGCAAATTCTCATCTGCAGAAGGATTAGATGGTCCATAGGTGCGTGACAAGTTTCTCTCATAAACGCACAAGGATGTTCGCTATTTTCAGTAGAAGATATTTGTTTGGTATAAGTTTTTTAATGTTGCAGGAGCTGTCCTCTGACTCTACGACGCTGGAAGTGCTGCCCATACGCCAATTACATGGCGACACCGGAGAAGATGCTGCCGAGAACTACGTCTCATCTGCAGAAGGATTATATGGTCCATAGGTGCGTGACAAGCTTCTCTCGTAAACGCACAAGCATATACGCCATTTTCAATAGCAGATATTTGTTTGGTATCAGTTTTTTAATGTTGCAGGAGCTGTCCTCTGCCTCCACGACGCTGGCAATGCTGCCCATGGCGCCGATTACATGGAGAAACCGGAGAAGATGCTGCCGAGAGATACTTCTCATCTGCAGAAAGATTATATGGTCCATAGGTGCGTGGCAGGTTTCTCTCGTAAACGCTCAAGCAAATACGCGCATTTTCAGTGTGGTATAAGTTTTTTAATGTTGCAGTAGCTGTTCTCTGACTCTACGACGCTGGCAGTGCTGCCCATACGCCAATTACATGGAGACACCGGTGAAGATGCTGCCGAGAGCTACTTCTCATCTGCAGAAGGATTATATGGTCCATAGGTGCGTGACAAGCTTCTCTCGTAAACGCACAAGCATATACGCTATTTTCAGTAGCAGATATTTGTTTGGTATCAGTTTTTTAATGTTGCAGGAGCTGTCCTCTGACTCTACGACGCTGGCAGTGCTGCCCATACGCCAATTACATGGAGACACCGGAGAAGATGCTGCCGAGAAATACTTCTCATCTGCAGAAGGATTAATTGGTCCAAAGGTGCGTGACAAGCTTCTTCCGTAAACGCACAAGCATATACGCTATTTTCAGTAGAAGATATTTGTTTGGTTTAAGTTATTTAATGTTGCAGGAGCTATGCTCTGACTCTACGACGCTGGCAGTGCTGCCCATACGCCAATTACATGGAGACACCGGAGAAGATGCTGCCGAGAAATACTTCTCATCTGCAGAAGGATTAGATGGTCCAAAGGTGCGTGACAAGCTTCTTTCGTAAACGCAAAAGCATATACGCTATTTTCAGTAGAAGATATTTGTTTGGTATAAGTTATTTAATGTTGCAGGAGCTATGCTCTGACTCTACGACGCTGGCAGTGCTGCCAATACGCCAATTACATGGAGACACCGGAGAAGATGCTGCCGAGAGAAAACTCTCATCTGCAGAAGGATTAGATGTTCAATAGGTGCGTGAAGAGCTTCTCTCGTAAACGCACAAGGATGTACGCTATTTTCAGTAGAAGATATTTGTTTGGTATAAGTTTTTTAATGTTGCAGGAGCTGTCCTCTGACTCCACGACGCTGGCTATGCTGCCCATGGCGCCGATTACATGGAGACACCGGAGAAAATGCTGCCGAGAGCAAACTCTCATCTGCAGAAGGATTAGATTGTCCATAGGTGCGTGACAAGCTTCTCTCATAAACGCACAAGGATGTTCGCTATTTTCAGTAGCAGATATTTGTTTGGTATAAGTTTTTCAATGTTGCAGGAGCTGTCCTCTGACTCCACGACGCTGGCAGTGCTGCCAATACGCCGATTACATGGAGTCACCGGAGAAGATGCTGCCGAGAGCTACTTCTCATCTGCAGAAGGATTAGATGGTCCATAGGTGCGTGACAAGCTTCTCTCGTAAACGCACGAGGATATAAGCTATTTTCAGTAGCAGATATTTGTTTGGTATAAGTTTTTTAATGTTGCAGGAGCTGTCCTCTGACTCCACGACGCTGGCAATGCTGCCCATGGCGCCGATTACATGCAGACAACGGAGAAGATGCTGCCGAGAGCAAACTCTCATCTGCAGAAGGATTAGATGGTCCATAGGTGCGTGACAAGCTTCTCTCATAAACGCACAAGGATGTGCGCTATTTTGAGTAGAAGATATTGATTTGGTATAAGTTTTTTAATGCTGCAGGAGCTATCCTCTGACTCTACGACCCTGACAGTGCTGCCCATACGCCAATTACATGGAGACACCGGAGAAGATGCTGCCGAGAGCAAACTCTCATCTGCAGAAGGATTAGATGGTACATAGGTGCGTGACAAGCTTCTCTTGTAAACGCACAAGGAAGTACGCTATTTTCAGTAGAAGATATTTGTTTGGTATAAGTTTTTTAATGTTGCAGGAGCTGTCCTCTGCCTCCACGACGCTCGCAATGCTGCCCATGGCGCCGATTACATGGAGACACCGGAGAAGATGCTGCCGAGAGCTACTTCTCATCTGCAGAAGGATTAGATGGTCCATAGGTGCGTGACAAGCTTCTCTCGTAAACGCACAAGCATATACGCTATTTTCAGTAGCAGATATTTGTTTGGTATCAGTTTTTTAATGTTGCAGGCGCTGTCCTCTGACTCTACGACGCTGGCAGTGCTGCCCATACGCCAATTACATGGAGACACCGGAGAAGATGCTGCCGAGAGCAAACTCTCATCTGCAGAAGGATTAGATGTTCCAAAGGTGCGTGACAAGCTTCTTTCGTAAACGCAAAAGCATATACGCTATTTTCAGTAGAAGATATTTGTTTGGTATAAGTTATTTAATGTTGCAGGAGCTATGCTCTGACTCTACGACGCTGGCAGTGCTGCCAATACGCCAATTACATGGAGACACCGGAGAAGATGCTGCAGAGAGCAAACTCTCATCTGCAGAAGGATTAGATGGTACATAGGTGCGTGACAAGCTTCTCTTGTAAACGCACAAGGAAGTACGCTTTTTTAAGTAGAAGATATTTGTTTGGTATAAGTTTTTTAATGTTGCAGGAGCTGTCCTCTGCCTCCACGACGCTCGCAATGCTGCCCATGGCGCCGATTACATGGAGACACCGGAGAAGATGCTGCCGAGAGCTACTTCTCATCTGCAGAAGGATTAGATGTTCAATAGGTGCGTGAAGAGCTTCTCTCGTAAACGCACAAGGATGTACGCTATTTTCAGTAGAAGATATTTGTTTGGTATAAGTTTTTTAATGTTGCAGGAGCTGTCCTCTGACTCCACGACGCTGGCAATGCTGCCCATGGCGTCGATTACATGGAGACACCGGAGAAAATGCTGCCGAGAACTATTTCTCATCTGCAGAAGGATTAGATGGTCCATAGGTGCGTGACAAGCTTCTCTCGTAAACGCACAAGCATATACGCTATTTTCAGTAGCAGATATTTGTTTGGTATCAGTTTTTTAATGTTGCAGGAGCTGTTCTCTGACTCTACGACGCTGGCAGTGCTGTCCATACGCCAATTACATGGAGACACCGGAGAAGATGCTGCCGAGAACTACTCCTCATCTGCAGAAGGATTAGATGGTCCATAGGTGCGTGACAAGCTTCTGTCGTAAACGCACAAGAATATACGCTATTTTCAGTAGAAGATATTTGTTTGGTATAAGTTATTTAATGTTGCAGGAGCTATGCTCTGACTCTACGACGCTGGCAGTGCTGCCAATACGCCAATTACATGGAGACACCGGAGAAGATGCTGCCGAGAACTACTTCTCATCTGCAGAAGGATTAGATTTTCCATAGGTGCGTGACAAGCTTCTCTCGTAAACGCACAAGCATATACGCTATTTTCAGTAGCAGATATTTGTTTGGTATCAGTTTTTTAATGTTGCAGGAGCTGTCCTCTGACTCCACGACGGTGGCAATGCTGCCCATGGCGCCGATTACATGCAGACAACGGAGAAGATGCTGCCGAGAGCAAATTCTCATCTGCAGAAGGATTAGATGGTCCATAGGTGCGTGACAAGTTTCTCTCATAAACGCACAAGGATGTTCGCTATTTTCAGTAGAAGATATTTGTTTGGTATAAGTTTTTTAATGTTGCAGGAGCTGTCCTCTGACTCTACGACGCTGGAAGTGCTGCCCATACGCCAATTACATGGCGACACCGGAGAAGATGCTGCCGAGAACTACGTCTCATCTGCAGAAGGATTATATGGTCCATAGGTGCGTGACAAGCTTCTCTCGTAAACGCACAAGCATATACGCCATTTTCAATAGCAGATATTTGTTTGGTATCAGTTTTTTAATGTTGCAGGAGCTGTCCTCTGCCTCCACGACGCTGGCAATGCTGCCCATGGCGCCGATTACATGGAGAAACCGGAGAAGATGCTGCCGAGAGATACTTCTCATCTGCAGAAAGATTATATGGTCCATAGGTGCGTGGCAGGTTTCTCTCGTAAACGCTCAAGCAAATACGCGCATTTTCAGTGTGGTATAAGTTTTTTAATGTTGCAGTAGCTGTTCTCTGACTCTACGACGCTGGCAGTGCTGCCCATACGCCAATTACATGGAGACACCGGTGAAGATGCTGCCGAGAGCTACTTCTCATCTGCAGAAGGATTAATTGGTCCAAAGGTGCGTGACAAGCTTCTTCCGTAAACGCACAAGCATATACGCTATTTTCAGTAGAAGATATTTGTTTGGTTTAAGTTATTTAATGTTGCAGGAGCTATGCTCTGACTCTACGACGCTGGCAGTGCTGCCCATACGCCAATTACATGGAGACACCGGAGAAGATGCTGCCGAGAAATACTTCTCATCTGCAGAAGGATTAGATGGTCCAAAGGTGCGTGACAAGCTTCTTTCGTAAACGCAAAAGCATATACGCTATTTTCAGTAGAAGATATTTGTTTGGTATAAGTTATTTAATGTTGCAGGAGCTATGCTCTGACTCTACGACGCTGGCAGTGCTGCCAATACGCCAATTACATGGAGACACCGGAGAAGATGCTGCCGAGAGAAAACTCTCATCTGCAGAAGGATTAGATGTTCAATAGGTGCGTGAAGAGCTTCTCTCGTAAACGCACAAGGATGTACGCTATTTTCAGTAGAAGATATTTGTTTGGTATAAGTTTTTTAATGTTGCAGGAGCTGTCCTCTGACTCCACGACGCTGGCTATGCTGCCCATGGCGCCGATTACATGGAGACACCGGAGAAAATGCTGCCGAGAGCAAACTCTCATCTGCAGAAGGATTAGATTGTCCATAGGTGCGTGACAAGCTTCTCTCATAAACGCACAAGGATGTTCGCTATTTTCAGTAGCAGATATTTGTTTGGTATAAGTTTTTCAATGTTGCAGGAGCTGTCCTCTGACTCCACGACGCTGGCAGTGCTGCCAATACGCCGATTACATGGAGTCACCGGAGAAGATGCTGCCGAGAGCTACTTCTCATCTGCAGAAGGATTAGATGGTCCATAGGTGCGTGACAAGCTTCTCTCGTAAACGCACGAGGATATAAGCTATTTTCAGTAGCAGATATTTGTTTGGTATAAGTTTTTTAATGTTGCAGGAGCTGTCCTCTGACTCCACGACGCTGGCAATGCTGCCCATGGCGCCGATTACATGCAGACAACGGAGAAGATGCTGCCGAGAGCAAACTCTCATCTGCAGAAGGATTAGATGGTCCATAGGTGCGTGACAAGCTTCTCTCATAAACGCACAAGGATATGCGCTATTTTGAGTAGAAGATATTGATTTGGTATAAGTTTTTTAATGCTGCAGGAGCTATCCTCTGACTCTACGACCCTGACAGTGCTGCCCATACGCCAATTACATGGAGACACCGGAGAAGATGCTGCCGAGAGCAAACTCTCATCTGCAGAAGGATTAGATGGTACATAGGTGCGTGACAAGCTTCTCTTGTAAACGCACAAGGAAGTACGCTATTTTCAGTAGAAGATATTTGTTTGGTATAAGTTTTTTAATGTTGCAGGAGCTGTCCTCTGCCTCCACGACGCTCGCAATGCTGCCCATGGCGCCGATTACATGGAGACACCGGAGAAGATGCTGCCGAGAGCTACTTCTCATCTGCAGAAGGATTAGATGGTCCATAGGTGCGTGACAAGCTTCTCTCGTAAACGCACAAGCATATACGCTATTTTCAGTAGCAGATATTTGTTTGGTATCAGTTTTTTAATGTTGCAGGCGCTGTCCTCTGACTCTACGACGCTGGCAGTGCTGCCCATACGCCAATTACATGGAGACACCGGAGAAGATGCTGCCGAGAAATACTTCTCATCTGCAGAAGGATTAGATGTTCCAAAGGTGCGTGACAAGCTTCTTTCGTAAACGCAAAAGCATATACGCTATTTTCAGTAGAAGATATTTGTTTGGTATAAGTTATTTAATGTTGCAGGAGCTATGCTCTGACTCTACGACGCTGGCAGTGCTGCCAATACGCCAATTACATGGAGACACCGGAGAAGATGCTGCAGAGAGCAAACTCTCATCTGCAGAAGGATTAGATGGTACATAGGTGCGTGACAAGCTTCTCTTGTAAACGCACAAGGAAGTACGCTTTTTTAAGTAGAAGATATTTGTTTGGTATAAGTTTTTTAATGTTGCAGGAGCTGTCCTCTGCCTCCACGACGCTCGCAATGCTGCCCATGGCGCCGATTACATGGAGACACCGGAGAAGATGCTGCCGAGAGCTACTTCTCATCTGCAGAAGGATTAGATGTTCAATAGGTGCGTGAAGAGCTTCTCTCGTAAACGCACAAGGATGTACGCTATTTTCAGTAGAAGATATTTGTTTGGTATAAGTTTTTTAATGTTGCAGGAGCTGTCCTCTGACTCCACGACGCTGGCAATGCTGCCCATGGCGTCGATTACATGGAGACACCGGAGAAAATGCTGCCGAGAACTATTTCTCATCTGCAGAAGGATTAGATGGTCCATAGGTGCGTGACAAGCTTCTCTCGTAAACGCACAAGCATATACGCTATTTTCAGTAGCACATATTTGTTTGGTATCAGTTTTTTAATGTTGCAGGAGCTGTTCTCTGACTCTACGACGCTGGCAGTGCTGTCCATACGCCAATTACATGGAGACACCGGAGAAGATGCTGCCGAGAACTACTCCTCATCTGCAGAAGGATTAGATGGTCCATAGGTGCGTGACAAGCTTCTGTCGTAAACGCACAAGAATATACGCTATTTTCAGTAGAAGATATTTGTTTGGTATAAGTTATTTAATGTTGCAGGAGCTATGCTCTGACTCTACGACGCTGGCAGTGCTGCCAATACGCCAATTACATGGAGACACCGGAGAAGATGCTGCCGAGAACTACTTCTCATCTGCAGAAGGATTAGATGGTCCATAGGTGCGTGACAAGCTTCTCTCGTAAACGCACAAGCATATACGCTATTTTCAGTAGCAGATATTTGTTTGGTATCAGTTTTTTAATGTTGCAGGAGCTGTCCTCTGACTCCACGACGGTGGCAATGCTGCCCATGGCGCCGATTACATGCAGACAACGGAGAAGATGCTGCCGAGAGCAAATTCTCATCTGCAGAAGGATTAGATGGTCCATAGGTGCGTGACAAGCTTCTCTCATGAACGCACAATGTTGTTCGCTATTTTCAGTAGAAGATATTTGTTTGGTATAAGTTTTTTTAATGTTGCAGGAGCTATCCTCTGACTCTATGACGCTGGCAGTGCTGCCCATACGCCAATTACATGGAGACACCGGAGAAGATGCTGCCGAGAGCAAACTCTCATCTGCAGAAGGATTAGATGTTCCATAGGTGCGTGACAAGCTTCTCTCGTAAACGCACAAGGATGTACGCTATTTTCAGTAGAAGATATTTGTTTGGTATAAGTTTTTTAAAGTTGCAGGAGCTGTCCTCTGACTCCACGACGCTGGCAATGCTGCCCATGGCGCCGATTACATGGAGACACCGGAGAAGATGCTGCCGAGAGCAAACTCTTATCTGCAGAAGGATTAGATGAACCATAGGTGCGTGACAAGATTCACTCATAAACGCACAAGGATGTTCGCTATTTTAGTAGAAGATATTTGTTTGGTATAAGTTTTTTAATGTTGCAGGAGCTATCCTCTGACTCTACGACGCTGGCAGTGCTGCCCATACGCCAATTACATGGAGACACCGGAGAAGATGCTGCCGAGAACTACTTCTCATCTGCAGAAGGATTAGATGGTCCATAGGTGCGTGACAAGCTTCTGTCGTAAACGCACAAGAATATACGCTATTTTCAGTAGAAGATATTTGTTTGGTATAAGTTATTTAATGTTGCAGGAGCTATGCTCTGACTCTACGACGCTGGCAGTGCTGCCAATACGCCAATTACATGGAGACACCGGAGAAGCTGCTGCCGAGAACTACTTCTCATCTGCAGAAGGATTAGATGGTCCATAGGTGCGTGACAAGCTTCTCTCGTAAACGCACAAGCATATACGCTATTTTCAGTAGCAGATATTTGTTTGGTATCAGTTTTTTAATGTTGCAGGAGCTGTCCTCTGACTCCACGACGGTGGCAATGCTGCCCATGGCGCCGATTACATGCAGACAACGGAGAAGATGCTGCCGAGAGCAAATTCTCATCTGCAGAAGGATTAGATGGTCCATAGGTGCGTGACAAGCTTCTCTCATGAACGCACAATGTTGTTCGCTATTTTCAGTAGAAGATATTTGTTTGGTATAAGTTTTTTTAATGTTGCAGGAGCTATCCTCTGACTCTATGACGCTGGCAGTGCTGCCCATACGTCAATTACATGGAGACACCGGAGAAGATGCTGCCGAGAGCAAACTCTCATCTGCAGAAGGATTAGATGTTCCATAGGTGCGTGACAAGCTTCTCTCGTAAACGCACAAGGATGTACGCTATTTTCAGTAGAAGATATTTGTTTGGTATAAGTTTTTTAAAGTTGCAGGAGCTGTCCTCTGACTCCACGACGCTGGCAATGCTGCCCATGGCGCCGATTACATGGAGACACCGGAGAAGATGCTGCCGAGAGCAAACTCTTATCTGCAGAAGGATTAGATGAACCATAGGTGCGTGACAAGATTCACTCATAAACGCACAAGGATGTTCGCTATTTTAGTAGAAGATATTTGTTTGGTATAAGTTTTTTAATGTTGCAGGAGCTATCCTCTGACTCTACGACGCTGGCAGTGCTGCCCATACGCCAATTACATGGAGACACTGGAAAAGATGCTGCCGAGAACTACTTCTCATCTGCAGAAGGATTAGATGGTCCATAGGTGCGTGACAAGCTTCTCTCGTAAACGCACAAGCATATACGCTATTTTCAGTAGCAGATATTTGTTTGGTATCAGTTTTTTAAAGTTGCAGGAGCTGTCCTCTGACTCTACGACGCTGGCAGTGCTGCCCATACGCCAATTACATGGAGACACCGGAGAAGATGCTGCCGAGAACTACTTCTCATCTGCAGAAGGATTAGATGGTCCATAGGTGCGTGACAAGCTTCTGTCGTAAACGCACAAGCATATACGCTATTTTCAGTAAAAGATATTTGTTTGGTATAAGTTATTTAATGTTGCAGGAGCTATGCTCTGACTCTACGACGCTGGCAGTGCTGCCCATACGCCAATTACATGGGGACACCGGAGAAGATGCTGCCGAGAGCAAACTCTCATCTGCAGAAGGATTAGATGGTCCATAGATGCGTGACAAGTTTCTCTCATAAACGCACAAGGATGTTCGCTATTTTCAGTAGAAGATATTTGTTTGGTATAAGTTTTTTAATGTTGCAGGAGCTGTCCTCTGCCTCCACGACGCTGGCAGTGCTGCCCATACGCCAATTACATGGAGACACCGGAGAAGATGCTGCCGAGAACTACTTCTCATCTGCAGAAGGATTAGATGGTCCATAGGTGCGTGACAAGCTTATCTCGTAAACGCACAAGCATATACGCTATTTTCAGTAGCAGATATTTGTTTGGTATAAGTTTTTTAATGTTGCAGGAGCTGTCCTCTGACTCTACGACGCTGGCAGTGCTGCCCATACGCCAATTACATGGGGACACCGGAGAAGATGCTGCCGAGAGCAAACTCTCATCTGCAGAAGGATTAGATGGTACATAGGTGCGTGACAAGCTTCTCTCGTAAACGCACAAGGAAGTACGCTATTTTCAGTAGAAGATATTTGTTTGGTATAAGTTTTTTAATTTTGCAGGAGCTGTCCTCTGCCTCCACGACGCTCGCAATGCTGCCCATGGCGCCGATTATATGGAGACACCGGAGAAGATGCTGCCGAGAGCTACTTCTCATCTGCAGAAGGATTAGATGGTCCATAGGTGCGTGACAAGCTTATCTCGTAAACGCACAAGCATATACGCTATTTTCAGTAGCAGATATTTGTTTGGTATCAGTTTTTTAATGTTGCAGGAGCTGTCCTCTGACTCTACGACGCTGGCAGTGCTGCCCATACGCCAAATACATGGAGACACCGGAGAAGATGCTGCCGAGAGCAAACTCTCATCTGCAGAAGGATTAGATGATCCATAGGTGCGTGACAAGATTCTGTCATAAACGCACAAGGATGTTCGCTATTTTCAGTAGAAGATATTTGTTTGGTATAAGTTTTTTAATGTTGCAGGAGCTATCCTCAGACTCTACGACGCTGGCAGTGCTGCCCATACGCCAATTACATGGAGACACCGAAAAAGATGCTGCCGAGAGCTACTTCTCATCTGCAGAAGGATTATATGGTCCATAGGTGCGTGAAAAGATTATCTAGTAAACGCAGAAGCATATACGCTATTTTCAGTAGCAGATATTTGTTTGGTATAAGTTTTTCAATGTTGCAGGACCTGTCCTCTGACTCCACGACGCTGGCAGTGCTGCCAATACGCCGATTACATGGAGACACCGGAGAAGATGCTGCCGAGAGCTACTTCTCATCTGCAGAAGGATTAGATGGTCCATAGGTGCGTGACAAGCTTATCTCGTACACGCACAAACATATACGCTATTTTCAGTAGCAGATATTTGTTTGGTATAAGTTTTTTAATGTTGCAGGAGCTGTCCTCTGACTCTACGACGCTGGCAGTGGTGCCCATACGCCAATTACATGGATACAGCGGAGAAGATGCTGCCGAGAACTACTTCTCATCTGCAGAAGGATTAGATGGTCCATAGGTGCGGGACAAGCTTCTCTCGTAAACGCACAAGCATATACGCTATTTTCTGTAGCAGATATTTGTTTGGTATCAGTTTTTTAATGTTGCAGGAGCTATCCTCTGACTCTACGACGCTGGCAGTTCTGCCCATACGCCAATTACATGGAGACACCGGAGAAGATGCTGTCGAGAACTACTTCTTATATGCAGAAGGATTAGATGGTCCATAGGTGCGTGACAAGCTTCTCTCGTAAACGCACAAGCATATACGCTATTTTCAGTAGCAGATATTTGTTTGGTATCAGTTTTTTAAAGTTGCAGGAGCTGTCCTCTGACTCTACGACGCTGGCAGTGCTGCCCATACGCCAATTACATGGAGACACCGGAGAAGATGCTGCCGAGAACTACTTCTCATCTGCAGAAGGATTAGATGGTCCATAGGTGCGTGACAAGCTTCTGTCGTAAACGCACAAGCATATACGCTATTTTCAGTAAAAGATATTTGTTTGGTATAAGTTATTTAATGTTGCAGGAGCTATGCTCTGACTCTACGACGCTGGCAGTGCTGCCCATACGCCAATTACATGGGGACACCGGAGAAGATGCTGCCGAGAGCAAACTCTCATCTGCAGAAGGATTAGATGGTCCATAGATGCGTGACAAGTTTCTCTCATAAACGCACAAGGATGTTCGCTATTTTCAGTAGAAGATATTTGTTTGGTATAAGTTTTTTAATGTTGCAGGAGCTGTCCTCTGCCTCCACGACGCTGGCAGTGCTGCCCATACGCCAATTACATGGAGACACCGGAGAAGATGCTGCCGAGAACTACTTCTCATCTGCAGAAGGATTAGATGGTCCATAGGTGCGTGACAAGCTTATCTCGTAAACGCACAAGCATATACGCTATTTTCAGTAGCAGATATTTGTTTGGTATCAGTTTTTTAATGTTGCAGGAGCTGTCCTCTGACTCTACGACGCTGGCAGTGCTGCCCATACGCCAAATACATGGAGACACCGGAGAAGATGCTGCCGAGAGCAAACTCTCATCTGCAGAAGGATTAGATGATCCATAGGTGCGTGACAAGATTCTGTCATAAACGCACAAGGATGTTCGCTATTTTCAGTAGAAGATATTTGTTTGGTATAAGTTTTTTAATGTTGGAGGAGCTATCCTCAGACTCTACGACGCTGGCAGTGCTGCCCATACGCCAATTACATGGAGACACCGAAAAAGATGCTGCTGAGAGCTACTTCTCATCTGCAGAAGGATTATATGGTCCATAGGTGCGTGAAAAGATTATCTCGTAAACGCACAAGCATATACGCTATTTTCAGTAGCAGATATTTGTTTGGTATCAGTTTTTTAATGTTGCAAGAGCTGTTCTCTGATTCTACGACGCTGGCAGTGCTGCCCATACGCCAATTACATGGAGACACCGGAGAAGATGCTGCCGAGAGCTACTTCTCATCTGCAGAAGGATTAGATGGTCCATAGGTGCGTGACAAGCTTCTCTCGCAAACGCACAAGCATATACGCTATTTTCAGTAGCAGATATTTGTTTGGTATCAGTTTTTTAATGTTGCAGGAGCTGTCCTTTGACTCTACGACGCTGGCAGTGCTACCCATACGCCAATTACATGGAGACACCGGAAAAGATGCTGCCGAGAGCTACTTCTCATCTGCAGAAGGATTATATGGTCCATAGGTGCGTGAAAAGATTATCACGTAAACGCACAAGCATATACGCTATTTTCAGTAGCAGATATTTTTTGGTATCAGTTTTTTAATGTCAAGAGCTGTCCTCTGACTCTACGACGCTGGCAGTGCTGCCCATACGCCAATTACATGGAGACACCGGAGAAGATGCTGCCGAGAACTACTTCTCATCTGCAGAAGGATTAGATGGTCCATAGGTGCGTGACAAGCTTCTCTCGTAAACGCACAAGCATATACGCTATTTTCAGTAGCAGATATTTGTTTGGTATCAGTTTTTTAATGTTGCAGGAGCTGTCCTCTGACTCTACGACGCTGGCAGTGCTGCCAATACGCCAATTACATGGAGACACCGGAGAAGATGCTGCCGAGAACTACTTCTCATCTGCAGAAGGATTAGATGGTCCATAGGTGCGTGACAAGCTTCTCTCGTAAACGCACAAGCATATACGCTATTTTCAGTAGCAGATATTTGTTTGGTATCAGTTTTTTAATGTTGCAGGAGCTGTCCTCTGACTCTACGACGCTGGCAGTGCTGCCAATACGCCAATTACATGGAGACACCGGAGAAGATGCTGCCGAGAACTACTTCTCATCTGCAGAAGGAGTAGATGGTCCATAGGTGCGTGTCAAGCTCCTGTCGTAAACGCACAAGCATATACGCTTTTTCAGTAGAAGATATTTGTTTGGTATAAGTTATTTAATGTTGCAGGAGCTATGCTCTGACTCTACGACGCTGGCAGTGCTGCCAATACGCCAATTACATGGAGACACCGGAGAAGATGCTGCCGAGAGCAAACTCTCATCTGCAGAAAGATTAGATGTTCCATAGGTGCGTGAAGAGCTTCTCTCGTAAACGCACAAGGATGTACGCTATTTTCAGTAGAAGATATTTGTTTGGTATAAGTTTTTTAATGTTGCAGGAGCTGTCCTCTGACTCCACGACGCTGGCAGTGCTGCCAATACGCCGATTACATGGAGACACCGGAGAAGATGCTGCCGAGAGCTACTACTCATCTGCAGAAGGATTAGATGGTCCATAGGTGCGTGACAAGCTTCTCTCGTAAACGCACAAGCATATACGCTATTTTCAGTAGCAGATATTTGTTTGGTATCAGTTTTTTAATGTTGCAGGAGCTATCCTCTGACTCTACGACGCTGGCAGTTCTGCCCATACGCCAATTACATGGAGACACCGGAGAAGATGCTGCCGAGAACTACTTCTTATCTGCAGAAGGATTAGATGGTCCATAGGTGCGTGACAAGCTTCTCTCGTAAACGCACGTGCATATACGCTATTTTCAGTAGCAGATATTTGTTTGGTATCAGTTTTTTAATGTTGCAGGAGCTGTCCTCTGACTCTACGACGCTGGCAGTGCTGCCCATACGCCAATTACATGGACACACCGGAGAAGATACTGCCGAGAACTACTTCTCATCTGCAGAAGGATTAGATGGTCCATAGGTGCGTGACAAGCTTCTGTCGTAAACGCACAAGCATATACGCTATTTTCAGTAGAAGATATTTGTTTGGTATAAGTTATTTAATTTTGCAGGAGCTATGCTCTGACTCTACGACGCTGGCAGTGCTGCCAATACGCCAATTACATGGAGACACCGGAGAAGATGCTGCCGAGAGCAAACTCTCATCTGCAGAAAGATTAGATGTTCCATAGGTGCGTGAAGAGCTTCTCTCGTAAACGCACAAGGATGTACGCTATTTTCAGTAGAAGATATTTGTTTGGTATAAGTTTTTTAATGTTGCAGGAGCTGTCCTCTGACTCCACGACGCTGGCAATGCCGCCCATGGCGCCGATTACATGGAGACACCGGAGAAGATGCTGCCGAGAGCAAACTCTCATCTGCAGAAGGATTAGATGGTCCATAGCTGCGTGACAAGCTTCTCTCATAAACGCACAAGGATGTTCGCTATTTTCAGTAGCAGATATTTGTTTGGTATAAGTTTTTCAATGTTGCAGGACCTGTCCTCTGACTCCACGACGCTGGCAGTGCTGCCAATACGCCGATTACATGGAGACACCGGAGAAGATGCTGCCGAGAACTACTTCTCATCTGCAGAAGGATTAGATGGTCCATAGGTGCGTGACAAGCTTCTCTCGTAAACGCACAAGGAACTACGCTATTTTCAGTAGAAGATATTTGTTTGGTATAAGTTTTTTAATGTTGCAGGAGATTTCCTCTGCCTCCACGACGCTCGCAATGCTGCCCATGGCGCCGATTACATGGAGACACCGGAGATGATGCTGCCGAGAGCTACTTCTCATCTGCAGAAGGATTAGATGGTCCATAGGTGCGTGACAAGCTTATCTCGTAAACGCACAAACATATACGCCATTTTCAGTAGCAGATATTTGTTTGGTATCAGTTTTTTATGTTGCAGGAGCTGTCCTCTGACTATACGACGCTGGCAGTGCTGCCCATACGCCAATTACATGGAGACACCGGGGAAGATGCTGCCGAGAACTACTTCTCATCTGCAGAAGGATTAGATGGTCCATAGGTGGGTGACAATCTTCTCTCGTAAACGCACAAGCATATACGCTATTTTCAGTAGCAGATATTTGTTTGGTATAAGTTTTTTAATGTTGCAGGAGCTATGCTCTGACTCTACGACGCTGGCAGTGCTGCCCATACGCCAATTACATGGAGACACCGGATAAGATGCTGCCGAGAGCAAACTCTCATCTGCAGAAGGATTAGATGTTCCATAGGTGCGTGACAAGCTTCTCACGTAAACGCACAAGGATGTACGCTATTTTCAGTAGAAGATATTTCTTTGGTAAAAGTTTTTTAATGTTGCAGGAGATTTCCTCTGCCTCCACGACGCTCGCAATGCTGCCCATGGCGCCGATTACATGGAGACACCGGAGATGATGCTGCCGAGAGATACTTCTCATCTGCAGAAGGATTAGATGGTCCATAGGTGCGTGACAAGCTTATCTCGTAAACGCACAAACATATACGCCATTTTCAGTAGCAGATATTTGTTTGGTATCAGTTTTTTATGTTGCAGGAGCTGTCCTCTGACTATACGACGCTGGCAGTGCTGCCCATACGCCAATTACATGGAGACACCGGGGAAGATGCTGCCGAGAGCTACTTCTCATCTGCAGAAGGATTATATGGTCCATAGGTGCGTGACAATCTTATCTCGTAAACGCACAAGCATAAACGCTATTTTCAGTAGCAGATATTTGTTTGGTATAAGTTTTTTAATGTTGCAGGAGCTGTCCTCTGACTCTACGACGCTGGCAGTGCTGCCCATAAGCCAATTACATGGAGACACCGGAGAAGATGCTGCCGAGAACTACTTCTCATCTGCAGAAGGATTAGATGGACCATAGGTGCGTGACAAGCTTCTCTCGAAAATTCACAAGCATATACGCTATTTTCAATAGCAGATATTTTTTTGGTATCAGTTTTTCAATGTTGCAGGAGCTGTACTCAGACTCTACGACGCTGGCAGTGCTGCCCATACGCCAATTACATGGAGACACCGGAGAAGATGCTGCCGAGAACTACTTCTGATCTGCAGAAGGATTAGATGGTCCATAGGTGCGTGACAAGCTTCTCTCGTCAACGCACATGCATATACGCTATTTTCAGTAGGAGATATTTGTTTGGTATAAGTTTTTTAATGTTCCAGGAGCTATCCTCTGACTCTATGACGCTGGCAGTGCTGCCCATACGCCAATTACATGGAGACACCGGAGAAGATGCTGCCGAGAACTACTTATCTGCAGAAGGCTTAGATGTTCCATAGGAGCGTGACAAGCTTCTCTCGTAAACGCACAAGCATATACGCTATTTTCAGTAGCAGATATTTGTTTGGTATAAGTTTTTTAATGTTGCAGGAGCTATGCTCTGACTCTACGACGTTGGCAGTGCTGCCCATACGCCAATTACATGGAGACACCGGAGAAGATGCTGCCGAGAGCAAACTCTCATCTGCAGAAGGATTAGATGTTCCATAGGTGCGTGACAAGCTTCTCTCGTAAACGCACAAGGATGTACGCTATTTTCAGTAGAAGATATTTGTTTGGTGTAAGTTTTTTAATGTTGCAGGAGCTGTCCTCTGACTCCACGACGCTGGTAATGCTGCCCATGGCGCCGATTACATGGAGACACCGGAGAAGATGCTGCCGAGAGCAAACTCTCATCTGCAGAAGGATTAGATGATCCATAGGTGCGTGACAAGATTCTCTCATAAACGCACAAGGATGTTAGCTATTTTCAGTAGAAGATATTTGTTTGGTATAAGTTTTTTAATGTTGCCGGAGCTATCCTCTGACTCTACGACGCTGGCAGTGCTGCCCATACGCCAATTACATGGAGACACCGGAAAAGATGCTGCCGAGAGCTACTTTTCATCTGCAGAAGGATTATATGGTCCATAGGTGCGTGAAAAGATTATCTCATAAACGCACAAGCATATACGCTATTTTCAGTAGCAGATATTTGTTTGGTATAAGTTTTTTAATGTTGCAAGAGCTGTCCTCTGACTCTACAACGCTGGCAGTGCTGCCCATACGCCAATTACATGGAGACACCGGAGAAGATGCTGCCGAGAGCAAACTCTCATCTGCAGAAGGATTAGATGTTCCATAGGTGCGTGATAAGCTTCTCTCGTAAACGCACAAGGATGTACGCTATTTTCAGTAGAAGATATTTGTTTGGTGTAAGTTTTTTAATGTTGCAGGAGCTGTCCTCTGACTCCACGACGCTGGTAATGCTGCCTATGGCGCCGATTACATGGAGACACCGGAGAAGATGCTGCCGAGAGCAAACTCTCATCTGCAGAAGGATTAGATGATCCATAGGTGCGTGACAAGATTCTCTCATAAATGCACAAGGATGTTAGCTATTTTCAGTAGAAGATATTTGTTTGGTATAAGTTTTTTAATGTTGCCGGAGCTATCCTCTGACTCTACGACGCTGGCAGTGCTGCCCATACGCCAATTACATGGAGACACCGGAGAAGATGCTGCCGAGAACTACTTCTCATCTGCAGAAGGATTAGATGGTCCATAGGTGCGTGACAAGCTTCTCTCGTAAACGCACAAGCATATACGCTATTTTCAGTAGCAGATATTTGTTTGGTATCAGTTTTTTAATGTTGCAGGAGCTGTCCTCTTACTCTACGACGCTGGCAGTGCTGCCCATACGCCAATTACATGGAGACACCGGAGAAGATGCTGCCGAGAACTACTCCTCATCTGCAGAAGGATTAGATGGTCCATAGGTGCGTGACAAGCTTCTGTCGTAAACGCACAAGAATATACGATATTTTCAGTAGAAGATATTTGTTTGGTATAAGTTATTTAATGTTGCAGGAGCTATGCTCTGACTCTACGACGCTGGCAGTGCTGCCAATACGCCAATTACATGGAGACACCGGAGAAGATGCTGCCGAGAACTACTTCTCATCTGCAGAAGGATTAGATGGTCCATAGGTGCGTGACAAGCTTCTCTCGTAAACGCACAAGCATATACGCTATTTTCAGTAGCAGATATTTGTTTGGTATAAGTTTTTTAATGTTGCAGGAGCTGTCCTCTGACTCTACGACGCTGGCAGTGCTGCCCATACGCCAATTACATGGAGACACCGGAGAAGATGCTGCCGAGAACTACTTCTCATCTGCAGAAGGATTATATGGTCCATAGGTGCGTGACAATCTTATCTCGTAAACGCACAAGCATAAACGCTATTTTCAGTAGCAGATATTTGTTTGGTATAAGTTTTTTAATGTTGCAGGAGCTGTCCTCTGACTCTACGACGCTGGCAGTGCTGCCCATACGCCAATTACATGGAGACACCGGAGAAGATGCTGCCGAGAGCAAACTCTCATCTGCAGAAGGATTAGATGTTCCATAGGTGCGTGACAAGCTTCTCTCGTAAACGCACAAGGATGTACGCTATTTTCAGTAGAAGATATTTGTTTGGTGTAAGTTTTTTAATGTTGCAGGAGCTGTCCTCTGACTCCACGACGCTGGTAATGCTGCCCATGGCGCCGATTACATGGAGACACCGGAGAAGATGCTGTCGAGAGCAAACTCTCATCTGCAGAAGGATTAGATGATCCATAGGTGCGTGACAAGATTCTCTCATAAACGCACAAGGATGTTAGCTATTTTCAGTAGAAGATATTTGTTTGGTATAAGTTTTTTAATGTTGCCGGAGCTATCCTCTGACTCTACGACGCTGGCAGTGCTGCCCATACGCCAATTACATGGAGACACCGGAAAAGATGCTGCCGAGAGCTACTTTTCATCTGCAGAAGGATTATATGGTCCATAGGTGCGTGAAAAGATTATCTCGTAAACGCACAAGCATATACGCTATTTTCAGTAGCAGATATTTGTTTGGTATAAGTTTTTTAATGTTGCAAGAGCTGTCCTCTGACTCTACAACGCTGGCAGTGCTGCCCATACGCCAATTACATGGAGACACCGGAGAAGATGCTGCCGAGAACTACTTCTCATCTGCAGAAGGATTAGATGGTCCATAGGTGCGTGACAAGCTTCTCTCGTAAACGCACAAGCATATACGCTATTTTCAGTAGCAGATATTTGTTTGGTATCAGTTTTTTAATGTTGCAGAAGCTGTCCTCTGACTCCACGACGCTGGCAATGCTGCCCATGGCGCCGATTACATGCAGACAACGGAGAAGATGCTGCCGAGAGCAAATTCTCATCTGCAGAAGGATTAGATGGTCCATAGGTGCGTGACAAGCTTCTCTCGTAAACGCACAAGGATGTACGCTATTTTCAGTAGAAGATATTTGTTTGGTGTAAGTTTTTTAATGTTGCAGGAGCTGTCCTCTGACTCCACGACGCTGGTAATGCTGCCCATGGCGCCGATTACATGGAGACACCGGAGAAGATGCTGCCGAGAGCAAACTCTCATCTGCAGAAGGATTAGATGATCCATAGGTGCGTGACAAGATTCTCTCATAAACGCACAAGGATGTTAGCTATTTTCAGTAGAAGATATTTGTTTGGTATAAGTTTTTTAATGTTGCCGGAGCTATCCTCTGACTCTACGACGCTGGCAGTGCTGCCCATACGCCAATTACATGGAGACACCGGAAAAGATGCTGCCGAGAGCTACTTTTCATCTGCAGAAGGATTATATGGTCCATATGTGCGTGAAAAGATTATCTCGTAAACGCACAAGCATATACGCTATTTTCAGTAGCAGATATTTGTTTGGTATAAGTTTTTTAATGTTGCAGGAGCTGTCCTCTGACTCTACGACGCTGGCAGTGCTGCCCATACGCCAATTACATGGAGACACGGGAGAAGATGCTGCCGAGAACTACTTCTCATCTGCAGAAGGATTAGATGGTCCATAGGTGCGTGACAAGCTTCTCTCGTAAACGCACAAGCATATACGCTATTTTCAGTAGCAGATATTTGTTTGGTATCAGTTTTTTAATGTTGCAGAAGCTGTCCTCTGACTCCACGACGCTGGCAATGCTGCCCATGGCGCCGATTACATGCAGACAACGGAGAAGATGCTGCCGAGAGCAAATTCTCATCTGCAGAAGGATTAGATGGTCCATTGGTGCGTGACAAGCTTCTCTCATAAACGCACAAGGTTGTTCGCTATTTTCAGTAGAAGATATTTGTTTGGTATAAGTTTTTTTAATGTTGCAGGAGCTATCCTCTGACTCTATGACGCTGGCAGTGCTGCCCATACGCCAATTACATGGAGACACCGGAGAAGATGCTGCCGAGAACTACTCCTCATCTGCAGAAGGATTAGATGGTCCATAGGTGCGTGACAAGCTTCTGTCGTAAACGCACAAGAATATACGATATTTTCAGTAGAAGATATTTGTTTGGTATAAGTTATTTAATGTTGCAGGAGCTATGCTCTGACTCTACGACGCTGGCAGTGCTGCCAATACGCCAATTACATGGAGACACCGGAGAAGATGCTGCCGATAACTACTTCTCATCTGCAGAAGGATTAGATGGTCCATAGGTGCGTGACAAGCTTCTCTCGTAAACGCACAAGCATATACGCTATTTTCAGTAGCAGATATTTGTTTGGTATAAGTTTTTTAATGTTGCAGGAGCTGTCCTCTGACTCTACGACGCTGGCAGTGCTGCCCATACGCCAATTACATGGAGACACCGGAGAAGATGCTGCCGAGAACTACTTCTCATCTGCAGAAGGATTAGATGGTCCATAGGTGCGTGACAAGCTTCTCTCGTAAACGCACAAGCATATACGCTATTTTCAGTAGCAGATATTTGTTTGGTGTAAGTTTTTTAATGTTGCAGGAGCTGTCCTCTGACTCCACGACGCTGGTAATGCTGCCCATGGCGCCGATTACATGGAGACACCGGAGAAGATGCTGCCGAGAGCAAACTCTCATCTGCAGAAGGATTAGATGATCCATAGGTGCGTGACAAGATTCTCTCATAAACGCACAAGGATGTTAGCTATTTTCAGTAGAAGATATTTGTTTGGTATAAGTTTTTTAATGTTGCCGGAGCTATCCTCTGACTCTACGACGCTGGCAGTGCTGCCCATACGCCAATTACATGGAGACACCGGAAAAGATGCTGCCGAGAGCTACTTTTCATCTGCAGAAGGATTATATGGTCCATAGGTGCGTGAAAAGATTATCTCGTAAACGCACAAGCATATACGCTATTTTCAGTAGCAGATATTTGTTTGGTATAAGTTTTTTAATGTTGCAGGAGCTGTCCTCTTACTCTACGACGCGGGCAGTGCTGCCCATACGCCAATTACATGGAGACACCGGAGAAGATGCTGCCGAGAACTACTTCTCATCTGCAGAAGGATTAGATGGTCCATAGGTGCGTGACAAGCTTCTCTCGTAAACGCACAAGCATATACGCTATTTTCAGTAGCAGATATTTGTTTGGTATCAGTTTTTTAATGTTGCAGGAGCTGTCCTCTGACTCCACGACGCTGGCAATGCTGCCCATGGCGCCGATTACATGCAGACAACGGAGAAGATGCTGCCGAGAGCAAATTCTCATCTGCAGAAGGATTAGATGGTACATTGGTGTGTGACAAGCTTCTCTCATAAACGCACAAGGTTGTTCGCTATTTACAGTAGAAGATATTTGTTTGGTATAAGTTTTTTTAATGTTGCAGGAGCTGTCCTCTGCCTCCACGACGCTGGCAATGCTGCCCATACGCCAATTACATGGAGACACCGGAGAAGATGCTGCCGAGAGCAAACTCTCATCTGCAGAAGGATTAGATGTTCCATAGGTGCGTGACAAGCTTCTCTCGTAAACGCACAAGGATGTACGCTATTTTCAGTAGAAGATATTTGTTTGGTATAAGTTTTTTAAAGTTGCAGGAGCTGTCCTCTGACTCTACGACGCTGGCAATGCTGCCCATGGCGCCGATTACATGGAGACACCGGAGAAGATGCTGCCGAGAGCAAACTCTTATCTGCAGAAGGATTAGATGATCCATAGGTGCGTGACAAGATTCACTCATAAACGCACAAGGATGTTCGCTATTTTAGTAGAAGATATTTGTTTGGTATAAGTTTTTTAATGTTGCAGGAGCTATCCTCTGACTCTACGACGCTGGCAGTGCTGCCCATACGCCAATTACATGGAGACACCGGAAAAGATGCTGCCGAGAGCTACTGCTCATCTGCAGAAGTATTATATGGTCCATAGGTGCGTGAAAAGATTATCTCGTAAACGCACAAGCATCAACGCTATTTTCAGTAGCAGATCTTTAATTTGGTATAAGTTTTTTAATGTTGCAAGAGCTGTCCTCTGACTCTACGACGCTGGCAGTGCTGCCCATACGCCAATTTTATGGAGACACCGGAGAAGATGCTGCCGAGAACTACTCCTCATCTGCAGAAGGATTAGATGGTCCATAGGTGCGTGACAAGCTTCTCTCGTAAACGCACAAGCATATACGCTATTTTCAGTAGCAGATATTTGTTTGGTATCAGTTTTTTAATGTTGCAGGAGCTGTCCTCTGACTCTACGACGCTGGCAGTGGTGCCCATTGGCCAATTACATGGAGACACCGGAGAAGATGCTGCCGAGAACTACTTCTCATCTGCAGAAGGATTAGATGGTCCATAGGTGCGTGACAAGCTTCTGTCGTAAACGCACAAGCATATACGCTATTTTCAGTAGAAGATATTTGTTTGGTATAAGTTTTTTAATGGTGCAGGAGCTGTCCTCTGCCTCCACGACGCTGGCAGTGCTGCCCATACGCCAATTACATGGAGACACCGGAGAAGATGCTGCCGAGAACTACTTCTCAACTGCAGAAGGATTAGATGGTCCATAGGTGCGTGACAAGCTTCTCTCGTAAACGCACAAGCATATACGCTATTTTCAGTAGCAGATATTTGTTTGGTATCAGTTTTTCAATGTTGCAGGAGCTGTCCTCTGACTCTACGACGCTGGCAGTGCTGCCCATACGCCAATTACATGGAGACACCGGAGAAGATGCTGCCGAGGGCAAACTCTCATCTGCAGAAAGATTAGATGTTCCATAGGTGCGTGAAGAGCTTCTCTCGTAAACGCACAAGGATGTACGCTATTTTCAGTAGAAGATATTTGTTTGGTATAAGTTTTTTAATGTTGCAGGAGCTGTCCTCTGACTCCACGACGCTGGCAATGCTGCCCATGGCGCCGATTACATGGAGACACCGGAGAAGATGCTGCCGAGAGCAAACTCTCATCTGCAGAAGGATTAGATGGTCCATAGGTGCGTGACAAGCTTCTCTCATAAACGCACAAGGATGTTCGCTATTTTCAGTAGCAGATATTTGTTTGGTATAAGTTTTTCAATGTTGCAGGACCTGTCCTCTGACTCCACGACGCTGGCAGTGCTGCCAATACGCCGATTACATGGAGACACCGGAGAAGATGCTGCCGAGAGCTACTTCTCATCTGCAGAAGGATTATATGGTCCATAGGTGCGTGACAAGCTTATCTCGTAAACGCACAAACATATACGATATTTTCAGTAGCAGATATTTGTTTGGTATAAGTTTTTTAATGTTGCAGGAGCTGTCCTCTGACTCTACGACGCTGGCAGTGGTGCCCATACGCCAATTACATGGAGACATCGGCGAAGATGCTGCCGACAACTACTTCGCATCTGCAGATGGATTAGATGGTCCATAGGTGCGGACAAGCTTCTCTCGTAAACGCCTCCACGACGCTCGCAATGCTGCCCATGGCGCCGATTACATGGAGACACCGGAGAAGATACTGCCGAGAGCTACTTCTCATCTGCAGAAGGATTAGATCGTCCATAGGTACGTGACAAGCTTCTCACGTAAACGCACAAGGATGTACGCTGTTTTCAGTAGAAGATATTTGTTTGGTGTAAGTTTTTTAATGTTGCAGGAGCTGTCCTCTGACTCTACGACGCTGGCAGTACTGCCCATACGCCAATTACATGGAGACACCGGAGAAGATGCTGCCGAGAACTACTTCTCATCTGCAGAAGGATTAGATGGTCCATAGGTGCGTGACAATCTTCTCTCGTAAACGCACAAGCATATACGCTATTTTCAGTAGCAGATATTTGTTTGGTATCAGTTTTTTAATGTTGCAGGAGCTATCCTCTGACTCTACGACGCTGGCAGTGCTGCCCATACGCCAATTACATGGAGACACCGGAGAAGATGCTGCCGAGAACTACTTCTTATCTGCAGAAGGATTAGATGGTCCATAGGAGCGTGACAAGCTTCTCTCGTAAACGCACGTGCATATACGCTACTTTCAGTAGCAGATATTTGTTTGGTATCAGTTTTTTAATGTTGCAGGAGCTGTCCTCTGACTCTACGACGCTGGCAGTGCTGCCCATACGCCAATTACATGGAGACACCGGAGAAGATGCTGCCGAGAACTACTTCTCATCTGCAGAAGGATTAGATTGTCCATAGGTGTTTGACAAGCTTCTGTCGTAAACGCACAAGCATATACGCTATTTTCAGTAGAAGATATTTGTTTGGCATAAGTTATTTAATTTTGCAGGACCTATGCTCTGACTCTACGACGCTGGCAGTGCTGCCAATACGCCAATTACATGGAGACACCGGAGAAGATGCTGCCGAGAGCAAACTCTCATCTGCAGAAAGATTAGATGTTCCACAGGTGCGTGAAGAGCTCCTCTCGTAAACGCACAAGGATGTACGCTATTTTCAGTAGAAGATATTTGTTTGGTATAAGTTTTTTAATGTTGCAGGAGCTGTCCTCTGACTCCACGACGCTGGCAATGCTGCCCATGGCGCCGATTACATGGAGACACCGGAGAAGATGCTGCCGAGAGCAAACTCTCATCTGCAGAAGGATTAGATGGTCCATAGGTGCGTGACAAGCTTCTCTCATAAACGCACAAGGATGTTCGCTATTTTCAGTAGCAGATATTTGTTTGGTATAAGTTTTTCAATGTTGCAGGACCTGTCCTCTGACTCCACGACGCTGGCAGTGCTGCCAATACGCCGATTACATGGAGACACCGGAGAAGATGCTGCCGAGAGCTACTTCTCATCTGCAGAAGGATTAGATGGTCCATAGGTGCGTGACAAGCTTCTCTCGTAAACGCACAAGGAACTACGCTATTTTCAGTAGAAGATATTTGTTTGGTATAAGTTTTTTAATGTTGCAGGAGATTTCCTCTGCCTCCACGACGCTCGCAATGCTGCCCATGGCGCCGATTACATGGAGACACCGGAGAAGATGCTGCCGAGAGCTACTTCTCATCTGCAGAAGGATTAGATGGTCCATAGGTGCGTGACAAGCTTATCTCGTAAACGCACAAACATATACGCTATTTTCAGTAGCAGATATTTGTTTGGTATCAGTTTTTTATGTTGCAGGAGCTGTCCTCTGACTCTACGACGCTGGCAGTGCTGCCCATACGCCAATTACATGGAGACACCGGAGAAGATGCTGCCGAGAACTACTTCTCATCTGCAGAAGGATTAGATGGTCCATAGGTGCGTGACAATCTTCTCTCGTAAACGCACAAGCATATACGCTATTTTCAGTAGAAGATATTTGTTTGGTGTAAGTTTTTTAATGTTGCAGGAGCTATGCTCTGACTCTACGACGCTGGCAGTGCTGCCCATACGCCAATTACATGGAGACACCGGAGAAGATGCTGCCGAGAGCATACTCTCATCTGCAGAAGGATTAGATGTTCCATAGGTGCGTGACAAGCTTCTCACGTAAACGCACAAGGATGTACGCTATTTTCAGTAGAAGATATTTGTTTGGTATAAGTTTTTTAATGTTGCAGGAGCTATGCTCTGACTCTACAACGCTGGCAGTGCTGCCCATACGCCAATTACATGGAGACACCGGAGAAGATGCTGCCGAGAACTACTTCTCATCTGCAGAAGGATTAGATGGTCCATAGGTGCGTGACAAGCTTCTCTCGTAAACGCACAAGCATATACGCTATTTTCAGTAGCAGATATTTGTTTGGTATCAGTTTTTTAATGTTGCAGGAGCTGTCCTCTTACTCTACGACGCTGGCAGTGCTGCCCATACGCCAATTACATGGAGAAACCGGAGAAGATGCTGCCGAGAATTACTCCTCATCTGCAGAAGGATTAGATGGTCCATAGGTGCGTGACAAGCTTCTGTCGTAAACGCACAAGAATATACGATATTTTCAGTAGAAGATATTTGTTTGGTATAAGTTATTTAATGTTGCAGGAGCTATGCTCTGACTCTACGACGCTGGCAGTGCTGCCAATACGCCAATTACATGGAGACACCGGAGAAGATGCTGCCGAGAACTACTTCTCATCTGCAGAAGGATTAGATGGTCCATAGGTGCGTGACAAGCTTCTCTCGTAAACGCACAAGCATATACGCTATTTTCAGTAGCAGATATTTGTTTGGTATAAGTTTTTTAATGTTGCAGGAGCTGTCCTCTGACTCTACGACGCTGGCAGTGCTGCCCATACGCCAATTACATGGAGACACCGGAGAAGATGCTGCCGAGAACTACTTCTCATCTGCAGAAGGATTAGATGGTCCATAGGTGCGTGACAAGCTTCTCTCGTAAACGCACAAGCATATACGCTATTTTCAGTAGCAGATATTTGTTTGGTGTAAGTTTTTTAATGTTGCAGGAGCTGTCCTCTGACTCCACGACGCTGGCAATGCTGCCCATGGCGCCGATTACATGCAGACAACGGAGAAGATGCTGCCGAGAGCAAATTCTCATCTGCAGAAGGATTAGATGGTCCATAGGTGCGTGACAAGCTTCTCTCATAAACGCACAAGGTTGTTCGCTATTTTCAGTAGAAGATATTTGTTTGGTATAAGTTTTTTTAATGTTGCAGGAGCTATCCTCTGACTCTATGACGCTGGCAGTGCTGCCCATACGCCAATTACATGGAGACACCGGAGAAGATGCTGCCGAGAGCAAACTCTCATCTGCAGAAGGATTAGATGTTCCATAGGTGCGTGACAAGCTTCTCTCGTAAACGCACAAGGATGTACGCTATTTTCAGTAGAAGATATTTGTTTGGTATAAGTTTTTTAAAGTTGCAGGAGCTGTCCTCTGACTCTACGACGCTGGCAATGCTGCCCATGGCACCGATTACATGGAGACGCCGGAGAAGATGCTGCCGAGAGCAAACTCTTATCTGCAGAAGGATTAGATCATCCATAGGTGCGTGACAAGATTCACTCATAAACGCACAAGGATGTTCGCTATTTTCAGTAGAAGATATTTGTTTGGTATAAGTTTTTTAATGGTGCAGGAGCTGTCCTCTGCCTCCACGACGCTGGCAGTGCTGCCCATACGCCAATTACATGGAGACACCGGAGAAGTAGCTGCCGAGAACTACTTCTCATCTGCAGAAGGATTAGATGGTCCATAGGTGAGTGTCAAGCTCTTGTCGTAAACGCACAAGCATATACGCTATTTTCAGTAGAAGATATTTGTTTGGTATAAGTTATTTAATGTTGCAGGAGCTATGCTCTGACTCTACGACGCTGGCAGTGCTGCCAATACGCCAATTACATGGAGACACCGGAGAAGATGCTGCCGAGGGCAAACACTCATCTGCAGAAAGATTAGATGTTCCATAGGTGCGTGAAGAGCTTCTCTCGTAAACGCACAAGGATGTACGCTATTTTCAGTAGAAGATATTTGTTTGGTATAAGTTTTTTAATGTTGCAGGAGCTGTCCTCTGACTCCACGACGCTGGCAATGCTGCCCATGGCGCCGATTACATGGAGACACCGGAGAAGATGCTGCCGAGAGCAAACTCTCATCTGCAGAAGGATTAGATGGTCCATAGGTGCGTGACAAGCTTCTCTCATAAACGCACAAGGATGTTCGCTACTTTCAGTAGCAGATATTTGTTTGGTATAAGTTTTTCAATGTTGCAGGACCTGTCCTCTGACTCCACGACGCTGGCAGTGCTGCCAATACGCCGATTACATGGAGACACCGGAGAAGATGCTGCCGAGAGCTACTTCTCATCTGCAGAAGGATTATATGGTCCATTGGTGCGTGACAAGCTTATCTCGTAAACGCACAAACATATACGATATTTTCAGTAGCAGATATTTGTTTGGTATAAGTTTTTTAATGTTGCAGGAGCTGTCCTCTGTCTCTACGACGCTGGCAGTGATGCCCATACGCCAATTACATGGAGACATCGGAGAAGATGTTGCCGAGAACTACTTCTCATCTGCAGAAGGATTAGATGGTCCATAGGTGCGTGACAAGCTTCTCTCGTAAACGCCTCCACGACGCTTGCAATGCTGCCCATGGCGCCGATTACATGGAGACACCGGAGAAGATACTGCCGAGAGCTACTTCTCATCTGCAGAAGGATTAGATGGTCCATAGGTACGTGACAAGCTTCTCACGTAAACGCCAAGGATGTACGCTATTTTCAGTAGAAGATATTTGTTTGGTAAAAGTTTTTTAATGTTGCAGGAGCTGTCCTCTGACTCTACGACGCTGGCAGTACTGCCCATACGCCAATTACATGGAGACACCGGAGAAGATGCTGCCGAGAACTACTTCTCATCTGCAGAAGTATTAGATGGTCCATAGGTGCGTGACAATCTTCTCTCGTAAACGCACAAGCATATACGCTATTTTCAGTAGCAGATATTTGTTTGGTATCAGTTTTTTAATGTTGCAGGAGCTATCCTCTGACTCTACGACGCTGGCAGTGCTGCCCTTACGCCAATTACATGGAGACACCGGAGAAGATGCTGCCGAGAACTACTTCTTATCTGCAGAAGGATTAGATGGTCCATAGGTGCGTGACAAGCTTCTCTCGTAAACGCACGTGCATATACGCTATTTTCAGTAGCAGATATTTGTTTGGTATCAGTTTTTTAATGTTGCAGGAGCTGTCCTCTGACTCTACGACGCTGGCAGTGCTGCCCATACGCCAATTACATGGAGACACCGGAGTAGATGCTGCCGAGAACTACTTCTCATCTGCAGAAGGATTAGATGGTCCATAGGTGCGTGACAAGCTTCTGTCGTAAACGCACAAGCATATACGCTATTTTCAGTAGAAGATATTTGTTTGGTATAAGTTATTTAATTTTGCAGGAGCTATGCTCTGACTCTACGACGCTGGCAGTGCTGCCAATACGCCAATTACATGGAGACACCGGAGAAGATTCTGCCGAGAGCAAACTCTCATCTGCAGAAAGATTAGATGTTCCACAGGTGCGTGAAGAGCTCCTCTCGTAAACGCACAAGGATGTACGCTATTTTCAGTAGAAGATATTTGTTTGGTATAAGTTTTTTAATGTTGCAGGAGCTGTCCTCTGACTCCACGACGCTGGCAATGCTGCCCATGGCGCCGATTACATGGAGACACCGGAGAAGATGCTGCCGAGAGCAAACTCTCATCTGCAGAAGGATTAGATGGTCCATAGGTGCGTGACAAGCTTCTCTCATAAACGCACAAGGATGTTCGCTATTTTCAGTAGCAGATATTTGTTTGGTATAAGTTTTTCAATGTTGCAGGACCTGTCCTCTGACTCCACGACGCTGGCAGTGCTGCCAATATGCCGATTACATGGAGACACCGGAGAAGATGCTGCCGAGAGCTACTTCTCATCTGCAGAAGGATTAGATGGTCCATAGGTGCGTGACAAGCTTATCTCGTAAACGCACAAACATATACGCTATTTTCAGTAGCAGATATTTGTTTGGTATCAGTTTTTTATGTTGCAGGAGCTGTCCTCTGACTCTACGACGCTGGCAGTGCTGCCCATACGCCAATTACATGGAGACACCGGAGAAGATGCTGCCGAGAACTACTTCTCATCTGCAGAAGGATTAGATGGTCCATAGGTGCGTGACAAGGTTATCTCGTAAACGCACAAGCATATACGTTATTTTCAGTAGCAGATATTTGTTTGGTATAAGTTTTTTAATGTTGCAGGAGCTATGCTCTGACTCTACGACGCTGGCAGTGCTGCCCATACGCCAATTACACGGAGACAACGGAGAAGATGCTGCCGAGAGCAAACTCTCATCTGCAGAAGGATTAGATGGTCCATAGGTGCGTGACAAGCTTATCTCGTAAACGCACAAGCATATACGCTATTTTCAGTAGCAGATATTTGTTTGGTATAAGTTTTTTAATGTTGCAGGAGCTGTCCTTTGACTCTACGACGCTGGCAGTGCTGCCCAAACGCCAATTACATGGAGACACCGGAGAAGATGCTGCCGAGACCTACTTCTCATCTGCAGAAGGCTTAGATGGACCACAGGTGGGTGACAAGCTTCTCTCGTAAATGCACAAGCATATACGCTATTTTCAATAGCAGATATTTGTTTGGTATCAGTTTTTCAATGTTGCAGGAGCTGTCCTCTGACTCTACGACGCTGGCAGTGCTGCCCATACGCCAATTACATGGAGACACCGGAGAAGATGCTGCCGAGAACTACTTCTCATCTGCAGAAGGCTTAGATGTTCCATAGGAGCGTGACAAGCATCTCTCGTAAATGCACAAGCATATACGCTATTTTCAGTAGCAGATATTTGTTTGGTATCAGTTTGTTAATGTTGCAGGAGCTGTCCTCTGACTCTACGACGCTGGCAGTGCTGCCCATACGCCAATTACATGGAGACACCGGAGAAGATGCTGCCAAAAACTACTTCTCATCTGCAGAAGGATTAGATGGTCCATAGGTGCGTGACAAGCTTCTGTCGTAAACGCACAAGAATATACGCTATTTTCAGTAGAAGATATTTGTTTGGTATAAGTTTTTTTATGATGCAGGAGCTGTCCTCCGACTCTACGACGCTGGCAGTGCTGCCAATACGCCAATTACATGGAGACACCGGAGAAGATGCTGCCGAGAGCAAACTCTCATCTGCAGAAGGATTAGATGTTCCATAGGTGCGTGACAAGCTTCTCACGTAAACGCACAAGGATGTACGCTATTTTCAGTAGAAGATATTTGTTTGGTGTAAGTTTTTTAATGTTGCAGGAGCTGCCTCTGACTCCACAACGCTGGTAATGCTGCCCATGGCGCCGATTACATGGAGACACCGGAGAAGATGCTGCCGAGAGCAAACTCTCATCTGCAGAAGGATTAGATGATCCATAGGTGCGTGACAAGATTCTCTCATAAACGCACAAGGATGTTCGCTATTTTCAGTAGAACATATTTGTTTGGTATAAGTTTTTTAATGTTGCCGGAGCTATCCTCTGACTCTACGACGCTGGCAGTGCTGCCCATACGCCAATTACATGGAGACACCGGAAAAGATGCTGCCGAAAGCTACTTTTCATCTGCAGAAGGATTATATGGTCCATAGGTGCGTGAAAAGATTATCTCGTAAACGCACAAGCATATACGCTATTTTCAGTAGCAGATATTTGTTTGGTATAAGTTTTTTAATGTTGCAAGAGCTGTCCTCTGACTCTACAACGCTGGCAGTGCTGCCCATACGCCAATTACATGGAGACACCGGAGAAGATGCTGCCGAGAACTACTTCTCATCTGCAGAAGGATTAGATGGTCCATAGGTGCGTGACAAGCTTCTCTCGTAAACGCACAAGCATATACGCTATTTTCAGTAGCAGATATTTGTTTGGTATCAGTTTTTTAATGTTGCAGGAGCTGTCCTCTGACTCTACGACGCTGGCAGTGCTGCCCATACGCCAATTACATGGAGACACCGGAGAAGATGCTGCCGAGAACTACTCCTCATCTGCAGAAGGATTAGATGGTCCATAGGTGCGTGACAAGCTTCTGTCGTAAACGCACAAGAATATACGCTATTTTCAGTAGAAGATATTTGTTTGGTATAAGTTATTTAATGTTGCAGGAGCTATGCTCCGACTCTACGACGCTGGCAGTGCTGCCAATACGCCAATTACATGGAGACACCGGAGAAGATGCTGCCGAGAACTACTTCTCATCTGCAGAAGGATTAGATGGTCCATAGGTGCGTGACAAGCTTCTCTCGTAAACGCACAAGGATGTACGCTATTTTCAGTAGAAGATATTTGTTTGGTATAAGTTTTTTAAAGTTGCAGGAGCTGTCCTCTGACTCTACGACGCTGGCAGTGCTGCCCATACGCCAATTACATGGAGACACCGGAAAAGATGCTGCCGAGAGCTACTTCTCATCTGCAGAAGTATTATATGGTCCATAGGTGCGTGAAAAGATTATCTCGTAAACGCACAAGCATAAACGCTATTTTCAGTAGCAGATCTTTAATTTGGTATAAGTTTTTTAATGTTGCAAGAGCTGTCCTCTGACTCTACGACGCTGGCAGTGCTGCCCATACGCCAATTTTATGGAGACACCGGAGAAGATGCTGCCGAGAACTACTTCTCATCTGCAGAAGGATTAGATGGTCCATTGGTGCGTGACAAGCTTCTCTCGTAAACGCACAAGCATATACGCTATTTTCAGTAGAAGATATTTGTTTGGTATCAGTTTTTTAATGTTGCAGGAGCTGTCCTCTGACTCTACGACGCTGGCAGTGCTGCCCATACGCCAATTACATGGAGACACCGGAGAAGATGCTGCCGAGAACTACTTCTCATCTGCAGAAGGATTAGATGGTCCATTGGTGCGTGACAAGCTTCTCTCGTAAACGCACAAGCATATACGCTATTTTCAGTAGAAGATATTTGTTTGGTATCAGTTTTTTAATGTTGCAGGAGCTGTCCTCTGACTCTACGACGCTGGCAGTGCTGCCCATACGCCAATTACATGGAGACACCGGAGAAGATGCTGCCGAGAACTACTTCTCATCTGCAGAAGGATTAGATGGTCCATTGGTGCGTGACAAGCTTCTCTCGTAAACGCACAAGCATATACGCTATTTTCAGTAGAAGATATTTGTTTGGTATCAGTTTTTTAATGTTGCAGGAGCTGTCCTCTGACTCTACGACGCTGGCAGTGCTGCCCATACGCCAATTACATGGGGACACCGGAGAAGATGCTGCCGAGAGCAAACTCTCATCTGCAGAAGGATTAGATGGTCCATAGGTGCGTGACAAGTTTCTCTCATAAACGCACAAAGATGTTCGCTATTTTCAGTAGAAGATATTTGTTTGGTATAAGTTTTTTAATGTTGCAGGAGCTGTCCTCTGCCTCCACGACGCTGGCAGTGCTGCCCATACGCCAATTACATGGAGACACCGGAGAAGATGCTGCCGAGAGCAAACTCTCATCTGCAGAAGGATTAGATGGTACATAGGTGCGTGACAAGCTTCTCTCGTAAACGCACAAGGAAGTACGCTATTTTCAGTAGAAGATATTTGTTTGGTATAAGTTTTTTAATGTTGCAGGAGCTGTCCTCTGCCTCCACGACGCTCGCAATGCTGCCCATGGCGCCGATTATATGGAGACACCGGAGAAGATGCTGCCGAGAGCTACTTCTCATCTGCAGAAGGATTAGATGGTCCATAGGTGCGTGACAAGCTTATCTCGTAAACGCACAAGCATATACGCTATTTTCAGTAGCAGATATTTGTTTCGTATCAGTTTTTTAATGTTGCAGGAGCTGTCCTCTGACTCTACGACGCTGGCAGTGCTGCCCATACGCCAATTACATGGAGAAACCGGAGAAGATGCTGCCGAGAGATACTTCTCATCTGCAGAAAGATTATATGGTCCATAGGTGCGTGGCAAGTTTCTCTCGTAAACGCACAAGCATATACGCTCTTTTTCAGTGTGGTACAAGTTTTTTAATGTTGCAGTAGCTGTCCTCTGACTCTACGACGCTGGCAGTGCTGCCCATACGCCAATTAAATCGAGACACCGGTGAAGATGCTGTCGAGAGCTACTTCTCATCTGCAGAAGGATTAGATGGTCCATAGGTGCGTGACAAGCTTATCTCGTAAACGCACAAGCATATACGCTATTTTCAGTAGCAGATATTTGTTTGGTATCAGTTTTTTAATGTTGCAGGAGCTGTCCTCTGACTCTACGACGCTGGTAGTGCTGCCCATACGCCAAATACATGGAGACACCGGAGAAGATGCTGCCGAGAGCAAACTCTCATCTGCAGAAGGATTAGATGATCCATAGGTGCGTGACAAGCTTCTCTCGTAAACGCACAAGCATATACGCTATTTTCAGTAGCAGATATTTGTTTCGTATCAGTTTTTTAATGTTGCAGGAGCTGTCCTCTGACTCTACGACGCTGGCAGTGCTGCCCATACGCCAATTACATGGAGAAACCGGAGAAGATGCTGCCGAGAGATACTTCTCATCTGCAGAAAGATTATATGGTCCATAGGTGCGTGGCAAGTTTCTCTCGTAAACGCACAAGCATATACGCTCTTTTTCAGTGTGGTACAAGTTTTTTAATGTTGCAGTAGCTGTCCTCTGACTCTACGACGCTGGCAGTGCTGCCCATACGCCAATTAAATCGAGACACCGGTGAAGATGCTGTCGAGAGCTACTTCTCATCTGCAGAAGGATTAGATGGTCCATAGGTGCGTGACAAGCTTATCTCGTAAACGCACAAGCATATACGCTATTTTCAGTAGCAGATATTTGTTTGGTATCAGTTTTTTAATGTTGCAGGAGCTGTCCTCTGACTCTACGACGCTGGTAGTGCTGCCCATACGCCAAATACATGGAGACACCGGAGAAGATGCTGCCGAGAGCAAACTCTCATCTGCAGAAGGATTAGATGATCCATAGGTGCGTGACAAGCTTCTCTCGTAAACGCACAAGCATATACGCTATTTTCAGTAGAAGATATTTGTTTGGTATAAGTTATTTAATGTTGCAGGAGCTATGCTCTGACTCTACGACGCTGGCAGTGCTGCCCATACGCCAATTACATGGGGACACCGGAGAAGATGCTGCCGAGAGCAAACTCTCATCTGCAGAAGGATTAGATGGTCCATAGGTGCGTGACAAGTTTCTCTCATAAACGCACAAAGATGTTCGCTATTTTCAGTAGAAGATATTTGTTTGGTATAAGTTTTTTAATGTTGCAGGAGCTGTCCTCTGCCTCCACGACGCTGGCAGTGCTGCCCATACGCCAATTACATGGAGACACCGGAGAAGATGCTGCAGAGAGCAAACTCTCATCTGCAGAAGGATTAGATGGTACATAGGTGCGTGACAAGCTTCTCTCGTAAACGCACAAGGAAGTCCGCTATTTTCAGTAGAAGATATTTGTTTGGTATAAGTTTTTTAATGTTGCAGGAGCTGTCCTCTGCCTCCACGACGCTCGCAATGCTGCCCATGGCGCCGATTATATGGAGACACCGGAGAAGATGCTGCCGAGAGCCACTTCTCATCTGCAGAAGGATTAGATGGTCCATAGGTGCGTGACAAGCTTATCTCGTAAACGCACAAGCATATACGCTATTTTCAGTAGCAGATATTTGTTTCGTATCAGTTTTTTAATGTTGCAGGAGCTGTCCTCTGACTCTACGACGCTGGCAGTGCTGCCCATACGCCAATTACATGGAGAAACCGGAGAAGATGCTGCCGAGAGATACTTCTCATCTGCAGAAAGATTATATGGTCCATAGGTGCGTGGCAAGTTTCTCTCGTAAACGCACAAGCATATACGCTCTTTTTCAGTGTGGTACAAGTTTTTTAATGTTGCAGTAGCTGTCCTCTGACTCTACGACGCTGGCAGTGCTGCCCATACGCCAATTAAATCGAGACACCGGTGAAGATGCTGTCGAGAGCTACTTCTCATCTGCAGAAGGATTAGATGGTCCATAGGTGCGTGACAAGCTTATCTCGTAAACGCACAAGCATATACGCTATTTTCAGTAGCAGATATTTGTTTGGTATCAGTTTTTTAATGTTGCAGGAGCTGTCCTCTGACTCTACGACGCTGGTAGTGCTGCCCATACGCCAAATACATGGAGACACCGGAGAAGATGCTGCCGATAGCAAACTCTCATCTGCAGAAGGATTAGATGATCCATAGGTGCGTGACAAGATTCTGTCATAAACGCACAAGGATGTTCGCTATTTTCAGTAGAAGATATTTGTTTGTTATAAATTTTTTAATGTTGCAGGAGCTATCCTCAGACTCTACGACGCTGGCAGTGCTGCCCATACGCCAATTACATGGAGACACCGAAAAAGATGCTGCCGAGAGCTACTTCTCATCTGCAGAAGGATTATATGGTCCATAGGCGCGTGAAAAGATTATCTCGTAAACGCACAAGCATATACGCTATTTTCAGTAGCAGATATTTGTTTGGTATAAGTTTTTTAATGTTGCAAGAGCTGTTCTCTGATTCTACGACGCTGGCAGTGCTGCCCATACGCCAATTACATGGAGACACCGGAGAAGATGCTGCCGAGAACTACTTCTCATCTGCAGAAGGATTAGATGGTCCATAGGTGGGTGACAAGCTTCTCTCGTAAACGCACAAGCATATACGCTATTTTCAGTAGCAGATATTTGTTTGGTATCAGTTTTTTAATGTTGCAAGAGCTGTCCTCTGACTCTACGACGCTGGCAGTGCTGCCCATACGCCAATTACATGGAGACACCGGAGAAGATGCTGCCGAGAACTACTTCTCATCTGCAGAAGGATTAGATGGTCCATAGGTGCGTGACAAGCTTATCTCGTAAACGCACAAACATATACGCTATTTTCAGTAGCAGATATTTGTTTGGTATAAGTTTTTTAATGTTGCAGGAGCTGTCCTCTGACTCCACGACGCTGGCAATGCTGCCCATGGCGCCGATTACATGGAGACACCGGAGAAGATGCTGCCGAGAGCAAACTCTCATCTGCAGAAGGATTAGATGGTCCATAGGTGCGTGACAAGCTTCTCTCATAAACGCACAAGGATGTTCGCTATTTTCAGTAGCAGATATTTGTTTGGTATAAGTTTTTCAATGTTGCAGGACCTGTCCTCTGACTCCACGACGCTGGCAGTGCTGCCAATACGCCGATTACATGGAGACACCGGAGAAGATGCTGCCGAGAGCTACTTCTCATCTGCAGAAGGATTAGATGGTCCATAGGTGCGTGACAAGCTTATCTCGTAAACGCACAAACATATACGCTATTTTCAGTAGCAGATATTTGTTTGGTATAAGTTTTTTAATGTTGCAGGAGCTGTCCTCTGACTCTACGACGCTGGCAGTGGTGCCCATACGCCAATTACATGGAGACATCGGAGAAGATGCTGCCGAGAACTACTTCTCATCTGCAGAAGGATTAGATGGTCCATAGGTGCGTGACAAGCTTCTCTCGTAAACGCCTCCACGACGCTCGCAATGCTGCCCATGGCGCCGATTACATGGAGACACCGGAGAAGTTACTGCCGAGAGCTACTTCTCATCTGCAGAAGGATTAGATGGTCCATAGGTACGTGACAAGCTTCTCACGTAAACGCACAAGGATGTACGCTATTTTCAGTAGAAGATATTTGTTTGGTAAAAGTTTTTTAATGTTGCAGGAGCTGTCCTCTGACTCCACGACGCTGGCAATGCTGCCCATGGCGCCGATTACATGGAGACACCGGAGAAGATGCTGCCGAGAGCAAACTCTCATCTGCAGAAGGATTAGATGGTCCATAGGTGCGTGACAAGCTTCTCTCATAAACGCACAAGGATGTTCGCTATTTTCAGTAGCAGATATTTGTTTGGTATAAGTTTTTCAATGTTGCATGACATGTCCTCTGACTCCACGACGCTGACAGTGCTGCCGATACGCCGATTACATGGAGACACCGGAGAAGATGCTGCCGAGAACTACTTCTCATCTGCAGAAGGATTAGATGGTCCATAGGTGCGTGACAATCTTCTCTCGTAAACGCACAAGCATATACGCTATTTTCAGTAGCAGATATTTGTTTGGTATAAGTTATTTAATGTTGCAGGAGCTATGCTCTGACTCTACGACGCTGGCAGTGCTGCCCATACGCCAATTACATGGAGACCCCGGAGAAGATGCTGCCGAGAGCACACTCTCATCTGCAGAAGGATTAGATGGTCCATAGGTGCGTGACAAGCTTATCTCGTAAACGCACAAGCATATACGCTATTTTCAGTAGCAGATATTTGTTTGGTATAAGTTATTTAATGTTGCAGGAGCTATGCTATGACTCTACGACGCTGGCAGTGCTGCCCATACGCCAATTACATGGAGACCCCGGAGAAGATGCTGCCGAGAGCACACTCTCATCTGCAGAAGGATTAGATGGTCCATAGGTGCGTGACAAGCTTATCTCGTAAACGCACAAGCATATACGCTATTTTCAGTAGCAGATATTTGTTTGGTATTAGTTTTTTAATGTTGCAGGAGCTGTCCTTTGACTCTACGACGCTGGCAGTGCTGCCCATACGCCAATTACATGGAGACACCGGAGAAGATGCTGCCGAGAACTACTTCTCATCTGCAGAAGGATTAGATGGTCCATAGGTGCGTGACAATCTTCTCTCGTAAACGCACAAGCATATACGCTATTTTCAGTAGCAGATATTTGTTTGGTATAAGTTATTTAATGTTGCAGGAGCTATGCTCTGACTCTACGACGCTGGCAGTGCTGCCCATACGCCAATTACATGGAGACCCCGGAGAAGATGCTGCCGAGAGCACACTCTCATCTGCAGAAGGATTAGATGGTCCATAGGTGCGTGACAAGCTTATCTCGTAAACGCACAAGCATATACGCTATTTTCAGTAGCAGATATTTGTTTGGTATAAGTTTTTTAATGTTGCAGGAGCTGTCCTTTGACTCTACGACGCTGGCAGTGCTGCCCATACGCCAATTACATGGAGACACCGGAGAAGATGCTGCCGAGAACTACTTCTCATCTGCAGAAGGCTTAGATGGACCACAGGTGCGTGACAAGCTTCTCTCGTAAATGCACAAGCATATACGCTATTTTCAATAGCAGATATTTGTTTGGTATCAGTTTTTCAATGTTGCAGGAGCTGTCCTCTGACTCTACGACGCTGGCAGTGCTGCCCATACGCCAATTACATGGAGACACCGGAGAAGATGCTGCCGAGAACTACTTCTGATCTGCAGAAGGATTAGATGGTCCATAGGTGCGTGACAAGCTTCTCTCGTCAACGCACAAGCATATACGCTATTTTCAGTAGGAGATATTTGTTTGGTATAAGTTTTTTAATGTTCCAGGAGCTATCCTCTGACTCTATGACGCTGGCAGTGCTGCCCATACGCCAATTACATGGAGACACCGGAGAAGATGCTGCCGAGAACTACTTCTCATCTGCAGAAGGCTTAGATGTTCCATAGGAGCGTGACAAGCTTCTCTCGTAAACGCACAAGCATATACGCTATTTTCAGTAGCAGATATTTGTTTGGTATCAGTTTGTTAATGTTGCAGGAGCTGTCCTCTGACTCTACGACGCTGGCAGTGCTGCCCATACGCCAATTACATGGAGACACCGGAGAAGATGCTGCCGAGAACTACTTCTCATCTGCAGAAGGATTAGATGGTCCATAGGTGCGTGACAAGCTTCTGTCGTAAACGCACAAGAATATACGCTATTTTCAGTAGAAGATATTTGTTTGGTATAAGTTATTTAATGTTGCAGGAGCTATGCTCCGACTCTACGACGCTGGCAGTGCTGCCAATACGCCAATTACATGGAGACACCGGAGAAGATGCTGCCGAGAGCAAACTCTCATCTGCAGAAGGATTAGATGTTCCATAGGTGCGTGACAAGCTTCTCACGTAAACGCACAAGGATGTACGCTATTTTCAGTAGAAGATATTTGTTTGGTGTAAGTTTTTTAATGTTGCAGGAGCTGTCCTCTGACTCCACGACGCTGGTAATGCTGCCCATGGCGCCGATTACATGGAGACACCGGAGAAGATGCTGCCGAGAGCAAACTCTCATCTGCAGAAGGATTAGATGATCCATAGGTGCGTGACAAGATTCTCTCATAAACGCACAAGGATGTTCGCTATTTTCAGTAGAACATATTTGTTTGCCGGAGCTATCCTCTGACTCTACGACGCTGGCAGTGCTGCCCATACGCCAATTACATGGAGACACCGGAAAAGATGCTGCCGAAAGCTACTTTTCATCTGCAGAAGGATTATATGGTCCATAGGTGCGTGAAAAGATTATCTCGTAAACGCACAAGCATATACGCTATTTTCAGTAGCAGATATTTGTTTGGTATAAGTTTTTTAATGTTGCAAGAGCTGTCCTCTGACTCTACAACGCTGCCAGTGCTGCCCATACGCCAATTACATGGAGACACCGGAGAAGATGCTGCCGAGAACTACTTCTCATCTGCAGAAGGATTAGATGGTCCATAGGTGCGTGACAAGCTTCTCTCGTAAACGCACAAGCATATACGCTATTTTCAGTAGCAGATATTTATTTGGTATCAGTTTTTTAATGTTGCAGGAGCTGTCCTCTGACTCTACGACGCTGGCAGTGCTGCCCATACGCCAATTACATGGAGACACCGGAGAAGATGCTGCCGAGAACTACTCCTCATCTGCAGAAGGATTAGATGGTCCATAGGTGCGTGACAAGCTTCTGTCGTAAACGCACAAGAATATACGCTATTTTCAGTAGAAGATATTTGTTTGGTATAAGTTATTTAATGTTGCAGGAGCTATGCTCCGACTCTACGACGCTGGCAGTGCTGCCAATACGCCAATTACATGGAGACACCGGAGAAGATGCTGCCGAGAACTACTTCTCATCTGCAGAAGGATTAGATGGTCCATAGGTGCGTGACAAGCTTCTCTCGTAAACGCACAAGGATGTACGCTATTTTCAGTAGAAGATATTTGTTTGGTATAAGTTTTTTAAAGTTGCAGGAGCAGTCCTCTGACTCTACGACGCTGGCAGTGCTGCCCATACGCCAATTACATGGAGACACCGGAAAAGATGCTGCCGAGAGCTACTTCTCATCTGCAGAAGTATTATATGGTCCATAGGTGCGTGAAAAGATTATCTCGTAAACGCACAAGCATAAACGCTATTTTCAGTACCAGATCTTTAATTTGGTATAAGTTTTTTAATGTTGCAAGAGCTGTCCTCTGACTCTACGACGCTGGCAGTGCTGCCCATACGCCAATTTTATGGAGACACCGGAGAAGATGCTGCCGAGAACTACTTCTCATCTGCAGAAGGATTAGATGGTCCATAGGTGCGTGACAAGCTTCTGTCGTAAACGCACAAGCATATACGCTATTTTCAGTAGAAGATATTTGTTTGGTATAAGTTATTTAATGTTGCAGGAGCTATGCTCTGACTCTACGACGCTGGCAGTGCTGCCCATACGCCAATTACATGGGGACACCGGAGAAGATGCTGCCGAGAGCAAACTCTCATCTGCAGAAGGATTAGATGGTCCATAGGTGCGTGACAAGTTTCTCTCATAAACGCACAAAGATGTTCGCTATTTTCAGTAGAAGATATTTGTTTGGTATAAGTTTTTTAATGTTGCAGGAGCTGTCCTCTGCCTCCACGACGCTGGCAGTGCTGCCCATACGCCAATTAAATCGAGACACCGGTGAAGATGCTGTCGAGAGCTACTTCTCATCTGCAGAAGGATTAGATGGTCCATAGGTGCGTGACAAGCTTATCTCGTAAACGCACAAGCATATACGCTATTTTCAGTAGCAGATATTTTTTTGGTATCAGTTTTTTAATGTTGCAGGAGCTGTCCTCTGACTCTACGACGCTGGCAGTGCTGCCCATACGCCAAATACATGGAGACACCGGAGAAGATGCTGCCGAGAGCAAACTCTCATCTGCAGAAGGATTAGATGATCCATAGGTGCGTGACAAGATTCTGTCATAAACGCACAAGGATGTTCGCTATTTTCAGTAGAAGATATTTGTTTGTTATAAGTTTTTTAATGTTGCAGGAGCTATCCTCAGACTCTACGACGCTGGCAGTGCTGCCCATACGCCAATTACATGGAGACACCGAAAAAGATGCTGCCGAGAGCTACTTCTCATCTGCAGAAGGATTATATGGTCCATAGGCGCGTGAAAAGATTATCTCGTAAACGCACAAGCATATACGCTATTTTCAGTAGCAGATATTTGTTTGGTATAAGTTTTTTAAAGTTGCAAGAGCTGTTCTCTGATTCTACGACGCTGGCAGTGCTGTCCATACGCCAATTACATGGAGACACCGGAGAAGATGCTGCCGAGAACTACTTCTCATCTGCAGAAGGATTAGATGGTCCATAGGTGGGTGACAAGCTTCTCTCGTAAACGCACAAGCATATACGCTATTTTCAGTAGCAGATATTTGTTTGGTATCAGTTTTTTAATGTTGCAGGAGCTGTCCTCTGACCCTACGACGCTGGCAGTGCTACCCATACGCCAATTACATGGAGACACCGGAAAAGATGCTGCCGAGAGCTACTTCTCATCTTCAGAAGGATTATATGGTCCATAGGTGCGTGAAAAGATGATCTCGTAAACGCACAAGCATATACGCTATTTTCAGTAGCAGATATTTGTTTGGTATAAGTTTTTTAATGTTGCAAGAGCTGTCCTCTGACTCTACGACGCTGGCAGTGCTGCCCATACGCCAATTACATGGAGACACGGGAGAAGATGCTGCCGAGAACTACTTCTCATCTGCAGAAGGATTAGATGGTCCATAGGTGCGTGACAAGCTTCTCTCGTAAACGCACAAGCATATACGCTATTTTCAGTAGCAGATATTTGTTTGGTATCAGTTTTTTAATGTTGCAGGAGCTGTCCTCTGACTCTACGACGCTGGCAGTGCTGCCCATACGCCAATTACATGGAGACACCGGAGAAGATGCTGCCGAGAACTACTTCTCATCTGCAGAAGGATTAGATGGTCCATAGGTGCGTGTCAAGCTCCTGTCGTAAACGCACAAGCATATACGCTATTTTCAGTAGAAGATATTTGTTTGGTATAAGTTATTTAATGTTGCAGGAGCTATGCTCTGACTCTACGACGCTGGCAGTGCTGCCAATACGCCAATTACATGGAGACACCGGAGAAGATGCTGCCGAGAGCAAACTCTCATCTGCAGAAAGATTAGATGTTCCATAGGTGCGTGAAGAGCTTCTCTCGTAAACGCACAAGGATGTACGCTATTTTCAGTAGAAGATATTTGTTTGGTATAAGTTTTTCAATGTTGCAGGACCTGTCCTCTGACTCCACGACGCTGGCAGTGCTGCCAATACGCCGATTACATGGAGACACCGGAGAAGATGCTGCCGAGAGCTACTTCTCATCTGCAGAAGGATTAGATGGTCCATAGGTGCGTGACAAGCTTATCTCGTAAACGCACAAACATATACGCTATTTTCAGTAGCAGATATTTGTTTGGTATAAGTTTTTTAATGTTGCAGGAGCTGTCCTCTGACTCTACGACGCTTGCAGTGGTGCCCATACGCCAATTACATGGAGACATCGGAGAAGATTCTGCCGAGAACTACTTCTCATCTGCAGAAGGATTAGATGGTCCATAGGTGCGTGACAAGCTTCTCTCGTAAACGCCTCCACGACGCTCGCAATGCTGCCCATGGCGCCGATTACATGGAGACACCGGAGAAGTTACTGCCGAGAGCTACTTCTCATCTGCAGAAGGATTAGATGGTCCATAGGTACGTGACAAGCTTCTCACGTAAACGCACAAGGATGTACGCTATTTTCAGTAGAAGATATTTGTTTGGTAAAAGTTTTTTAATGTTGCAGGAGCTGTCCTCTGACTCTACGACGCTGGCAGTACTGCCCATACGCCTATTACATGGAGACACCGGAGAAGATGCTGCCGAGAAATACTTCTCATCTGCAGAAGGATTAGATGGTCCATAGGTGCGTGACAAGCTTCTCTCGTAAACGCACGTGCATATACGCTATTTTCAGTAGCAGATATTTGTTTGGTATCAGTTTTTTAATGTTGCAGGAGCTGTTCTCTGACTCTACGACGCTGGCAGTGCTGCCCATACGCCAATTACATGGAGACACCGGAGAAGATGCTGCCGAGAGCAAACTCTCATCTGCAGAAGGATTAGATGGTCCATAGGTGCGTGACAAGCTTCTCTCATAAACGCACAAGGATGTTCGCTATTTTCAGTAGCAGATATTTGTTTGGTATAAGTTTTTCAATGTTGCAGGACCTGTCCTCTGTCTCCACGACGCTGGCAGTGCTGCCAATACGCCGATTACATGGAGACACCGGAGAAGATGCTGCCGAGAGCTACTTCTCATCTGCAGAAGGATTAGATGGTCCATAGGTGCGTGACAAGCTTCTCTCGTAAACGCACAAGGAACTACGCTATTTTCAGTAGAAGATATTTTTTTGGTATAAGTTTTTTAATGTTGCAGGAGATTTCCTCTGCCTCCACGACGCTCGCAATGCTGCCCATGGCGCCGATTACATGGAGACACCGGAGAAGATGCTGCCGAGAGCTACTTCTCATCTGCAGAAGGATTAGATGGTCCATAGGTGCGTGACAAGCTTCTCTCGTAAACGCACAAACATATACGCTATTTTCAGTAGCAGATATTTGTTTGGTATCAGTTTTTTATGTTGCAGGAGCTGTCCTCTGACTCTACGACGCTGGCAGTGCTGCCCATACGCCAATTACATGGAGACACCGGAGAAGATGCTGCCGAGAGCTACTTCTCATCTGCAGAAGGATTAGATGGTCCATAGGTGCGTGACAATCTTCTCTCGTAAACGCACAAGCATATACGCTATTTTCAGTAGCAGATATTTGTTTGGTATAAGGTTTTTAATGTTGCAGGAGCTATGCTCTGACTCTACGACGCTGGCAGTGCTGCCCATACGCCAATTACATGGAGACACCGGATAAGATGCTGCCGAGAGCAAACTCTCATCTGCAGAAGGATTAGATGTTCCATAGGTGCGTGACAAGGTACTCACGTAAACGCACAAGGATGTACGCTATTTTCAGTAGAAGATATTTCTTTGGTAAAAGTTTTTTAATGTTGCAGGAGCTGTCCTCTGACTCCACGACGCTGGCAATGCTGCCCATGGTGCCGATTACATGGAGACACCGGAGAAGATGCTGCCGAGAGCTACTTCTCATCTGCAGAAGGATTAGATGGTCCATAGGTGCGTGACAAGTTTCTCTCATAAACGCACAAAGATGTTCGCTATTTTCAGTAGAAGATATTTGTTTGGTATAAGTTTTTTAATGTTGCAGGAGCTGTCCTCTGCCTCCACGACGCTCGCAATGCTGCCCATGGCGCCGATTACATGGAGACACCGCAGAAGATGCTGCCGAGAGCAAACTCTCATCTGCAGAAGGATTAGATTGTCCATAGGTGCGTGACAAGGTTCTCTCATAAACGCACAAGGATGTTCGCTATTTTCAGTAGAAGATATTTGTTGGGTATAAGTTTTTTAATGTTGCTGGAGCTATCCTCTGACTCAACGACGATGGCAGTGCTGCCCATACGCCAATTACATGGAGACACCGAAGAAGATGCTGCCGAGAGCTACTTCTCATCTGCAGAAGGATTATATGGTCCATAGGTGCGTGACAAGCTTATCTCGTAAACGCACAAGCATATACGCTATTTTCAGTAACAGATATTTGTTTGGTATCAGTTTTTTAATGTTGCAGGAGCTGTCCTCTGACTCTACGACGCTGGCAGTGCTGCCCATACGCCAATTACATGGAGACACCGGAGAAGATGCTGCCGAGAGCAAACTCTCATCTGCAGAAGAATTAGATGGTCCATAGGTGCGTGACAAGGTTCTCTCATAAACGCACAAGGATGTTCGCTATTTACAGTAGAAGATATTTGTTGGGTATAAGTTTTTTAATGTTGCAGGAGCTATCCTCTGACTCAACGACGCTGGCAGTGCTGCCCATACGCCAATTACATGGAGACACCGGAGAAGATGCTGCCGTAGGCTACTTCTCATCACCAGAAGGATTAGTTTTTCCGTAGGAGCGTGACAAGCTTCTCTCGTAAGCGCACAAGCATATACGCTATTTTTCAGTTTGGTATAATTTTTTTATGTTGCAGGAGCTGTCCTCTGCCTCCACGACGCTGGCAGTGCTGCCCATACGCCAATTACATGGAGACACCGGAGAAGATGCTGTCGAGAGCTACTTCTCGTCTGCAGAAGGATTAGATGGTCCATAGGTGCGTGACAAGCTTCTGTCGTAAACGCACAAGCATATACGCTATTTTCAGTAGCAGATATTTGTTTGGTATAAGTTTTTTAATGTTGCAAGAGCTGTCCTCTGCCTCCACGACGCTGGCAGTGCTGCCCATACGCCGATTACATGGAGACACCGGAGAAGATGCTGCCGAGAGCTACTTCTCGTCTGCAGAAGGATTAGATGGTCCATAGGTGCGTGACAAGCTTCTCTCGTAAACGCACAAGCATATACGCTATTTTCAGTAGCAGATATTTGTTTGGTATAAGTTTTTTAATGTTGCAAGAGCTGTCCTCTGCCTCCACGTCGCTGGCAGTGTTGCCCATACGCCGATTACATGGAGACACCGGAGAAGATGCTGCCGAGAGCTACTTCTCGTCTGCAGAAGGATTAGATGGTCCATAGGTGCGTGACAAGCTTCTGTCGTAAACGCACAAGCATATACGCTATTTTCAGTAGCAGATATTTGTTTGGTATAAGTTTTTTAATGTTGCAAGAGCTGTCCTCTGCCTCCACGACGCTGGCAGTGCTGCCCATACGCCGATTACATGGAGACACCGGAGAAGATGCTGCCGAGAGCTACTTCTCGTCTGCAGAAGGATTAGATGGTCCATAGGTGCGTGACAAGCTTCTCTCGTAAACGCACAAGCATATACGCTATTTTCAGTAGGAGATATTTGTTTGGTATAAGTTTTTTAATGTTCCAGGAGCTATCCTCTGACTCTATGACGCTGGCAGTGCTGCCCATACGCCAATTACATGGAGACACCGCAGAAGATGCTGCCGAGAGCAAACTCTCATCTGCAGAAGGATTAGATTGTCCATAGGTGCGTGACAAGGTTCTCTCATAAACGCACAAGGATGTTCGCTATTTTCAGTAGAAGATATTTGTTGGGTATAAGTTTTTTAATGTTGCTGGAGCTATCCTCTGACTCAACGACGATGGCAGTGCTGCCCATACGCCAATTACATGGAGACACCGAAGAAGATGCTGCCGAGAGCTACTTCTCATCTGCAGAAGGATTAGATGGTCCATAGGTGCGTGACAAGCTTCTCTCGTAAACGCACAAGCATATACGCTATTTTCAGTAGCAGATATTTGTTTGGTATCAGTTTCTTAATTGTTGCAGGACCTGTCCTCTGCCTCCACGACGCTGGCAGTGCTGCCCATACGCCAATTACATGGAGACACCGGAGAAGATGCTGCCGAGAGCTACTTCTCATCTGCAGAAGGATTAGATGGTCCATAGGTGCGTGACAAGCTTCTCTCGTAAACGCACAAGGATATACGCTATTTTCAGTAGCAGATATTTGTTTGGTATAAGTTTTTTAATGTTGCAAGAGCTGTCCTCTGCCTCCACGTCGCTGGCAGTGCTGCCCATACGCCGATTACATGGAGACACCGGAGAAGATGCTGCCGAGAGCTACTTCTCATCTGCCGACGGATTTGATGGTCCAAAGGTGCGTGACAAGCTTCTCTCGTAAACGCACAAGCATATACGCTATTTTCAGTAGCAGATATTTGTTAAGTATCAGTTTCTTAATTGTTGCAGGACCTGTCCTCTGCCTCCACGACGCTGGCAGTGCTGCCCATACGCCAATTACATGGAGACACCGGAGAAGATGCTGCCGAGAGCTACTTCTCATCTGCCGACGGATTTGATGGTCCAAAGGTGCGTGACAAACTTCTCTCGTAAACGTACAAGCATATACGCTATTTTCAGTAGCAGATATTTGTTTGGTATCAGTTTTTTAATGTTGCAAGAGCTGTCCTCTGCCTCCACGTCGCTGGCAGCGTTGCCCATACGCCGATTACATGGAGACACCGGAGAAGATGCTGCCGAGAGCTACTTCTCATCTGCAGAAGGATTAGATGGTCCATAGGTGCGTGACAAGCTTCTCTCGTAAACGCACAAGGATATACGCTATTTTCAGTAGCAGATATTTGTTTGGTATCAGTTTTTTAATGTTGCAAGAGCTGTCCTCTGCCTCCACGTCGCTGGCAGTGTTGCCCATACGCCGATTACATGGAGACACCGGAGAAGATGCTGCCGAGAGCTACTTCTCATCTGCAGAAGGATTAGATGGTCCATAGGTGCGTGACAAGCTTCTCTCGTAAACGCACAAGGATATACGCTATTTTCAGTAGCAGATATTTGTTTGGTATAAGTTTTTTAATGTTGCAAGAGCTGTCCTCTGCCTCCACGTCGCTGGCAGTGTTGCCCATACGCCGATTACATGGAGACACCGGAGAAGATGCTGCCGAGAGCTACTTCTCATCTGCCGACGGATTTGATGGTCCAAAGGTGCGTGACAAGCTTCTCTCGTAAACGCACAAGCATATACGCTATTTTCAGTAGCAGATATTTGTTAAGTATCAGTTTCTTAATTGTTGCAGGTCCTGTCCTCTGCCTCCACGACGCTGGCAGTGCTGCCCATACGCCAATTACATGGAGACACCGGAGAAGATGCTGCCGAGAGCTACTTCTCATCTGCAGCTGGATTAGATGGTTCATAGGTGCGTGACAAGTTTCTCTCGTAAACGCACAAGCATATACGCTATTTTCAGTAGCAGATATTTGTTTGGTATCAGTTTTTTAATGTTGCAAGAGATGTCCTCTGCCTCCACGACGCTGGCAGTGCTGCCCATACGCCAATTACATGGAGACACCGGAGAATATGCTGCCGAGAGCTACTTCTCATCTGCAGAAGGATTAGATGGTCCATAGGTGCGTGACAAGCTTCCCTCGTAAACGCACAAGCATATACGCTATTTTCAGTAGCAGATATTTGTTTGGTATCAGTTTCTTAATTGTTGCAGGACCTGTCCTCTGCCTCCACGACGCTGGCAGTGCTGCCCATACGCCAATTACATGGAGACACCGGAGAAGATGCTGCCGAGAGCTACTTCTCATCTGCAGAAGGATTAGATGGTCCATAGGTGCGTGACAAGCTTCTTTCGTAAACGCACAAGCATATACGCTATTTTTCAGTTTGGTATAAGTTTTTTAATGTTGCAGGAGCTGTCCTCTGACTCTACGACGCTGGCAGTGCTGCCCATACGCCAATTACATGGAGACACCGGAGAAGATGCTGCCGAGAACTACTTCTCATCTGCAGAAGGATTAGATGGACCATAGGTGCGTGACAAGCTTCTCTCGTAAACGCAGAAGCATATACGCTATTTTTCAGTTTGGTATAATTTTTTTAATGTTGCAGGAGCTGTCCTCTGCCTCCACGACGCTGGCAGTGCTGCCCATACGCCAATTACATGGAGACACCGGAGAAGATGCTGCCGAGAGCTACTTCTCATCTGCAGAAGGATTAGATGGTCCATAGGTGCGTGACAAGCTTCTCTCGTAAACGCACAAGGATATACGCTATTTTTCAGTTTGGTATAATTTTTTTAATGTTGCAGGAGCTGTCCTCTGCCTCCACGACGCTGGCAGTGCTGCCCATACGCCGATTACATGGAGACACCGGAGAAGATGCTGCCGAGAGCTACTTCTCGTCTGCAGAAGGATTAGATGGTCCATAGGTGCGTGACAAGCTTCTCTCGTAAACGCACAAGCATATACGCTATTTTCAGTAGCAGATATTTGTTTGGTATAAGTTTTTTAATGTTGCAAGAGCTGTCCTCTGCCTCCACGACGCTGGCAGTGCTGCCCATACGCCAATTACATGGAGACACCGGAGAAGATGCTGCCGAGAGCTACTTCTCATCTGCAGAAGGATTAGATGGTCCATAGGTGCGTGACAAGCTTCTCTCGTAAACGCACAAGCATATACGCTATTTTCAGTAGCAGATATTTGTTTGGTATCAGTTTCTTAATTGTTGCAGGACCTGTCCTCTGCCTCCACGACGCTAGCAGTGCTGCCCATACGCCAATTACATGGAGACACCGGAGAAGATGCTGCCGAGAGCTACTTCTCATCTGCAGAAGTATTAGATGGTCCATAGGTGCGTGACAAGCTTCTTTCGTAAACGCACAAGCATATACGCTATTTTTCAGTTTGGTATAAGTTTTCTAATGTTGCAGGAGCTGTCCTCTGACTCTACGACGCTGGCAGTGCTGCCCATACGCCAATTACATGGAGACACCTGAGAAGATGCTGCCGAGAACTACTTCTCATCTGCAGAAGGATTAGATGGACCATAGGTGCGTGACAAGCTTCTCTCGTAAACGCACAAGCATATACGCTATTTTTCAGTTTGGTATAATTTTTTTAATGTTGCAGGAGCTGTCCTCTGCCTCCACGACGCTGGCAGTGCTGCCCATACGCCAATTACATGGAGACACCGGAGAAGATGCTGCCGAGAGCTACTTCTCATCTGCAGCAGGATTAGATGGTTCATAGGTGCGTGACAAGTTTCTCTCGTAAACGCACAAGCATATACGCTATTTTCAGTAGCAGATATTTGTTTGGTATCAGTTTTTTAATGTTGCAAGAGCTGTCCTCTGCCTCCACGACGCTGGCAGTGCTGCCCATACGCCAATTACATGGAGACACCGGAGAATATGCTGCCGAGAGCTACTTCTCATCTGCAGAAGGATTAGATGGTCCATAGGTGCGTGACAAGCTTCTCTCGTAAACGCACAAGCATATACGCTATTTTCAGTAGCAGATATTTGTTTGGTATCAGTTTCTTAATTGTTGCAGGACCTGTCCTCTGCCTCCACGACGCTGGCAGTCTTCCCATACGCCAATTACATGGAGACACCGGAGAAGATGCTGCCGAGAGCTACTTCTCATCTGCAGAAGTATTAGATGGTCCATAGGTGCGTGACAAGCTTCTTTCGTAAACGCACAAGCATATACGCTATTTTTCAGTTTGGTATAAGTTTTTTAATGTTGCAGGAGCTGTCCTCTGACTCTACGACGCTGGCAGTGCTGCCCATACGCCAATTACATGGAGACACCGGAGAAGATGCTGCCGAGAACTACTTCTCATCTGCAGAAGGATTAGATGGACCATAGGTGCGTGACAAGCTTCTCTCGTAAACGCACAAGCATATACGCTATTTTTCAGTTTGGTATCAGTTTTTTAATGTTGCAGGAGCTGTCCTCTGCCTCCACGACGCTGGCAGTGCTGCCCATACGCCAATTACATGGAGACACTGGAGAAGATGCTGCCGAGAGCTACTTCTCATCTGCAGCAGTATTAGATGGTTCATAGGTGCGTGACAAGCTTCTCTCGTAAACGCACAAGCATATACGCTATTTTTCAGTTTGGTATAAGTTTTTTAATGTTGCAGGAGCTGTCCTCTGCCTCCACGACGCTGGCAGTGCTGCCCATACGCCAATTACATGGAGACACCGGAGAAGATGCTGCCGAGAGCTACTTCTCATCTGCAGCAGGATTAGATGATCCATAGGTGCGTGACAAGCTTCTCTCGTAAACGCACAAGCATATACGCTATTTTTCAGTTTGGTATATGTTTTTTAATGTTGCAGGAGCTGTCCTCTGCCTCCACGACGCTGGCAGTGCTGCCCATACGCCAATTACATGGAGACACCGGAGAAGATGCTGTCGAGAGCTACTTCTCGTCTGCAGAAGGATTAGATGGTCCATAGGTGCGTGACAAGCTTCTGTCGTAAACGCACAAGCATATACGCTATTTTCAGTAGCAGATATTTGTTTGGTATAAGTTTTTTAATGTTGCAAGAGCTGTCCTCTGCCTCCACGACGCTGGCAGTGCTGCCCATACGCCAATTACATGGAGACACCGGTGAAGATGCTGCCGAGAGCTACTTCTCGTCTGCAGAAGGATTAGATGGTCCATAGGTGCGTGACAAGCTTCTGTCGTAAACGCACAAGCATATACGCTATTTTCAGTAGCAGATATTTGTTTGGTATAAGTTTTTTAATGTTGCAAGAGCTGTCCTCTGCCTCCACGACGCTGGCAGTGCTGCCCATACGCCAATTACATGGAGACACCGGAGAAGATGCTGCCGAGAGCTACTTCTCGACTGCAGAAGGATTAGATGGTCCATAGGTGCGTGACAAGCTTCTGTCGTAAACGCACAAGCATATACGCTATTTTCAGTAGCAGATATTTGTTTGGTATAAGTTTTTTAATGTTGCAAGAGCTGTCCTCTGCCTCCACGACGCTGGCAGTGCTGCCCATACGCCACTTACATTGAGCCACCATAGAAGATGCTGCCGAGAGCTACTTCTCATCTACAAAGGAAGGAGGACGTGATGGTCGATAGGTGCGCGACGAGCTTCTCTCGTAAACGCACAAGGATATACGCTATTTTCAGTAGCAGTTATTTGTTTGGTATAAGTTTTTTAATGTTGCAAGAGCTGTCCTCTGCCTCCACGACGCTGGCAGTGCTGCCCATACGCCAATTACATGGAGACACCGGAGAAGATGCTGCCGAGAGCTACTTCTCATCTGCAGAAGGATTAGATGGTCCATAGGTGCGTGACAAGCTTCTCTCGTAAACGCACAAGGATATACGCTATTTTCAGTAGCAGATATTTGTTTGGTATAAGTTTTTTAATGTTGCAACAGCTGTCCTCTGCCTCCACGACGCTGGCAGTGCTGCCCATACGCCGATTACATGGAGACACCGGAGAAGATGCTGCCGAGAGCTACTTCTCATCTGCAGAAGGATTAGATGGTCCATAGGTGCGTGACAAGCTTCTCTCGTAAACGCACAAGCATATACGCTATTTTCAGTAGCAGATATTTGTTTGGTATAAGATTTTTAATGTTGCAAGAGCTGTCCTCTGCCTCCACGACGCTGGCAGTGCTGCCCATACGCCAATTACATGGAGACACCGGAGAATATGCTGGCGAGAGCTACTTCTCATCTGCAGAAGGATTAGATGGTCCATAGGTGCGTGAGAAGCTTCTCTCGTAAATGCACAAGGATATACGCTATTTTCAGTAGCAGATATTTGTTTGGTATAAGTTTTTTAATGTTGCAAGAGATGTCCTCTGCCTCCACGACGCTGGCAGTGCTGCCCATACGCCAATTACATGGAGACACCGGAGAATATGCTGCCGAGAGCTACTTCTCATCTGCAGAAGGATTAGATGGTCCATAGGTGCGTGACAAGCTTCTCTCGTAAACGCACAAGCATATACGCTATTTTCAGTAGCAGATATTTGTTTGGTATCAGTTTCTTAATTGTTGCAGGACCTGTCCTCTGCCTCCACGACGCTGGCAGTGCTGCCCATACGCCAATTACATGGAGACACCGGAGAAGATGCTGCCGAGAGCTACTTCTCATCTGCAGAAGGATTAGATGGTCCATAGGTGCGTGACAAGCTTCTTACGTAAACGCACAAGCATATACGCTATTTTTCAGTTTGGTATAAGTTTTTTAATGTTGCAGGAGCTGTCCTCTGCCTCCACGACGCTGGCAGTGCTGCCCATACGCCAATTACATGGAGACACCGGAGAAGATGCTGCCGAGAGCTACTTCTCATCTGCAGAAGGATTAGATGGTCCATAGGTGCGTGACAAGCTTCTTACGTAAACGCACAAGCATATACGCTATTTTTCAGTTTGGTATAAGTTTTTTAATGTTGCAGGAGCTGTCCTCTGCCTCCACGACGCTGGCAGTGCTGCCCATACGCCAATTACATGGAGACACCGGAGAAGATGCTGCCGAGAGCTACTTCTCATCTGCAGCAGGATTAGATGGTCCATAGGTGCGTGACAAGCTTCTCTCGTAAACGCACAAGCATATACGCTATTTTTCAGTTTGGTATAAGTTTTTTAATGTTGCAGGAGCTGTCCTCTGCCTCCACGACGCTGGCAGTGCTGCCCATACGCCAATTACATGGAGACACCGGAGAAGATGCTGCCGAGAGCTACTTCTCATCTGCAGAAGGATTAGATGGTCCATAGGTGCGTGACAAGCTTCTCTCGTAAACGCTCAAGCATATACGCTATTTTCAGTAGCAGATATTTGTTTGGTATAAGTTTTTTAATGTTGCAAGAGCTGTCCTCTGTCTCCACGACGCTGGCAGTGCTGCCCATACGCCAATTACATGCAGACACCGGAGAATATGCTGCCGAGAGCTACTTCTCATCTGCAGAAGGATTAGATGGTCCATAGGTGCGTGACAAGCTTCTCTCGTAAATGCACAAGGATATACGCTATTTTCAGTAGCAGATATTTGTTTGGTATAAGTTTTTTAATGTTGCAAGAGCTGTCCTCTGCCTCCACGACGCTGGCAGTGCTGCCCATACGCCAATTACATGGAGACACCGGAGAATATGCTGCCGAGAGCTACTTCTCATCTGCAGAAGGATTAGATGGTCCATAGGTGCGTGACAAGCTTCTCTCGTAAACGCACAAGCATATACGCTATTTTCAGTAGCAGATATTTGTTTGGTATAAGGTTTTAAATGTTGCAAGAGCTGTCCTCTTCCTCCACGACGCTGGCAGTGCTGCCCATACGCCAATTACATGGAGACACCGGAGAAGATGCTGCCGAGAGCTACTTCTCATCTGCAATAGGATTAGATGGTCCATAGGTGCGTGACAAGCTTCTTTCGTAAACGCACAAGCATATACGCTATTTTCAGTAGCAGATATTTGTTTGGTATCAGTTTCTTAATTGTTGCAGGACCTGTCCTCTGCCTCCACGACGCTGACTGTGCTGCCCATACGCCAATTACATGGAGACACCGGAGAAGATGCTGCCGAGAGCTACTTCTCATCTGCAGCAGGATTAGATGGTCCATAGGTGCGTGACAAGCTTCTCTCGTATACGCACAAGCATATACGCTATTTTTCAGTTTGGTATAAGTTTTTTAATGTTGCAGGAGCTGTCCTCTGCCTCCACGACGCTGGCAGTGCTGCCCATACGCCAATTACATGGAGACACCGGAGAAGATGCTGCCGAGAGCTACTTCTCATCTGCAGAAGGATTAGATGGTCCATAGGTGCGTGACAAGCTTCTCTCGTAAACGCACAAGGATATACGCTATTTTCAGTAGCAGATATTTGTTTGGTATAAGTTTTTTAATGTTGCAGGAGCTGTCCTCTGCCTCCATGACGCTGGCAGTGCTGCCCATAGCGCCGATTACATGGAGACACCGGAGAAGATGCTGCCGAGAGCTACTTCTCATCTGCCGACGGATTAGATGGTCCATAGGTGCGTGACAAGCTTCTCTCGTAAACGCACAAGCATATACGCTATTTTTCAGTTTGGTATAAGTTTTTTAATGTTGCAGGAGCTGTCCTCTGCCTCCACGACGCTGGCAGTGCTGCCCATAGCGCCGATTACATGGAGACACCGGAGAAGATGCTGCCGAGAGCTACTTCTCATCTGCAGAAGGATTAGATGGTCCATAGGTGCGTGACAAGCTTCTCTCATATACGCAGAAGCTATACGCTATTTTCAGGAGCAGATATTTGTTTGGTATAAGTTTTTTAATGTTGCAGGCGCTGTCCTCTGCCTCCACGATTCTGGCAGTGCTGCCCAGATTGTCGATTCCATGGATACACATGCGGAGATGCTGTCGAGAGCTATTTCTCATCTTCAGAGGATGGAGGACGCGATGGTCCATAGGTGCGTGACGAGCTTCTCTCATAAACGTACAATCATATAAGCACTTTTTATTTCTGCCATTTTCTGGTTTTATGTGTGTGGGTGTGCCTGTTTGTTTACCTATCCCTTTTCCCCTCAAAGGTACGTCTTTCCTCTCCCAGGATTGGAATGACTCCTAACCCTCTCCTTTAAAGCTGAATCATTTCATTTTTCCTCTCTTTCCCTACTCTGCCTGAAGAAGGAACAAAGTTGCAAAAGTCTGCTTTTATGTTCGTTTGTTTTATTTATATTTGTTGTCACATACCTGTGCTCCTTCGCCCGGTAAGTGAACTGCATCTACTTATAAATAGTGTCTGATTGTGTTATATATGTTGCTGAAGCTATTTGGCACATTGCAGGGAAAATGCAGTGCCAGTTTGTATGAATCGGGATACAAAGATGCCCCAGCTTTTGACTGTGGTGCTCCTGTGCAAATTATGCAGCATCTGATTGAAGAGAGTGCACTACAGATATTTGCTGGGGGACTCAGTGAGCTTCATTTCGTGACAATAAGAGCTGTAGTGTGCTTAAAAGCCCTAAATTTTCAATTGTAGTGTTTTCTCTGATCTCTTTGCTTGCTTTTATTAGGCATATTTGTACATAGTGTTTGTATATGTAATCCTTTAGTTCTGTCAACCCACCGAATTACTTTATAGCTCTGAAGTTATCATCTCTGCATGACACAGCAAAAAAAATGTTCTTTATTTCTTTCTTTGTAGCTATGTTGTGCCTGTACTGAATCAGAGATGATCAGCCACTTTTCTGTCATCTGTTGATATTATCAACTTAATATGTGTATTGCCTTCAATTTTTGAAAATGCAGAAACACTACAATTGTGACCAGAGGGAAGTCTAATAAAATTTCAATCACTGACAATCATATGAGAATAACAAGTGTGTTTTATAGCCTAATAATTGACATGTAAATCCTGATGTGAACAGATGGCACATAAACACATGCAGTCTAATGTAAATTCATTTATTTTTATTTGTTGTTGTTGTTGTTGTTGTGGTCTTCAGTCCTGAGACCGGTTTGATGCAGCTCTCCAACCTACTCTATCCTGAGCAAGCCCCTTCTTCTCCTCATAAGAACAGCAACCTACATCCATTTGAATTTGTGTACTATATTCATCTCTTGGTCTCCCTCTGTGACTTTAACCATACACTCTTCCCTCCAACACTAAATTCACAATTCCTTGATGTCGAAGAATGCGTCCTACCAATCAATCCCTTCTTTTAGTCAAAGTATGTCAAAAATTCTTTTTCTCCACAATTCTGTTCAGTACCTCTTCATTAGTTACGCAATCCACCCACCTAATCTTCAGCATTCTTCTGTGACACCACATTTCAAAAGCCTCTATCTTCCTCCTGACCACACTGTTTATAATTCAAGGTTCACTCCAATACAAAGCAACACTCCACACAGATGCCTTATGCTTAAATTAATATTTGATGTTAACAAGTTTCTTTTTATAAAACGCTTTTCTTCCCATTGCCATTCTGCATTTTATATCTTCTGTACTGCGACTATTGCAAGTTCCGTTACTGCCCAAGTATCAAAACTTATCTACAACCTTTATTGTTTCATTACCTAATTTAATTCCTTCAACATCAAATGATTTTCTAAAATAGCATTCCATTGCCCTTGTTTTGCTCTTGTTAATGTTCATTTTATATGCTCCTTTCAACACACTGTTCATTCTGTTCAATTACTCCCCCAGATCCTGTTGTTCTCTCTGACAGAATTACAATGTCATCAGCAAAACGCAATGTTTTTATTTTTTCACCCTGAACTTTAATCCCTTCTCCAAATTTCTCCTTGCTTTCCTTTATAGCTTGCTTAATGTACAAATTGAACAATATTGGAGAAAGGCTACAACCCTGTCTTAACCCTTCCCAACCTCTGCATCCCTTTTATGCCCTTCAACTCTGACAACCGCTGTCTGGTTTTTTATAGGAGTTGTAAATAACGTTCCGTTCCCTGTATTTTACTCCTGCTGATTTCAAGAACTGAAAGAGTGTATTCCAATCAACATTATCAAAAACTTTCTCCAAATGAACAAAACCTAGAAATGTAGGTTTGCCTTTCCTTAATCTATCTTCTAAGATAAGCCATAAGATGAGTATTGCCTCCCCTGTTCCTACATTTCTCCTGAATCCAAATTGATCTTCCAGATGTCAGCTTCTACCAGCTTTTCCATCCTTCTGTAAATAATTCATGTTAAAATTTTGCAACCATGACTTATTAAACTGGTGGTTCTGTAATTTTCACAACTGTCTGCACCTGCTTTCTTTGGAATGGGGATTATTACACTTTTCTTAAAGTCTGAGGGTATTTCCTCTGTCTCATACATCTTATGCACCAGGTGAAATAGTTTTGTCATAACTGGCTCTCCCAGAGACTTCAATAGCTCTGAGAGAATGTCATCCACTCCAGGGGCCTTGTTCATACTAAGGTCTTTCAGTGCTCTGTCAAATTTTTCTCTCAGTATAGTATCTCCTATTTCATCTTCATCTACATCCTCTGCCCTCCCTACAATATTGTCTCTAAGTTCATTTCCTTTGTAGAGCTGCTCTATCTACTCTTTCCACCTTTCAGCTTTCCCTTCTTTGCCGAGAACTAGTTTGCCAGCTGAGTTCTTTATGTAAAAATGAAGTTAAATGAGTGCAAACAATCAAAGCATTTTTTTTATTTTATTTTTTAAATAAGGGAGTCTACTGCATACTTGAAGAAAGGAGAGATGAGGGACAAAAGAGGAAGGCGCAGAAAAAACATAGAGGAGGTAGACGGATATTATTGTCTCCTTGTGGGTAATATGTAGGTGTAGAAAGTAAGAAGAGTAGGTAGACCTATATAACAGGCTATTGCTCATGGTCAGGTACCATAAGGAAAGGACCTGATCAGGGTTGTGGTACCCAAAAAGGGGACCCAACCCAAGTGAAGGTGAAAGTGGGCCAGTCAAGGAAAGAAACTTGCTGTCTCAAATAGGGATTTCCCCCCCCCCCCCCCCTCACATGTGGATTAATGGATAAAGTCTACTCTTCCTTGGGTTTTAATGAAAGAGTGTGCTTCCGAGTTCCTTGTTCCCAATTAAATTATTTAATGTAAAAGGAAATAAAAGGGTTTCCAGAAATAAAAGAAGTGATTACAGTGCACCTTATTGTTTACTAAAGACCCCTAGATACCAGGGATTAACCTAAGATTCAGATTTAGAATTATTTGAATATTAATTCAGAATGAACGTACTTTAACTTCTCAGGAATGAAACCTGAAAACTATATTATGAATTTGTTTAGAAATCATGGGATGGTTTTACCTTTTAAAGAAAGATAATAAAATGAGATTTTTATGTGAGATGACTAAGCGAAAAATGTTAGTGCTTAGTAAGCTGTGAAGACTTGAAATTGTATTGGTGGTGTAGGTGTCATTTGGCATCTTGTCTTTAAGAAGGGGGGTATGTAGCGTTTCAAACACTACATGCTCAGATTGTAGGAGGTTTTTGTGGACTATTACTGTCTTAAGTTATCTTTTGCAGGATAATTGCTGAAAATAAACATCCCCTTTGTCATAAGAGGTTTCAAAGAGACATGTTATTTCTTTAATAAAACTCAGAATAATTAAAGCACCATGGAATTGTCATTTAGTTGTTATAGTTGTTGATTAGTTCTTACTGAGCTAACACGTTATAAAGTTGTAAGACATCTGGATGTACCGTGGTGTAAACCAGATGCTGGACTCAAATATTCTGTAGTTATGAGTCAAATAAAACACTGATGTGTTTATAAGAAATGCACTGTGAAGAGTTCTCATTTTAGTAGTTCTTCTGGTGACTGAATGTAATGGCCTTGACTACTATTGGAAGAGTAAATAATAGAGGCACTGGTTAACCAGGACCTCAACTAAAACTTTAACCAAACTAGACAAGAAGAGACTTTTGTATATACAGGGTGTTCCAGCTATCTTGTCAACCCAAAATATCTCCGGAACAATAACAGCTATTGAAAAACGACTTTCACCGGTATCAATGTATGGCTGGGGCCCATGAATGTACATACAGTAGAACCTCGTTTTTACGCTTTTCAGGGGACTTCAGTGAAATTGTGTAAAATGCAGGAAAATGTAAAAAGCAGGAAATAATGTTTTAAATGGTAAAATATGCTTACTGGATCAGCCTTGCATTTTCGTAGTTTGTGTGTGGTATGTGTACATAATAGACATCTAAATACTCACCAGGGAGTTGATTAAACAATAAATGTTATCCAAACTTTTACTATTTTAAGCGCCAGGCAAAACTGGTAATTTTATGGGAAGTATAAATTTTTGACCTAATTTCAGTCATTATAATCGAGGATGCCGCTATTTTAAGCGATAGGCAAACTGGTAATTTTATGGCATGGAGAAATTTTTTACATAATTTCATTCATTATAATCGAGGACGCCACTGCTGGGCTATAACACATCTTCAAAATTACATGAACCGCTTCGATAGATATCGTTTGGACGCCACTGCCAGGCTATGTAACATCTTCAAAATTACTGCCTTTTACCGGAATTAATTATTTACATAGTTAAACTCCTACAGTTCCGTTCGTTTTGTATTTTTCGATGTTTCACATGACAATATTCGAGAATTTATTCGTGTTCTCGAGTACAAACATATGCGTAAGTATTTTTGTAGCATTTGCATAGGATCGGCATCTCTCACTATTATCGCTTTTTTGAGGTTGTGGGTATTATGATACCCAAGTGTGACAGATAAAGTTCTTTATTAATCAGAAATATGTATCACAAAATCAACGCAACTATTTATTCTCACTTCAACAAAGCAACTGGTTCTGATTGTTTGAATACTCGCCAGCCGCTCTGGCAAAGAAGTTAGTGGAAAGAGAACTACACCGCCACAAATCAGCGTTATTCTCTCATTAACAAACCATTCTGTTTGTCTGAGTACATGACAGGCGCTCTGCCAAAGAAGCTGGTGAAAAGAAGAACTACATTGCCACAAATCGGCGCGTCTTTAAGTCAACAAAGAAACGCGAAATATATGTTTGAATAAGCGCAAAGTGTCAAGAAACTAGAATGCGAATATTTTTTAAGCGCTATACTTTAAGGGGAAAGCCATGCTAGTGTCAATTTATGTACATTACGTCATTTTTCTCCACGAACATGCTTTCAAAAAGTGTAAAACGTGGGAAAAGCGTAAATATGTTAATGCAAAAACAAGGGCGAATTAACATTGTAAACATAGGAAATTCGACGGGACCGAAAAAAAATGGTGTAAATGGCGGGAAAACGTAAAAACCGAGAATGTAAAAACGAGGTTTTACTGTATTTAGAAACATTCTAAAACGAAAGCAAATGTGTTTTTTTTAACACAAACTTATGTTTTTTTTTATGGACACCCTATATTTTTTCTTCAGTAATCCATAGCATGACAAATTACATAAACAATGGTGTTGATTGCATTGCAATATTCCAATTACATCCTGAGATATTGCGATGCAAAGTTGACGCTTGAAAAACCCGAAATGCGCTGCTAGGGCACGTCCTGAGGCTCAGGCGTGAACCCCATGCTGCCTGTAATCGCGATGTGATTGACATGTGTAATCGCACTTCCACACTTACCAAGAGGTCCGGAACGAATAATACGATCTGCTGCCATCCTGCATTACAGTCGTTCATTCCAGCAGGTATTTATCCCATAGGCTAGGGGTGATGCGGTTCTGTAACGTATCTGTGTACCGCAACGTTAGTCACAAAGTTAACTTCGCTTATTGTTAATCCGTTACTAAACAGGTAATGCCGTTCAATGTTAAAACTTTACTTTACTGTAGATCTAGCGCAAGTGACAGTGAATCATTCACTCATAATAGTAAAATTCATATTGATGGTTTTAGTGAAACGAGCAAGTGGACTAAAGGTTTTACCATTGTTTAGGTAAAAATGTTTTGATTTGGGAAGTTCAATTAAGACATAGAAGATGAATGTAAACATGTTTAACCAATTAGTCGTATTATCACATAATTATCAGTATGTTTATCTAATGCGTTACATGACAAATTGTTACAAACAAATGTTTCTGAACATCACTGGGTAAAATGGCCCTTTGTAGAAATTTGCACAATGATACCAGCACTACATACTAAAGATAGCATTCACATATCGTGCTCAAAATGATAACCATTGGCTTGCATACATAGCGTCACTCTGCAGACGAAGGATGCCCTACTTTGTGTTACTGTTTCCTCTTCAATGGCTGTACAAGCATCAATAATGTGTTGCTTCATGTCCTCTGGTGTTGTTGGTTCATGTTGGTAAACAGCATCCTTCACTGCTCCCCAAAGAAAAAAATCCAGTGGTATAAGGTCCAGAGATCGGGTAGGCCACCCAACTGGGCCACCACGTCCAATCCACCTACCAAGGAACTTACGGTTCAGAAGTAGTCGTGCTCTTAAGTCATTATGTGCAGGGCATCCGACATGCTGATACCACATGACCATTCTCCTGTTCAGAGGTACAGTGTCCAAGAGAACAGGAAGATTGTGTCATAAATCTGTCTGCCATTTTGGACGCCATTTGCAAAGAAAGGTCCGATAATGGTATCTCCAATAATCCCACACCAAACATTCACTTCCCACGGACGTTGATGCTCTACCTGACGGAGCCATTTTGAATTGTCTGCAGACCAATAATGCATATTCCTCATATTGACAATTCCTTTGTTGGAGAATGATGCCTCGTCGGTAAAGAGAACATCTGCGAAAAAATTTGGATTAGTCAGAAGTTTTTGCAGAGCCCACCGACAAAATGTTACCTTGTTGCTGAAGTCATTTCCATGAATATCCTGGTGCAAATGAACAAGGTAAGGATGAAATTTATGACGTTGAAGAATACACAATTTGACGTGTGCTGATGTGAGGATTCACAGCTACGGTAGCGAGCACAGTAACTTCAGCACGTTCACCTGTGCGTGTTCTAGGACAATGTCTAGGTCTTGGATTTAAGCTTCTCGTTTCACATAGACGTGATGTGAGATGACCAAACATCCGGCGCGAAGGCGATGGCTTGTCAGGAAATCGTCTTCTGTACAGTCGTTCTGCCTGAACAGAATTTCACCCGCCTACAACAGGGTACAGTACAGGTATGTAGAGTAGGGTAGAAAACAGACATATTAATGTAATAATCATAATGTTCTTTAACAGCACTATAAACAAACAAGCAATCTAATATCGTATTTCCTGTCAACGTACATTCTCCATAGATCAGCAGCATTTCTACCATATCTTCATGTGTGTACATAATACAGTATAAGTTCCACAACACAATGTTTATTCACAATGTGTACTACCTCCGTGCCGTCACTAGCTTACACTGATGCACGACTACACTGGCAAGCGGTGTACTGCACGCCAAAGCAACAACAAATGGGATGCTCCGAGGGTGGTGGAGTACAGGAGTTTGCATGGGTCGCAAATCACAAACAAGCCGAAGTGGTAACTGTAGCTGTAATGGGAACTACGTTGGACACGTGTCTAGGTATATTCCAGATTTCGAATTACGAACAGATGCCGTAATGAGTAACATAGAAGTAGATATCATCGGAGTAGTGCAGCAACTAAAATCACTTAACAAGAACAAGTCATCTGGTCCGGATTGTATACCTATTAGATTTCTATCTGATTATGCTGAAGCGGTAGCTCCTTACTTAACAGTCATATACAACCGCTCTCTCATAGAAGGATCTGTACCAAAAGATTGGAAAGTTGCACAGGTCACACCTATATTCAAGAAAGGCAGTAGGAGTAACCCACTAAACTACAGGCCTATTCCAGGGTTTTGGAACATATCCTGTATTCAAATATTATGAATTATCTCGAACAGAACGATCTATTGATCCAAGGTCAACACGGATTTAGAAAATATTGTTCATGCGAAACACAACTAGCTCTTTATTCACATGAAGTGATGGGTGCTATCGACAAAGGTTCGCAAATCGATTCCGTATTTCTTGATTTCCAGAAAGCTTTTGACACCGTACCTCACAAACGGCTTTTAATCAAATTGCGTGGTTATGGTATATCGCCCCAAATTTGCCATTGGATAGGGGATTTCTTGTCAGAGAGGACACAGCTCGTAGTAATCGATGGTAAGGCATCGACTAAAACAGAGGTGATATCGGGCGTTCCACAGGGTAGTGTTATTGGTCCTCTGCTATTCCTTATTTACATAAACGATTTAGGGGAAAATCTAAGTAGCTCTCTTAGGTTGTTTGCAGATGACGCCGTCATTTACCGTCTAGTAAAATCATCTGAAGATCAAAACCAACTGCAGAACGATCTGAATATATCAGTATGGTGTAAAAATTGGCAATTGACTCTAAATAATGAGAAGTGTGAAGTCGTCCACATGAGTACGAAAAGAAATCCGTTAAACTTTGTTTACAACATCAATCAATCAAATGTGAAGGCCGTAAACTCCACAAAATACCTAGGAATTACTATTACTTCAGACCTAAACTGGAAAGAACACATAGATAATATCGTGGGAAAGGCGAACCAGAGACTGCGTTTTATTGGCAGAACCCTTAAAAGATGCAACAGAACTACTAAAGAAACTGCATACACTGCGCTTGTCCGTCCATTTTTGGAGTATTGCAGCCCAGTGTGGGATCCTTATCAGGTGGGTTTGACGGAGGACATCGAAAGAGTCCAAAGAAGGGCAGCTCGTTTCGTATTGTCACGATACAGGGGAGACAGTGTTACGGAAATGATACAGGATCTGGGATGGGAATCATTACAACAACGGCGCTTATCGCTGCGGCGTGGGCTACTTGCGAAACTCCAATCGCCAACATTCTCCTCCGAATGCGAAAATATATTGTTGACTCCCACTTACATAGGTAGAAATGATCATCAGAATAAAATAAGAGAAATCAGAGCTCGAACAGAGAGATTCAGGTGTTCTTTCTTCGCGCGCTATTCGAGAATGGAATGGGAGATAAATAGTATAATTGTGGTTCGATGAACCCTCTGCCAGGCGCTTAAATGTGATTTGCAGAGTATCCCATGTAGATGTAGATGTAGGTAGAGCTAGGCCCTGGATGAACGAGTGCGCGAAAGGCACAATGGGTCATTTAACGCATTTGATAAACCTTATTTTGGGTGTGCAGGATAAATAAGACAACCTGACATGTGTATACCAATCACTACTGGTTCATATTGTGCACATAGAGTGCTTATGAGAGTTGATGGCAGCAGACCTTATTATTCAATTTGTACCTCTTGATAAGTATGGAAGAGCGATTATGCATGTCAATCACATCGCGATTACGGGCAGCATGGGGCTCACGCCTGAGCCTCAGGACATGAGCTAGCACCGTATTTCGGGTTTTTTAAGAGTCAACTTCTCGTCGCAATATCTCGGGATGTAATTGGAATATTGCAATGTAATCAACACCATTGTTTATGTGATTTGTCATGCTATGGATTGCTGAAGAAAAAAATATAGGGTGTCCATTTAAAAATCATAAGTTTGTGTTAAAAAACGCATTTGCTTTCGTTTTAGAATGTTTCCAAATATGTACATTCATGGGCCCCAGCCATACATTGATACTGGTGAAAGTCGTTTTCCAATAACTGTTATTGTTCCAGAGATATTTTGGGTGGACAAGATAGCTGGGACACCCTGTATATGTGGTGTTGCAAGATTGAAGACGGACTACACGGTCAAATCATACAATAATACCCCCCAAAAAAAACAAGAAACCTCACAAGCTGTGAAGGCTTCATACCTGCAGAGCATCACTTATACCCACAGTGCCTGCAGGCAGCCTTGTGGGAAACTCCTGAGCTCACCCCTAGCGTATGTATACCATGTGTTTTCTTATGAGGAGCTGTGCTGCTGGAAGTTGTATTCTTTTATGTTTTCTGCAAGTTATTTTCACATAATGAAATCGATTTAGTTCACATTAAAAGTACTAATCCTGGAAAATAACATCGAATATCAAAATGTTATGGACACTTACAAAAACAGGCATGTTATAATTTGTACTTTTCCCGTTATTATTACTTTTGAGGTCAGGGAGTAGTGTTTAATTGAGAGTACCGGGCATTGTCCTAGCCTAGTTACATCAATGTACTGCATGTAGACGTAGTGAGTGAAGCAGTCAGGTAATTCTCATATCACTTGTGATGTGAAGGTATGCAAGTGCAATTTTTCAGTTTGGAGGATAAGTTGCTTTGCTGTCACAAACTTCTACATAGGTGGAAAGGATGCAGTTAGGTGGTCAGTAACCTTCAGAAATGGAATTCTAACAGTTTCAGTAAAATGGGAACTGTATGACAGTTACTGTAAATGAGGTACACCCTATTAACCATTAACTTTATAACTGCTATATTATCTGTATCATTGACATATACAAGTTTTATTTCATGAGTTTTTAATATTGTGATGCTAAAATATGGTGACATATTTTATAACTTGTGTGATTTCAACTGCACCTATTTTATGTTCAAATGTTTGTTAAGCTTAAGGGAACCTATTTTATGGTGTGATATGTATTTATATGCAGACATCATTCCTTGTACATAATTATAAGCAGATTGGCACTTCATTTACGTATGTTATTTATGCATTGTACAGAGATCTGAGGATGGAAACTTTCTGCTGAACTTTTTGTGAATGAAATAAATTCTACTTACATACTAGTAAGTTAAGATCATAAGTGCTTTCATAATTTGCTGTTTTTAGTCCATTAAAAATCTGGGCCCTAATTATCACATGCAAAAACAATTCATAAACTCTTTTAATGGTACTTTCAAAAGTCACATTTATAATTGTTCAGGAAAATATACATCTATTGTAAGTTAAATACCAGAGGTTTCCTCAAACATATTTACTTTCATCACAGAATCCACTAACACGATTGGTTGTCAATTAACAATGAATATTATTTAAGCCACAGATGCTGATGGAGTCTTATGAGAAATGAGTAGTTTTTCCAGTCTTGTGTACATATGAAGTATTGCTCTTCAGTATTTTCAGTCCTGGGTACAAAAAGTTCACTAAACTTTCTTCCAGTAAATAATGTTGTCCTGTCATTCACATTTACCAGGCCACCACAAAATTGAAAAGATATTACATCTGACCACATTGTGATATTACAACAGGTATTTTTGGTTTATTATTGGGGCCAGTAGGGACATTTTCAATCTTCCGCATTACTAGTAGTCCATCAATGACACGACCGAAAACAACATGTTTACCATCAAGAAAATTGCACTTGGCACATGTAATAAAAAATTGACATCCATTGGTGTCTTTTCCACTGTTTGCCTGAAAGAGATGAACAAAAACACATTAATAGCAAATATGAAATACACAGAATAATACTATCTTAAAATAAAACATAATAAATGAGTAGAAAATGAAACATGTCACTTAAAGACACTAAGAGACAGAATTACTGCAAGCTACATCTGTAAAGTTTATAACCACTAAATTATGGCATGTACTACTACATTGACACTCTTATTTGTGGAAATTAATTAAGTTTACTTTATATATGAGAGCAAATCAGAAAGTCCTGGTTCCAATTTTTATTAGCCAAAATAAGGTATACATGGATTATTACAACCATGCATCCTTTTCTATGGAACTTTCACTATTTTTCACATATTCCTCACACTAGTTCTCACCTTATCTCATCGCAGCACTAAATTTGACATGCCCTTGCAGTAGAATTTGTCCAGCTGACCATGGAACCCAGTGGCATAGCTAGGTAGTTTAGCACCCAATATGGAGTTTTATCAACCTACCCCCTCCTCCAATACTACCACCACCAAAACACCACAAAATCATCAAGTTTCTTTTTCTTTTTGAAAAGCATTGTTTTGATGATGGTGATTAAGTAAGCACAGCAAATTTTGAACTTTTTCTCAATATACCTTCTAATAAATAATACAGTTTCAATGATTATATATGAAGCAGAATAAATAGCCAAAAACTACTTACTGATGTGTGTCTTTAACATGTGCATTAGAAACTGTTTCTTATACGTTTTTCTGTTGCATATTTTAGAATTGCGCTATCAAAATTGTTACTTTTGGCTACAGCTGACTGACAAAACTGACAAACTACAGAATTGTCTTTTACTCATAATGGCCCTAAGATAATTCTTCAGAAGTCCAAGTTTTAGAAAACACTTCTCACATAAACAAAACAAACCATATGTCAATTTGAGGTCTGTTACAAAATCAAAAAACATATCCCACCACAAACTTTAAGGAGATTACATATGTCCAAGCAAGACACTATTTTCAGCTTGCAGAAATCTTAAGCGTGGAAATTCAGAGAGGGTACTATCTTTATAAATCTCATCACAACTGCAAATTATTATTTTCCACAATAGTGAGAAGTTTTAATCAGATTGCTCGGCTCTAAAACAGTGAGACAATCTGATGTGTGTTCCATGATTTTGCAACATGTGACAATTTCTTGAAGGAACCTCCTGCTGCAGGCTCCAGGAACTAAGAAGGTCAGTGTTAAAATCAGCATCTTGTCTGTCGGATTCTCTCCAGGTGTCGTTTTGTTATTCCGCTAGTTCTATTTTTTATTTCTCCCACAGAAATCATTACATCTCATTAGTCCTTTGTAATTTGAAGGACTAATCTTTGCTATCTTTCAAAGGGGCCTTTATATTTATTATCTTTGTAATAATCGTTCTGGAGCTGACTAGTAGTTTTAACCCTTTGAATACAGCAAGTTCTCCTTTTGACCACATAGTGTTTTATTAGTTGTGGTTATATATATATAATTTATAGAAGGATACCTTCCAGGTAGGAAAATGGTATAAAATAAAGATTTTTGACTTACCTAAAGTACAGGCTGGTCGATAGGAACACTAAACACACACAAAAACACACAACCATTCGAGCTTTCGCCACCAGTGGTGGCTTCTTCGGGAAAAAGAGGGAGGAAGGAGAGGAGAAAGGGAAGGATACGGGTTTTAAGGAAGTGGAAAAGGAGCCATTCCAATCCCAGGAGTGGAAGGACTTACCTTGGGGGACAAAAAGGAAGGTAAACAAATACACACACACTCACACATATCCACATCCAAACACACTTAGGCAGACATTTGTAGAAAAAAAAAAAAAAAAAAAAAAAATGTCTGCCTAAGTGTGTTTGGATGTGGATATGTGTGAGTGTGTGTGTATTTGTTTACCTTCCTTTTTGTCCCCTAAGGTAAGTCCTTCCACTCCTGGGATTGGAATGGCTCCTTTTCCACTTCCTTAAAACCCGTATCCTTCCCTTTCTCCTCTCCTTCCTCCCTCTTTTTCCCGAAGAAGCCACCACTGGTGGCGAAAGCTCGAATGGTTGTGTGTTTTTGTGTGTGTTTAGTGTTCCTATCGACCAGCCTGTACTTTAGGTAAGTCAAAAATCTTTATTTTATACTATATATATATATATATATATATATATATATATATATATATATATATATATATTATTTATTTATTTCTGGTGGGAAAAATACGTATAAAAATAAAGATTGTTTGACTTACTCAAAGCACAGGGTCACCAATAGACACAAAAAACACACAAACATTCAAGCTTTCACAACCGTTGGTTGCTTCATCGGGAAAAGAGGAAGAAGGGAGGGATGCGGGTTTTTCAGGGAGTGAATGATAGGTCATTCCAATCCCGGGTCCAGAAAGACTTACCTTATGGGAAAAAAAGGAAGGTAAACAAATACACCCACACATATACACACGCTAACACACCTAGGCAGACATTGGAGTCATTCCAATCCCAAGAGTGGAAGGACTTACCTTAAGGGGAAAAAAGAAAAAGTAACCAAGTGGACATACATACTCACACGTACACAACAAGGTGGTCAGTGACAAAGTGGAAAGAAGTAAATGTAGAGGACTAGCTCTTGTCACAGCCACAGAAATTCTGGGAACAGGGAATCATTCAGCTTGATAAACAGTGGGATAGTTGTGCATCGGGTGATTACTTTTGAATAAATACTTCAATTATACCCACAGTGTCATTTTGTACCTTTTCACTTGAACATCCCTCATAAAAACACATCCGTAGACTTCATGCGTGGTTAATTTTAGCTCAGCACATGCATAGCAGCATATATATAATTCAGGAGATATTGAACTTAATTTTAAATTGAGTGTTCTACAATATCTCATTGCATTCTGAAGATATCAGTGTCATATCTGGCAAAATAATTAGTGTGGTGTGCCAACTTCTCTCCAAGTAGTCTTGGTAGCTATTAAGAAACACATCATTCCAATTTAATAAAACTATTAAGTGAGAATACATTTCATTCCATTCCATGATGGTGGTGGTGGCTGCTGGTGCAGCAACAGTGTTGAATAATTAAATATTTCTCAGTCTCTGTTGTAACAGAGACTGAGAAATATTTAATTATTAAGTGAGAAAATTTTTACAATTCAAAATTTGACTGTCTTGTCAATAATGGAGGGAAAAAAAACAACTCACCATAAAGAGGCTGCTCCAACACCACATGCATGTTGGCTGAATGAGATGGGGAGTTGAGGGAGGAAGATTCTGGGTAACAGTGGGTATGGAAAGTTCTGTGTTACAAGATTGATTATAAAGGCTCTAATACTTTGGAATGTGAGATGTGGCACTGAATACAGTTAAGGGAAGGGAAATGTTGGGAGGAAGTGGAGGGTTTTGAAACTAAGGAGACACTAAGAAAACATAAAAAGTAATTAATTAAGGGGACATTGTAAAGACGACACACAATTGCAAGGAAAACATGAATTGGAAGGATACAGGATAATGAGTGGGGAATGTTAAATATAGGGTGTAGGGATGACTAGTTATCTTAGGTTGAGGCCAGGATGGTTGCGGGACTGTAGAATGTGTTGAAGAGATACCTCTCATCTGTGCAGCTGGTGGTGGAGGAGAGGATCCAAATTGCTTGGGTAGTAAAGCGGCCATTGAAATCCAGAGTGCTGTGTTCAGCCACCTGCTGTGTCACAGGGTTGTCCACCTCGCTTTTTGCCACAGTTTGACAGTGGCCATTCAACCTGATGGACAGCTGGTTCACTGTCACCAATATAAAAGCTGTGCAATGATTGCAGCAGAGTTGGTAAATCAGATGGCTGTTTTCACAGGTGACGTGACCTTTGATGGGGTAGTATAAACCAGTGGAATTGGAAGTACTGGGTGGATTGATTGGGCAATTTTGCACCGAGATTGGGATAGGGAGTGGCACAGGGATGGAATAGGATGTTGTGGAGTTTGCGTGGGCGACAGAACACCAATTTAGGGGTTGGGGGGGGGGGGGGGTCGGAAGGATCTTGGGTAGAATGTCTGACATTTCAGGGCATGATTACAGACAATCAAAGCCCTGATGAAAGATGTGACTTAAGTGTTCCAGTTTGGGGTGGTATTGGGTGACAAGAAAGACACTCCTTTGTGACTGGTTAGGGGGTTGAAGGGAGGATTGGTGGTTAATGGGGATATGGCATGGGAAATCTGTTTGCAGTCTAGGTCAGGAGACTAATGCCTGTGAAGACCTTTGTGAGGCCTTCGGCGAATTGGGTAAGGGACTTTTCATCACTGGAAATTCGTTGCCCATAGGTGGGAAAGCTGTATGGGAGGCATTTTTTGATGTGGAATGGACGGCAGCTGTCAAAATGCACATACTGTTGGTAATTAGTAGGTTTAACATAGACAGAGCCATCAGTGAGGTGGTGATTAACATTGAGGAAGGTAACTTGCCAGGTTAAGAAGGACCAAGTGAAACTGACGGAGAAGAAGGAGCTGAGGTTGTGAAGGAATGCTGATAGGGTGTCCTGGCCCTGAGCCCAAATCATGAAAATATTATCAATGAACCTGAACCAAATCAGGGGTTTAGAGTTTTGAGAGGTTGGAAAGGTTTCCTCTAGACAGCCCATAAATAGGTTGGCATAGGAGGGTGCCACACAGGTGCCCATGGCTGTAGAGTAGATTTATTTATTTATTTTCCCCCAAAGGAAAAGTAGTTGTTAGTTAGGATGTAATTTGTAAGGATTATAAGGAATTAGTTATCAGGCTTGGAGTCTGAAGAATACTGAGATGTAGTGTTCAAGAGCAGCAAGACAATGGGTATGAGGGATATTGGTATATAGTGAAGAGGCGTCAACAGTGAAAGTAATGATCCGGGAAATAAAGGGGTAGGATGGTGGAGAGTCATGAAGGAAGTTCAGAGACGAGTGTATCGTCAGGCGTGCCCCAGGGGAGTGTGATAGGACCGCTATTATTTTCTATCTATATAAATGATCTGATGGACAGAGTAAGTTGTAATTTGCGGCTGTTTGCTGATGATGCTGTGGTGTATGGGAGGGTGTCATCTGTAACTGACTGTAATAGCATACAGGTTGACTTAGACAAAATTTCTAGTTGGTGCGAAGAATGGCAGCTAGCTCTCAATGTAGAAAAATGTAAGGTGATGCGCATGAGTAGAAAAAACAATCCTATAATGTTCGAATACAGCATCAGTAGTGAGCTTCTTGATGCGGTCGCGTCGTTCAAATATCTAGGCGTAACATTGCAGAGCGATATGAAATGGAACGAGCATGTAAGGACAGTTGTGAGTAAGGCAGACAGCCGACTTCGGTTTATTGGGAGAATTTTGGGAAGATGTACATCACCTGTAAAGGAGACCGCGTATAAAACGCTTGTACGACCACGTCTTGAGTATTGCTCAAGTATTTGGGACCCGCAGCAGATCGGTTTGAAGGAAGACATAGAGGCGGTTCAGAGGCGAGCAGCTAGATTTGTTACCGGTAGGTTCGACCAATGCGCGAGTGTCTCGGAAATGCTCCGGCAACTCAATTGGGGATCGCTGGAAGAAAGATGACGTTCTTTTCGTGAATTTCTGTTAAGTAAATTTAGAGGGCCGGAATTTGAAGCTGAGTGTAGTACGATCTTGCTGCCGCCTACTTACATTTCGCGTAAAGATCACAAAGACAAGATAAGAGAAATTAGGGCTCGTACGGAGGCATATAGGCATTCTTTTTTTCCTCGTTCAATTTGGGAGTGGAATAGGAAAGGAAATGCCTAGTAGTGGTACGGTGTACCCTCCGCCACGCACTTTACGGTGAATTGCGGAGTATGTATGTAGATGTAGAAGTAGTTTGTATCTGGGATGTGTGAGACTACATTTCGAACAATTGGTCTGAGATGCTGGTCAACAAGGACTGAAATTCTTTCAGTGGAAGCATAGTGGCCAACCACAACTGGGTGTCCAGGATTGTTAGGTTTATAGATTTTTGGGAGCACGTAAATGGTAGTTGTGTTGTTGGAGTGAGGAGGAAGATGGATTTGGTGGAGAGGTTCTGCAAAGGCCCATAAGATTTTAGCAGGTATTGTAGGTCATTTTGGACTTTTGGGATGGGATCATCCTGGCACAACTTGTAGGAGAAGGAATAGGGCAACTACCATAGTCCTTCCATCAAGTAATCACTGTGATTCACCACAAGAGTGGTTGAACCTTTGTCTGCAGGGAGGATAATTAGGTTGGAAACTGTTTTGAGGTTGTGTAAGGCTGTCCTTTCTTCAGCCGAAAGGTTGGTATTCTGAGGAAGGGACTTTGGGAAGGATGGTGATGCCAAGTTGGAAGTGACGAATTCCTGGAAGGTGACCAGAGGGCAGATAAGTGGGAGTGAGGGCAGGTCACACATCTAGTGCTCCAAAAACACATCTCCATGGCACAAGCAACTCTGAACCACCTCTGCTACCTCTGAAAGATAATGCTAATGTGCAATCTCCACCACATAAATCCTAAAACCCAAAGAGAATCCCTTGCACTCCAGCAGTATGAGGAGCATTCCAGACGCCACTTCCATTATCCAGCCTGCTAACATCCTGTTACCACCTTGATGCACCACTAGCCAAACCCTATCCTACCCGAAGTGCTCCTCCCTGTGAACCCCTCATGGCACCTAGACCTTACCTTGCAAACTTTTGCACTTGCCACATACCCCAAAATTCACCCATCACAATACCCACAGCCAAAACAATCCCAGAATACTGTTGTTAACCTTTCTGCCAAAAACCTCAAACCCACAGAAGTTTCAATCCTATCCAAACCCAAATTTAACCATTTTGGAATTGTCAAAGATCTCCTCTCCTTCTGCCAGTCCCTATAGTGGAAAAACCTCTTTGCCGCCAATCCCTCCAATTAAGGCCAATCTAATTTCAACATTGAACCCTGCCTCTTCCAATTCATACCACCATTCAACCATGACCCTCCCTCACTCCCATCTAACTACCATCTGGTCACCTTCCAGGAATTCCTCTATTCCAACTTAGCATCACAATTCTTCCCCAAGTACCTTCTCACTCAAGGAGGAGGAGTTCAAAAACACAAAGAAGAATTACTAAGACATTGTTGCAAAATTTGAACACAAATTATCTATTGAAGAATGGAAAAAAAGATAGAAGCCAACCTTAAAGATCAGTTTGGATTTAGTACAAATGAAGGGCCGCACGAAAGTAGCTAAGTGGTCTGGAGTGCCATGTTGCTGATCGCGCAGCCTCCCACATCGGAGATTCAAATCCTCCCTCAGGCATGGATGTTTGTGTTGCCTTTAGTATAAGTTAGTTCATAAGTAGCTTGTAAGTTTAGGGGCTGATGACCCCGCAGTTAAGTCCCATAAGCTTTATAAACATTTGAACAAACATAGTAAGATGTGGCAAAATAATTTAGATATCTGCATTTTGCAACAGTTAACAATTAACCCTGTATTGTTACATGATCACAATGGGTGTTGGCAACTATACCTTATTTCCCATAACTTTTTATTGCTTAGTCTTAGATTGGAAAAATGCACTTCAGACTCGTACATACAGCTAAGAAAATCTTGATGCAACTGTGTAATTTTTTTTACATAAAAGAATAATAACCGAGGTCCAGCTATGCTGTGCCTCTAACCATCTTCCAGAAGTTATGCCTTGAAGGCAATCAGATGTTGTCTCCTTTCATAAATTATGGTGAGTCAGACCAATTTCTTAAATAAGTACTCAGGACAGTGAAGTTTCTAGTAGGAAAACTCTCTTTTTTATTTGTCATAAATGCAACTGACAAATTAGTAACAAACTATTCAAACATACAATTGCTATCAGCACAGATTCAATCAAGAATGAAGACAAAAGGTATATTACATTGAGTAATTACAGTGGTCAAAGACTACACATATTCATTACTCTATGAAATTTAGTTGTCTTCTCTGAGTGTCAATTGTGCATTTGCCAACTGCTGGTTGAATCTGCAACAAAGACAGATCCTCGCAGTAGCCACTGCTTCACTAGGCTGCTCTTACGCACTTTAATGCTTTGATAATCTCAAGTCGATCCAGGAAAAAAATATAGTTTATCTTGTACCACTACAACCCTAAACAATTAAAAGTGTGAAATAATCCATATGACCAATAAAAGCAACCTTAACTTCATTAACACACTAAATCAGTCAAATCTAAAGGCTGTAAATTCAACTAAATACCTATAAATTACAAACAACTTAAACTGGAAAGAACCGACAGAAAATATTGTAAGGAAAGTGAACCAAAGACTCCATTTCACTGGCAGAACACTTAGAAGATGCAACAGTTCTACTATAGAAACTGCCTACACAACACCTATGCATCCTTTTTGGCCCACTTTAGGTTACGGTAGTAACACTAAAAGTGGGCCTTTGCAATCGATTTTTTGACAGTTCGAAATTTAAATGATAATAATGGCTTAACCATTCACCTGATGCAAAAATTTAATAACCGAATTTGTAGAGGAGAAAATTCTCTACAACTTTGTTCCCTTATGTTTTTGTTCATATCTCGTATCGTTTGAGAGATATTTGCAAAAATAACGGAGATATTCTAGTGTCTAAAAATGCCATATTAGCATCAGTTAACAACGGCCATCAATAGTACGAGAATAAAGAATGCAACTTGCGATTCTTTGTCGTAGCGTAGTGGGCAAGGTGTTGTGCTGTCATGTTGAAGGTCAGTGGTTCGGAATTCGCCACTCCCTAATTTTTGTTTCTCCTAAAAGGGTTTCAGACACACTTATTAATTAAATAGAGCTATGTTCTTCAATGTTTAGAATTGTGCAAATGTAAGAAGGCTCCCTCTACAATGCGTGTTTGTTCTATTTCGTGAACATGCCGTTAAATATGTAACAACGAATTGAACAATGGTCTTCTGAAGCATATGCACGTAAACTGGGAGGATACTGTAATAATGAACATTCTGCACAAAGTGCTGATACAGGTAGTTTCGTATATAAAGGAAGTCCCAGATTTCTGTGGAAAGTGTAGTTTCTTAATCAAAGAGAAGGGAAGGGTATACATTGTAACAAATTACCTTGTTTAATTTTTTCTAAGCGTTTACTCACTATTTGTGGATTATAATGAAAGTTATTAATTAGAATCAATGCATCTACTGAAATGTTTGTCTTTGACATGGTTGCTATGGACGCTTTTACTATAGATGGTATTACCTTTCCTGTAGTTCAGATAAATAAGAGCATGCATATATATATATATATATATATATATATATATATATATATATATACGAATATTATAGAGGAAAAATTCCTAACAGGAAAAAAATATACGTAAAAAATAGATGAACACTTACCAGGCGAAGGGGCACAGGCAGTAATAGCAACAAATAAACACACAGACACACACACACTCAAAAATGCTAGCTTTCGCAGCCTAGCTGCTTCATCAGGCAGAAGGGAAGGAGAGGGAAAAGGAAATGATGAGGGATTTAAGGAAGGGGGTAAGGAGCCATTCCAATCCCGGGACAGGAAAGACTTACCTTGGGGGAAAAAATGGAAGGTAAATAAATGCACATACACCCACACATTTACACAGACACAAGTACACAAATTGCCAGAGCCACTTCCTCATCTCCCCAATTTAAGAACCTTCCACAAAACCCCAGAAGTGCTCCTCTTGTCACCGGATACTTTCCGGGACTGGAGCGGACTCTGAATGTGGCTCTCCAGCAAGGATACGACTTCCTAAAATCCTGCCCCGAAATGAGATCCATCCTTCATGACATCCTTCCTACTCCACCGAGAGTGTCTTTCCGCCGCCCACCTAACCTCCGTAACCTCCTAGTCCACCCCTATGAAATCCCCAAACCACCTTCCCTACCTTCTGGCTCCTACCCTTGTAACCGCCCCCGTTGTAAAACCTGCCCTATGCACCCTTCCACCACCACTTACTCCAGTCCCGTAACCCGGAAGGTGTACACGATCAAAGGCAGAGCCACTTGCGATAGTACCCACGTGATCTACCAACTGACATGCCTGCACTGTGAAGCGTTCTATGTGGGAATGACCAGCAACAAACTGTCCATTCGCATGAATGGACACAGGCAGACAGTGTTTGTTGGTAACGAGGATCACCCTGTGGCTAAACATGCCTTGGTGCATGGCCAGCACATCTTGGCACAGTGCTACACCGTCCGGGTTATCTGGATACTTCCCACTGACACCAATCCTTCAGAACTCCGGAGATGGGAACTAGCCCTTCAGCATATTCTCTCTTCCCGTTGCCCACCTGGTCTTAACCTCCGCTAAATTCGAATTCCCACCCACCATCTTAACATCTTTGCCTTGGTTCTCTGGACAGAGCCTCTGCCTCAAGTGGCATCTCTGTCTGACTTCTAACTTCTTTGCTTTCTACAGTTCTACAGTATGTCTGCCTAAGTGTACTTGTGTCTGTGTAAATGTGTGGGTGTATGTGCATTTATTTACCTTCCATTTTTTCCCCCAAGGTAAGTCTTTCCTGTCCCGGGATTGGAATGGCTCCTTACCCCCTTCCTTAAAACCCTCATCATTTCCTTTTCCCTCTCCTTCCCTTCTGCCTGATGAAGCAGCTAGGCTGCGAAAGCTAGCATTTTTGTGTGTGTGTGTGTGTGTGTGTGTGTGTGTGTGTGTGTGTGTGTCTGTGTGTTTATTTGTTGCTATTACTGCCTGTGCCCTTTCGCCTGGTAAGTGTACTTCATCTATTTTTTACACATATATATATATATATATATATATATATATATATATATATATATTAAGACGAAAAATTCCTAGCAGGAAAAATAAAATATAAAAAATAGACGAAGATTACTCACCAGGCGAAGGAGCACAGGTGTGACAGCATCACAAATAAATAAATGAATACACACACACACACACACACACACACACACACACACACACATATATATATATATATATATATATATATATATATATATATATATATATATATATATATAGGCTTTCTACAGTGTGTCTGCCTAAGTGTACTTGCGTCTGTGTAAATGTGTGTGTGTGTGTGTGTGTGTGTGTATTTGTTTACCCTCCTTTTTTCTCCCCAAGGTAAGTCTTTCCTGTCCCGGGATTGGAATGACTCCTTATCCACTCCCTTAAAACCCTCATCATTTCCTTTTCCCTCTCCTTCCCTTCTGCCTGACGAAGCAGCTAGGCTGCGAAAGCTTGTTTGTGTGTGATTTTATTTATTTATTTTATTTGTTTCTATCGACGAGCCGGTCCTTTTGGTAAGTCATCTCTTTTCTATTTTTGTATGTCTGCCTAGGTGTACTTGTGTCTGTGTGAATGTGTGGGCATGTGTGCATTTGTTTACCCTCCATTTTTTCCCCCAAGGTAAGTCTTTCCTCTCCCGGGATTGGAATGGCTCCTTACCCCCTTCCTTAAAACCCTCATCATTTCCTTTTCCCTCTCCTTCCCTACTGCCTGAAGACGCAACTGGGTTGCGAAAGCTTGCGATTGTGTGTGTGTGTGTGTATTCATTTATTTATTTGTGATGCTGTCACACCTGTGCTCCTTCGCCTGGTGAGTAATCTTCGTCTATTTTTTTTATATTTTATATATATATATATATATATATATATATATATATAAAGTGTTAGTACTATCAATACGTCATTTACAACAGTCATTGTAACAGTATATCCCCAAATTATGTCCATGTGTTAAAAAGGTCTATGCTTACAATTCGTTGTTATGTATTTCATGGCATGTTCTCGAAACAGAGCAAATGCGCTTTTCAGAGAAAGTGCTGTTACCTTTGAACAACTCAAAATCTTGCTACAGTTGTGTTCAGTAAACAAGAGTGTGCAAAAACCTTTTAGGAAGCAAAAGGAAAAATAAAGTGGGACAAAAAAATTGACAGTGGTTTACATATATCATTTTTTTCTTCAGTGAAATCGATGCTTTGCGGTCATTTGTTCATATTTGTACTGGGTTGTTCGTTGAGAATTTTACTCAGTTTTTCATTGGCATTGAATCAACACTGATATAAATTATCATGAATGTAATTGTAATCAACTGCATTTCATGAGGAGAACATGGTGGCGTATTTTGGCTGTCATACCTATTTTACAAGTTAATACGCTCTGTGCGTCACCTCAATGCCATAGTTCAAATGGGTAAGTGTTTTATTTTATTGGTTTCAGGTACTTTCCCCATTTGGCCAGATTCTTGCACATACTTAATGTAAGTGGGACAACAAGAGAGTAAGGAAGTGTCTGTGTCCTTTTACAGGAAAACAGTGCAGAATTTGCCTGGAGTTAACTTGGGAAACCATGGAAAACCAAGATCAAGCTGGCCTGCCACAAATGGGTAAGCGCCGACAGAAATCGGTAAACGTTATGTTGAAATCTGCCACTGCCAACCTGAGCACCCTGTTTTGTGTTAAAACAGGCTTAAGTTTACATTCATTACTACAATCAGGATCAAGTTTGTTATTTGGATGTAAACATTTCTGTACTATACTTTTATGTCATATCATTACTTCTGTATATTATTTCTAACTTAAAAGTCAATCGGAAATGGAAAATTTGAATATTTTGTCAGCAACTAATCAAGATGACAGACTTTTTTACCTTCTAATTCTTCTCGGGCGCCAAGACAAGACTCTCGAATAGTTACAATGTAATACACTCGGTAAGAAAACATAAAGCTTTACTCTCTCATGATACCTTTCAGACTAGTTGGGTTTGTCTGCAGTTTTAAGAATATAAGTAAGGCTATTAGATTACTGTAATTTTTAACCGCAAGCTATACTGTGTATTTGTCTTCAACCTTCTTTTTATTTATTTATTTATTTATTTATACAAACACTGTTCAGCTTTGTCTAAGCTTTTCAAATACTACATGCAACAACCAGCTTGTCAGCAGAGATCCAAAATATTATACACTATATTCTTGCCAAACTGACCCTGATTCGCACCAGTAAACAGTACTTTTCCTAGTAACAAAAATATGTCTCCTCACAGTCTGCTAAAAGTCCTCTATATTTATATGGTTGTTTCTCCCTCCCCAAGAAATCAGCACCTAGTGACATCTACAGTACTGCAGGTTGAGACGCACCCCCCTGGAAACAACCCTGGTGGCGCCCATGCGGACAAAGGTATATCAAGAATCTGTCAGCCATAGAACAGGAACAGAATTAATTATTTAATAGAACCTCATTCATTTATATTCATGCATCCACATAGCAAACCTCATGTTTTAAATTTAAAGATATTGATCATTTGAATATTCTATAATTTGGAATGGAAATTACAGTTTCGTTAAAATTTAATATAATCATATTTTTCACGAGAACACAGTTACTTCATCCCAGTACACACTACATAGACTGCTGTCAACATCACTGCACCAAGTGAAGTACGTACCATGACTCAATACTGAGACTAAAATTTTACCACACTGCAAGTGGCGTAGACAACACACTAGTTGGCAACATCCATTAGCTTTGTATCCTGGGACCAAAATATGCATGTGTTCCTTGGCTACTTATGTTTACACATTTTGAAGCTTTGTTGCTGACTAAATTCCAATGACACACATTTTGCTAAGTTAGGTTAAATTTTAATTACGATGTTGGCATCCTAGCGTGTTGATGTTGGCAACGGTGAGAATGGCTGGAAATGAGGTGACCAATGATGGAACAGTTGCATGCAACCAATCGGAATACAGCCATTTTAACTGTAATGTGAAAAATTAATTATAAAAGGGCATAAAAGAATGTTCAATGCGTCCCTTCTTTCACACATTATGATGAATTGTGACATGATTAAGTTTTAAGTAGGTCAGGCTGGTGTAGTGAGCTAATATTGACAACAAAATGTTCCCTTTACAATGATAAGTACTGACTGCACAAAAGTACATATAAGAACCTATCAACCATAGACCAGGAACAGCATTAATTATTTACTTTGTGGCCAACAGAAAGGATTATGCCCTACATTCTATGAAAATTTCATGTAAGGGCAATTAATCCTTTGTATTGGCATTTAAGTAAATGATTATTGCTGTTTGTGCACTATGATTGACAGGGTCTTTTATGTACCACATTATATGGTCACTAAATTATCATCGTAGAGGGAACATTTCCTTGAGAACATTAACTCTTATGCTATATTGTGAAAAGAGAAAACTTTAAATGACAAATAAAATGTGTTCATTTATTCTGCATAAAATCAAGCAAATCTCATATCACATATATATCACACGATTGGCAAATGATGTCACACAACTCCCACCATTTTCATCCTTTGCAAACAAACACACTAGGCCACCAAAATCGTAAGTAAAATTTAATCCTAAGTTAGTATCAGAGTTTGTGATTCAATTTTTTGTTCATACACTGTTCACGAATTTTTTGGCTTAACATTTGATTTCTAATTGGTGTCCTTCCAATTTGTATATGACTATCTACTGCCCATCCAACAAAAGGCTTCTTATTATTTCTCCGTGTAAACTATAAATTTCAAATAGTAGATTTTAGTAAGCAAAATAATGGATGGAATAGTGTCATCCCAACGTTTTATGGTATTTTTCTCTTAAACCATTTAGTTTCTGAATTTGAATGTTTTACTATGTTCTACTTTCTAAGTAGGTAGGTAGATAGATACTGGGCAGCACAGCATCAAAAGCTTAACACCAGACTATAATACATACCATGGACAAAAGTCCTGGTGCATCATGTTTCAGATTGAAGTTCTCGTCAGGAAAAGTGCCACCACCATAAACACTCATCACACCAGTTCCATCACCCTGCAACACACAGTTGATTAACACTTTCATAGTTTATTTTCTAACAATATATTTATTTAAAATCACAGTTTGGATAAAAAGTAAAACAGCAAATAATAATGAGTAATTTTTATTGCATAAATGTATATAACCAACGACCAAAAAGGAAGAAAAAATTACTGCAACTAAATTCAGGTTAGGTTTTTCAATAACAGAATAAATACAAGGTGTACCAAAATGATTATTGGGGTTTTAATGCTTTGTAGAATTTATTATGGTGGCCTTACCATTACAAATTATGCATCAAAAAGTTTGTTCTACAATTGTTCAATGTGAGCATCCATCATCACATGGCACACATCGGGTCAATAGCCGACTTCGTCCCAAACCTTGCTCAATATGTCTGGAGTAACTGATGAAACTGCAGCTTCAATCCTATATCGTTAGTTAGGTCAACTGGTAGTAGAGGCACATATACCCAATCCTTTACAAATCCCTAAAGGTAAAAACAGCAACATGTCAGATCTGGTTAAGATTGAGGCCATTTGAAACAAGCTCTGTCATCAGGCCCCTTGTAGCCAATCCAGTGGTCGGGGATGGCGTTGTTTAACAAATTGCAATGACGGCATGCCAATAAGGTGGAGCGCCACTGTTGTAACGCATCAAGATAAGAAAAACCAATTACAGTTGCTTCAGCATAAAAACCTCTTGGCTATTAGCACTTCTAACAGAAGACAGATGAACCAAAGGATGGGCACATGTTTGGACACTTGTAATACAAACAGCCTGAACTGCTCATTTATCAAGGTATAATTTGTAATGGCAAGATCACTGTAATAAAAAGCTTTAAAACCCTGATATTCGTTTTGGTATGGCCTATGTTTGATTAAACACCAACCAAATTTATTGATTGAAATATCATTGATACTAGTGACACATATTGCTTCCATTTCACCAACAACATACTCACAACTCTTTTCTCCTTCCTTTCCTCCTAGTCACAGTACTTACAGACTCCACACTAACATGGCACCTAGCAGCTTTCTCAGGCCTTCTGTCTATGCACACACTGCCAGAGAGCACTACTGTAGTACCTTCCCCCACCCAAACCCTGCACTCCTCCCCTCCTGCATCCCTCCCCTCGTGCACCCTCCCCATGGTGCCTCCTGATCTCCAACAGTGATTGCTGTTCTCATAAGCCAACAGCAGTCTCATCACAATCCCTTGAGACAGTTGTGAGTTTGAGTAGTGCTTATGTGAATAAGTAGGCTGAAAGTGGAATTGTAAAAAACCCTTTTAATTGTACCTGTGTGCAAATCATTGTAACATCTGTGTCCAAACATATATCTACCCCTTTTTTTTTCAAAACATTATTGTTATTCCTTTCTGCACTCTCCATTGTTTTATTCTTGGTAATATACTTTCCTATTTTCTTCACAGTACCACAAAAGTCAATTCCATTAGTTACCAAACTATCTGCAGATGATCTGGAGTGCAGGAGCTGCTTGTCAGGGGCACATTTATACAAGCAATTTAGAGCTGTTCAGAGGTATCTTTCTACGTATCTTTCAAGATACTATTCTCCCCACGTCAATAAGAGGTGGTGTGGTGTTATACATAAATTCTCCTTACTGAAGGAAAACTTCTCAGATATCATACCAATCCAAATATTTCAATAAAGTGATCGATGTAGAGCTTGCACAAGACGACATGGCCTCTACACAGAAATGCATTCTCGATTCCATTCCTGTGATTTGGAGGGACGGTTGGCTCAGTTGCCTGTCACCTGCTGGGCCGAACGCTTCATCTGTCAGTCAGCTGTCAACTGCGCCCTGCCCATCCAAAACAAAGGAACGGACTTGCCCAGTGTGTAAATCGACAACGCATGGGCCATGATTTCTTGCATGAACTCTGCTAATGTGCCATCACTATCATCTTTCCTGTAACACATATAACACGTCCCTTCTAATCATGCAAAGTGTAGTCAATGCCTCCTCTGCCCCCAGCACCAAATCTTTCCTTTCTTATAGCAAGCAGTATCTGTAGATGTTCCACCAATCTCTGCATCTGTTACCACAAGAGCACAAAGTGTGTAATATTTGTTACACTGGTTTCCACATTTTGCTAATGTAACCAATATCCTGGTTCTTGAAATGTAGATTTCCCCAGCCTCCTTGATGTATCTGCCACAATAAGAAGCAGCCTAGACCACAATATGTGTGTGGTTGCACTGACAGCATGTTTACACATGAGCACATTGTTCAGGAAGTCTGAACTCTTTAGGACCATTGGGATAAGGAAGAGTATTACACCCATTTTAAGAATGGAAAAATTGGAGCTGCTACTGAAACACAACCAGTGAACACTATTCAATTATTGGTGAGACTGCAGTGTCCTTTGTTAACACAAGTGCAAAAGGATATGGGGCTGTTCATTATTGGTGACTAATGGTATAACTGAGGAAAGAAACACAAGAGAAGGATCTTGTGCATTAAGTGTGTATGCCTGGAGCTCTCATGTATATATATATGACTGACTAAATGCAATTTGTACTATTCTGGTTGGCCGCAATAAGTAGTTCAATAGTATAATTGCACCTTCTCTATTAAGCTAGGTATGTAAGCCACATTTGTAATTACATGAGAATACCAATATAGGAAAGACTAATATACAAAAAACAGTCTTGATTGCAGAAATTGAACAGTTACCTACTGGCAGCAGAACAGCCCAGGACAGCCCAGCCCAGCCGAGTGCAGCACTGGCCACATGGGCTACCTGTAATTCCGAAGATGACCTACATCAGGTCGAAACCAGTTAATTGAAACTGTTAATTTCTGCAATCAAGACTGTTTTTTGTATATTGATCTTACCAAACAGGTCGCTGTTTTCTCCTCTGATAATGTTGTCAAAATTAATAGGAAAGACTACTTTGGATGAAAAGATTATAGCGCATGAATAACAAGTATATGTGCATTTTTGTTCCTAATTTTGATTTGAGGCATAGTAGTGGGATTCATAAGATTATCATTTTTGCAGGATTTAAGTCGAATTGATTATATTTTGATGAGAATCGTCAAACTCGTTAAGAATATGCCAAGCCTCTAAATATTCCACTTGAACTTGTGACATTTGTCTCCAACAAAATATACATGTTGAATCAGTAAGGACTTCACAACTCTGGAATGGCATAGAACTTTACTAAGATAACTAAAAGACTCAGTAGATCTATCATTTTGTATGAAGCAACATAAGGTCTCACATTAAAGTGTCAATAATCATGGCCACTAACCAGTTCTACACTAGGATGAATGGCCACTGCCAAACTGGCCAAAAACAAGGTGGGCTACACTGTGGCACAGCATGCAGTGGAGCATATGCTTGACTTCAATGACTGCTTCAGAATCCGGGCCATCTGGATCCTCTCATCAACCACCAACTTTTCCGAACTGCACAGATGGAAGTTATCCCTACAATACATTCTCCGATCCTGAAATTATCAAAGACTCAACCCATGATAACACCCCTTTTTTTCACACTCAACAGTTCCTACCTTTCTATCCATACCTCTGTTGTTATTTCATTTCATTTTGTTTTACTTTCCTCCACTTTCCTCCACTTTCCTCCACTTCCCCACTCCATTCCTAAGCAGCATCTCATTCCTCCCATCTAATACGTAATTTTCTGTAAGGCCATTCTGTATTGTTCCCCACCACCATGATGCAACCTTCCAATCATCCCTTCTCTTCCCTCCCCTATTTCCACACAGCAAAGCAAGATTTGGAGTGCGGCAGCCGGAGATGACGGTTGTGTGCCTGTGTGATAGCGTGAATGCTCTATTTTCTGAAGGAGGCCATGGCTGATAGCTTAAATGTTGTATGTGTGTGTGTCTTTTTTTTATGTGCCTGTCACAGCTAGTTGTCACGTCTTTGCAGGAGTTGCAAACTGTCCTTATTACGTATATTGCTTAATTCCAACCTTGACTGTCCATTATTACATTTTAACTGTCAACTACACTGGTGCTCTTGCTGGCTTTATATTGGTGATAAGGCATATCTGAATTGTCTAAACCAACCCGCAAATAAAATATTATGACTGTTTAAAAGGCTGAGGAAATGGAGTTGGCAGTGTAATGAGAAAATAGTAGTAAATTTAATGGGTGTTATGGACAGTGGATCTCAAACTGATACCTAACTTCTAGATTTTCAAAAGGCTTTTGATTTTATTCCTCACAATTGGCTTCTAATCAGATTGTGTTGCTGGTGGTATTGTAGCAGTTCTGTGACTGGATTTGTAAGTAATTTCCTGTCTGGCAGGTCACAGTTCATACTGAGTGATGGAGAGTCATTGAATGAATCAGCAGTGGTACCCGGCATTCCCTTAATCCATATTAAAATCACAATGGAAAATCCAAGTTGGAATGAAAATAATATGAGAATAGGTAGCAACTCAACATAGAGATGACTGGTGAAGTGAAGACAGGCATGTACAGAAGACAATCACATTCACGAAACTTGAATTTTCAGCTTCACCTTCATCAGAAAAAGAGCATGCATACAATCACACATTCCTCACTCATGCATACAAGACCAGTATTTCTGATGCTACAGCACAACTTGACAATGAATGAGACAGGCATGAGGAAGAATGCAGGCTAAGTATAGGGATGGAATGTTTTGCAATGCCTGGAAGAGTGTAAAAGCACTAATAAGAGGGGGGTTTGAGATGCAACTTAGGATAGGGAGGTAGAAGAAGGTTTTTATGCTTAGGGTGTAGCCATAATGGGTAATCTTAGGTTGAAACCAGGATGGTTGCAGGACTGTAGAATTTTTTTAAGGTAACTCCCCTCTGTGCAGTTCAGAAGATCTGGTGGCAGAGGGGAGGACCCAGATGGTTTTGGTAGTAAAGCAGCCATTGATATGAAGCATGTTATACTCAGTTCTATGCTGTGCCATAAGTTGGTCCATCTTCTTTTTGCTGATAGTTTTAATGGACTGCTGGTTGGTAGTCATGCCAATGCAGAAAGGGTAAAATTTTACTTCCTGTCGTGGTGGCCTCATGCGATTATGTTGGCAACATCAACAACATGGCAGAAGACATTGCCAAAATGTTAGTATTATAAATCCGAACCACATAGAATGACTTGATTAGTGTTTCGTACATACTGTCAAGTAAGTAAAAAACGCTATTCTTACTCTATGGTTGACAGGTTTTTCTCTGCTCGATAAAAGTAATTGCCTTCATAAAACAAAGATTTCATGACAAAACATTTGGGTTCTCACATGATTGGCTAATGTCAACATCATATAATTGCCAACATTATCACATGAGGCCACCAGGACAGTAAGTAAAATTTAAGGCTAAAATACTGTGCAATGATTGCAGCAGATGTGGTACACCACATGGGTGCTTTCAAAGCATATGGCATAGAATATGCCTATGACGGGACTGGAACAGTAAGTGCTGGCTGGTTGGATTAGCCAAGTCTTGCATCAGTGTCTTCCACAGGGATATGATTAAAGTTTTGTCAATGTGATTGTCTTTTCTACATTAAGTCTGATGTTCAGTGACAGCTTTACTCTGAGTTACTACCTATCCTCATATTAATGATAATCTATATCAAAAGTTTAGGAGATAATCTGCTGAAGAGCCCTCTTAAATTTTTGGAGATGATGATGTCACTTACTGTAAATTAATATCACTGAAAATCACAGTCAACAGCAAAATGGTTTATACAAGACATCTGTATGCTGCAGTTGACCTTAAATAATGAAAGGTGTGAATTCATCCACTAGATTACTACAACTTTGATTACATGATAAATTGCACAAATCTCAAGGATGTCGATTCAACTAAATACCTTAGGAGTACAATTACAATTAATTAAGTCGATCACATAGATAATTCTGTGGAGCAAGCAAACCATAAAATGTGTTTCATTGGTAAACACTTAGAAGATATCAAAAATCCATTAAAGAACTGTTTACAATACTCTTTGTCTGTCCTCTGCTACAGCACCACTGTATACGATCCTTACCAGGCACTCCTGACAAAGAACTTCGATGGTATAGGGAAGAAAGTGCTATGGAAATGTTACACGAGTTTGGGTGGTAATCATTAAAACTAAGGTGGTTTTTGTCAAAGCAAATTTTCATCAACAAGCTATTCATCAACTGCAAATACATTTTGTTGCCCCCCCCCCCCCCACATATATATAGTAAAAAATGATTATAGTAATAAAATGAAAGCTCACTCACAAGGATTTACATGTTAATTTTTACCATGTGCTGTTAGTGGGATGGTAGAGAAAATGGTTGATTAACATTCTATTATGCACTTCAGTGCAGATTGCAGCATCAACAGTAATGAAATTCTAAACTTGGACTAGAATGTATAACACAAGGGCAATGTAGGTGGAGTCATGTTTAACGTGATAAAAATTGTGATAATACCAAGTGAGATACGTGAAAGTGGCTCAAACATGGTCTTTGGAAGTTTATATAGACCACCACCTCAGAAGCAGTAGCCCATTGGCAGAAACATCTGATGGAAAACTTTGAAAATATTTCACTTAGGTTTCATAATATTGTCAGTGTTAGGTGGAGATTTTAACTTAATATATTACTGGAAGACAAGCGTGATTACGATAGGTGGCAGGGACAGTGACTCAAGCAATATTGTTCTCAGTGTCGTATCCAAATATTACCTCGAGCAGTTAAATAGAGCGCCGACTCACGGAGAAAATGTGTTAGATTTGCTGATGACAAATAGATCAGAACTTTTTTAATTCAGTTAGCGTACATCAGTGAATCAGTTTTCATAATGCCATTACAGCATCAATGAATACAGCTGAAAATAGAAATGTCAAGAAAGGGTAGGAAGATCTCATTTAACAAAAGGGAAACGGGGCAGTTATCTTGAATACTTGTCTGCTCAGCAAGATAGTTGCATCTCTAAAACAGTTTCCTCCGACAGTGTTGAGCAACTGTGAACAAAGTGCAAGTGCACCATACAATACGCTTTAGTTAAATATGTGCCAAGTAAAATTATGAGAGATGAGAAAGAGCTGCCATGGTTCAACAACTGAGTTAGGAAACTGTTAGGAAAGCAAATAGAAATTCCATGCAAATATAAATGTTCAAAGTCTAGCAGACAAGCTTAAGTTAAATTTGGCAAAAATTAGCGTAAGGGCTGCCATGCAAGAGTCATTCAACAACTTTGAAAGAAATGTTTTGTGTACTGACTTGGCAGAAAATCCTAAGAAATTTTGGTCTTAGGTGAAATCTGTAAACAGGTCAAAACCAGATATCCAGACGCTATGTGACCATAATGGTGTTGAAACAGGATGACACACAAAAGGCTGAAATATTAAATGTGGTTTTTCAAAGCTGTTTCATGGAGGAAGATTGCTCGGTAGTTCCTCCTCTAATCAATTTTATATGGAGTATGCGAAGGAACTTGCCCTCCCTTCTAGCAGCCATGTATAGGAGGTCTCTAGAGGAATTAAGTGTTCCCAAGGACTGGAAAAAAAAAAGCATGTCATTCCTCTATACATGAAGGATCATCAATCAGATGTACAAAACTATAGGCCTATATCTTTGACATCAATCAGTTACAGAAATGTGGAAAACATGTTTGAGTACTATATATCATTTCTGGAAACCAGAAATCACCTTTGTAGAAATCAGCAGGGTTTCTGAAAGCAGCGATCATGTACAATACAATTTACACTATTCATACACGAGATCCAGAGGGCAACAGTACAAGATCACAGGTAGATTCCGTGCTTCTTGACTTCTGCAAGGTATTTGATACTGTTCCGCACCATCACCTGATGAACGAAGTGTGAGCATATGGAATATCAGATGAACTGTGTGATTGGATTGAGGTATTCCTAGTTAACAAAAAGCAGCATGTCATTCTCAACACAAAGAAGTCTTTAACATTAATCAATGTCGTGTTTCTCCCAGGGGAGTGTTATAGGACTGTTGCTTCTCACAATATATGTAAATGACCTCGGAGATAACACCAGAAGTTCGGCGAGACTTTATGGATGATGTTGTAGTTCATCGAGAAGTCACAACACTGAAAGAAGCTAGTGAAATGCGGGTGGATCTGCAGTGTCCTCACACATAGTGTAAGGAATGGCAATTGAGCCTCAACATAAACAAGTGTACAGTTCTGTGTTTACATAGAAAGAAAGCTCCTTGATTATATAACTACGCATTAGCAAGACTAACACTGGAAGCAGTTACTTCCATAAAGTATCTGGGAGTAGATCAATCATGATTAGGACAGACGCCAGACTGAGATTCACTGTAAGAATCCTCAGGAAGTGTAGTCTGTCAACAAATGAATTGGGTTACAAAACTCTTGTTCAGCCAGTGCTCGAGTATTGCTTATCAGTGTGATATTCGAACCAGGTAGGATTAATAGAAGGCAGAGAAGATCCAATAGAGAGCAAAATGCTTTGTTACAGGCACATTTAATAAGAATGAAAGTGCCACAGAAATGATTAAGAAGCTTTCATGCCAGACAATGGAAGAGAGACTTTTGTATTATGGTATGCACTTCTGTCAAAGTTCCAATGGCATACCTTTTATAACAAGTCAACCAAAATATTGCTTCCTCTGACGAATATCTCATGAAATGACCACAAGGATAAGTTCAGAGAGATTAGGGGCCACAAAGAGACATATGGGCACTAATTTTTCCTGCGAACTACACACAACCGGAATAGCAGGAAGTGACAGCCCTCTGCCGCACACCGAGAGTGGCTTGTAGAGTATGGATGCAGATTAGTACAGATTCAATAACAAAAATAATTGGATGTAGATCAGGGTTAAAAGTGAATCGAACATGGAAAATGGATGTTTATATAGACAGAGGAGTAGTGGTGGAACATCTGAAGTTTGAAAATATTGTGTGTACAATTCCTGACTAAAGTCAAGATCACCGTCACGGGGAGAGTTGGAGGCACTTCTGCAGTGCACATAGATAGGCAATGCATCGCATTTCTTATAGCCAATGGCATGTCACATTGACACAACAAATGTCGTGAAAAACTACAGAATGAACTTATACCACCGTACTTAAAGTGACTGTCTGTCTTATTCTTTTTACCTGTGAATTAGTTATATAAGGAAGGCACTGGCACTATGCTTTGAAACTGGTGCCAGAGTTGTACGGTGCCACAATTTTAAATGAACCAGTGCCAGTGGCACTGCTTTGAAATTAAATCTCTGAAAAGTTTGCACAAATAACAGAGGCTGTGATGTTAATAGTGAACTTTAGGGGCCACTCCTTATTTAATAAGAGCAAGGACACACACAAACTGAGCCTGCTTTTGCATGAGTACATCAAACAGTATGGCAGGTAAGGGCACTGAGACTGTTTCCGGATGAAGCATTATTATGTGTGGCCACGCGACTGCTTTGGTTGCACATGGCTGTTGTCTAGTGCCAGTGGCACAGCACCTACAGTTAACAGGTCAGTGCTTTCAGATCGGTGCCAGAGTGGCAGTGCCAGTGCTGGTCACCACACAAGTAACTGTCTAGCCCATGTCAATTGGACCATCCAGTCTCGCTGGCTGAATGCAGCTGACAGGAGTGTGGCAATGCCAGCTGAAAGGCACTTGGACCAGAGAGAATTACAACCTCTAAGAGTGGGGAGGATTGGCTGGTGACACAATGCTAATTCGCTCTTTTGTCCATCGACATTGTATCTATATCTAGTTCAGTTTTTGTCATTACATGAAGTGTTTTTTATGTGAGTGCAATGAAAAAGCAGGTGTCATGGCACTGATAATGGCAACAGAGGCACTGGAATTTGCATCACTACTGTGAGTTGCTGTTATACTTGCATTGCTGTGGAAGGACAGTCGATTAAATGGATGGAGTTGAATGAAGCAATGATGCATGGTGACTTTATGGATTCTGTCATCACCCACATACCAAGACCCAATATTTAATTTAAAGACACTAATCATGGGGATTTCCCATGGGTGTAGACCAGATGTGGCTCAAATTCAAAGAAGTCGTATCGACAGCAATTGACAGTTTTATACCAAATAAATTAATAAAAGAAGGAGGCGATCCCCCTTGGTACACAAAACAGGTCAAGACACTGTTGCAAAGGCAAAGGAAAATGCATACTAAATTTAAACGAACACAAAATCCCCAGGATTGGCGATCGTACTCAGAAACTCGAAATTTAGCAAGGATTTCAATGCGAGATGCCTACAATACTTATCACAATGAAACTCTTTCTTGAAATTTGACTGAAAACCCAAAGAGATTTTGGTCATATGTTAAATATACTAGGGGCAAAACACAAACAATACCTCACTATGTGATAGTAATGGCGATCCTGCCGATGACAGCGCTGCTAAAGCGAGTTACTAAACATAGCTTTTAGAAACTCATTCACCAAAGAAGACGAAACCAATATTCCAGATTTCGAATTACGAACAGATGCCGTAATGAGTAAGATATAAGTAGATATCATCGGAGTAGTGCAGCAACTAAAATCACTTAACAACAACAAGGCTTCTGATCTCATTATGCTCAAGCAATAGCCCCTTACTTAACAGCCATATACAACCGCTCTCTCAAAGAAGGATCTGTACCAAAAGATTGGAAAGTTGCACAGGTCACACCTATATATATTTTGTTGTGGTTTTAGGGGGCACAACTTCTAAGGTTATTAGTGCCCAGATCTGAACAGAGATTCACTAGGTCTCAAAAAAATTGATAACTACCAGATAAAGTATCAAGAGAAGGCTAAAAATTAAAGATAAAAAACAATTAAAAGGGTTAAATATCCTTTGATAAATTGGCCAAGTTGATAAAACGCAAAACTCTAGCAGGTGCTCGTGTGTCATCAGCTAAAATTTCCTCCATAGTAGACGGAAAGTGAAGGGCTACACGGAGATGATTAAAATTAACACAAGACAGTAAAACATGTCGCACTGTCAGAAATTCACCACAGGAGCACAGCGGTGCAGGGTCGGCGATTAGCAAATGACGATGGCTGAAACGGCAGTGACCGATCCGCAAACGAGCCAGGATGACCTCCTCTCGCCGAGAGGGGCGTGAGGAGGTCCCCCAAGCGATCGGGATCGGTTTTACAGTTCTCAATTTATTGTCGTGGAGTGAGAACCACGCACTGTACCAGGACGACACAATACTCCGGCGAAGAGCCCGTTGAACATCGTCCGCTGGGACGCAAAAGGTAGCCATGCGAGGCAAAAGAGCTGCTGCCTTGGCTGCTATGTCAGCGGTCTCATTCCCGGGCTCACCCACGTGGCCAGGGACCCACAGACAAGAAACGTGACAGCTGTCATCTGCTACCAACTGGAGGGAGCGTTGGATCCGATAAAAATGAGGATGGGTCGAGAAAGGGTCCTTAAGACTCTGCAGGGCACTAAGGGAGTTAGAGTAAATGGCATAAAAAGGGTGACGTTGGCAGCAACGGATGTATAATACGGCCTGGTGGAGGGCAAAAAGCTCAGCCGTGAAATTCGAGCATAGGTCAGGGAGCTTGTATTGGAAGAGGTTGTCCCCAAAGACGAAGGCAGATCCGACACCGTCAGTGCTCTTGGAACCATCAGTGTAGATAAATATGGCATTATCGAACCGCAAACGGAGTTCTAGTAGCATCGAGCGATATACCAAGTCCGGAGTGCTCTCCTTGGGGAGCGAACTAAGTTCAAGGTGGATGTGAACCTGGGCCTGATGCCACGGTGGCAATGGGTTGTCGCTCAACCGAAAGGTGGAAGGAAGGGTAAAATCGAGCTGCTGAAGCAGGCGGCGAAACCGAACTCTAGGTGGAAGCAAGGCTATCGCAGACAACCGATATTGGCTATCAAGTGAGTCATCAAGGAATAGTAGGTAAGATAGCAGTCGGCATGCGTACCGACACAGGAGTATGTCACGCCAAGAGGTCAAGGGTAAGACAGCAGCTTCGGCATAAAGGCTTTCAACAGGGCTGGTATAAAATGCAGTCCATTTAAAAAGGAAATAGCTCGCAAAACACACAGAAGTACCTTACAGTAGATAGCAGAGTACATAGGTAGACATACTAAAAAATTGCTCATTAGTGTGGGATGCGTACAAGACAGAACTGGTGGAGGAGATAGAGAAGATCCAAAGGAGAGCAGCACACTTTGTTACAGGTTCATTTAATAAGCACAAAAGTATCATGAAAATGATCGACCTATTCCAATCGCACACACTGCATGGGAGGCATTCTTCATCATGGTATAGGCTAGTGTCAAAGTTCTGAGTTAATGTATTTCCTGAAGAGTTTACAAATATAGTGCTTCATTATACATATGTCTTGCATATAAATTACAGGGATAAAATTAGAAAGCACCCGCAGTCTTTTATCCTGTCAATCATACAAGACACCACAAGGTGGTTTGCACAAAATCAATGTAGATGTAGTCTTCAGTAGTATAACAGAAACATCCAAGTCACAATTAATATTTATTTCACTGGTTTAGGTCATGAAAATGATCATCTATGCAAAACACAGAACTACTGTATGTAGCAAAAGGATCCAGAAAACAACTGTCGTTGTATAGCAATGGTTTCACTGTGACTGTACTGAATACTCCAGTTAATTTGAAAAATCAAATTTTGCCTTTAACATACAACCTGCTAGTACTTGAAGCAATTGACAGTTTTGTGGAAAACAGAAAAGAGTTAATATAAAATTGGAGTTTATGTGTGTTTCTCAATTATAAGATTACTGAATCAAACAATGAAATTAGTTTTTAAACATTCAAAAAAAGCTGAAAGGTTACAGTGTAATTGTTTCTATCATGTAGCATCAGGTTCTCTTCAAACAGATGGAAATGACATGTAATAAAGGATTTGCACCCACATAGCTGAAATATATGAAGCCATAAAAGAAAGAAAGGAAAAGTTCCTGAAGACAAGGCTATTCGGTAGTATTGGTTAAGGCTGGAATGTATTTTTAAGCAAAATATGAAAGAACACAATTGCCCCAAAATGAAACGATTACTTCATATGAAAGATTATAGACAAGATAAAGTTTTAGAGCTATATCTTCTAAATGTTATTCAAAAATACTAGACCCTACCATCTACATACGCCCAATTAAAAATCTGAATCTTATTAAAGAGGAAAAGGAATAAGTAGGCTTTATAAACACAAATGTTGTAGAGCCTTGTTGGCTGGGATGTCGCAAAGGATAGGTTCAGCTTCCTGTCAAAAATATTGTGGTTCTCTGCTGCACACTCTGATCCTTGTTGACATATGGAATTTGTATTTTGTGTGGATTTGTAGAGGATATGGAAACGTGAAAGGTAAGTCTTCTATAACTGGTATAATTGAACCATCACCTTTGACCCAGGACATAGCCAACATGGCGAAAAATGTGCATTTCAATCATAGCCAACTGCAAATAATCAATGTTTCAATTGATTTGTGTTTTTAATTAAAACATGGGACTTGTTAAAATTTTATTTCCTATGCCAGCGGCTCACTTGCTATGTCAAGATGTTAATATTCTTAGAAATCTCACCAACTAGAATGACTTGGTTAGTGTTTTGTAGAGACCGTAAATTAAATAGCTAATGCTGTTCCTGCTCTATGGTTGACAGGTACTTTATAAACCCTTGTTAACCCAGTAAAAGAAATTGCCCTCACAAAACTAACAGCTTGCCACCACATAGCCTATTGCACAATACACCAATGGGCTAAAGTCTCAATCAGTGGCATGATTCAACTGAGCCTTACAAGTGGATATAATATAGTGGATAACGTGTAATTCACATACAAATTTTCCAAATAACCTTAGTCGAATTACCATTTGGCCAATAATTCATATCTGTCACGCAATTTTCTCACACTTCACAATCTACATATAAAGAAGTTATGAAACAAATCATGTATTCCCCTTATGAATATGGCTTGACAACATTTGTTCCAGGATGAAACTGTCAACACTGATAACTTGCTTATCATGTCTTACCCACTGGGCTATACGAACACATCAAAACGGCTGAACAAATTGTTTAGTGTTAGTGAAGTTTCCTCCCATAATTAAAAGCATTACCAATAAAAATTATCCCGTCCCCTGTGGGACAAAAGCGATTAATTAAGAGTACCAGAGCTTATGGGCCTCCAATTACAGATCTGTATCTCAGTAACAGGTAAGGGGATTACAGAAGCACGAGATACAACCTATCGTCTTTGATAAATAACGCCATAGAACTAGAAGTTATTACTGAATAAATTTACTTTACGTACATGTAGTGACTGGTCATCGGTGTAATTTCCTCAATCACGATTTGATAGTAATTTCTATTCCCATAGAAACTTTATTCATTTCTCTGTAACTGAGCTACAACATCATTCGTCAATGCTGAAGAGTCGTATCCCGTGCTTCAGTTGGCCTCAGGTAAGCCACAGTCCATCAACGAACAAATTCCCGATGTGGTAGTACGAAGCCCAACCTTAAAACGCCATTGTAAGCGCGCCAATCACACAAGGCATTAAGAAAGGTAATCTCAAACGAATTTTATGTTCTAATATTCTGAGTCAAATATTTGTGTTGGGTTTCCAAATTTCGCAGACTGATTGGTGACAATAATTACTCACGTTTACAAAGTCTCCACCCTGAATCATGAAATCTTTTATTACTCTGTGGAATATAGCACCCTTGTATCCCAGAGGCACGCCATCTCTTCGATATTCTCCGGTACAAAATTCACGGAAGTTTTCGCACGTCTTTGGCACTACATCTGCGAAGAGTTCAAGAATCATACGCCCTATTTCCTAAGAAAGATAAAAGACACGATATAAATAAATGCATAAATAATTCAAAATTTGGCATTTTAACACGAAAGAACTCAATACCGTTGTCCCAACACTTATGTCAAAGAACACGACAGGATTATTCGGATTCCTAAGTTGAGACTGTATCTGATTCCAGGTTGGCATTATTATAACGTTTCATAAAATGTTCTACAAATATTCATCAATACGTTCGTTCATCAGTCTTGAACACAAACATAAACACTCATTCAAAACTTCAGAGCGGGCAATATGTTTACATTTGCGTGCGCATAATAACCAAAGTCCTACACTGCAAAGAATGTGTTACACCAAGTTTTACGCACGACAGTGCATCTTTGGATAGCAACAACTAAACATTATCTAAGTATTGTGAGTTCTAATTTAAATTAAATTAAAATAAAATAAATAAAGACAGAAAGTGGTCAGTGAAAGTAATTGATCCGTTATGAGCGGCGGTGAGTACGGAGAAGGAGGAGGCTTGGATCCAGACAGAAACCTGCAAACTTTGGCCGATGCCGTGCACTTACTAAAGGCCAATACACACTGTCCGTCACGTCACGCAACGTCACCGTCCGCCAGAACATTCCGCAATGTATTTCTAATGGCAGCATTCACACTTTCCGTCACCGGACCGTCACGTCACGTCAACGACCGTCAAGCTTTCTCGAGAAGAATGTTTTGACGGAACGGCCGTCTGCTAACATCGGAAGTTAACCTATTTTCGTCACGCGAATTACGTGTTGCAGTCAACGATTGCACTGTTTATATGCAAATGTGTATTATTCATCTTTGTGTTGTTGTTTTCCCTCGTTTTAGGGGTAAATCTCAAATGTTTCATGACGACTTAAATATTTTTGTCAATTGAGTGTCCCCCTAAAATCGAGGTCGGATATCTGAAACCAAAAAATGGTTTATGGTACGTAACATTGTAACAGAAACGACTGAAGCAAACTGTTTATTTGAATAAGATTGTAATTTGATTACGCATTTTTCATTAAATAACACTTTAAATGAAAATGTCAGTTCTGATGAAAGACAAAAATTCAGTTGTTTACGACGATATTAACAATGTCTGCGAGCAAATCGTAATGGTTAAAGTATACAGGCGCTATTATGCTCTTACAAGTATGGTTTGATGTCTTCATATTTTTTATTTTTTCGCTTGAAAATAGTTGTCGATGTCTTGAAATGGTGTTTCAGTTTCCAGTAAGTTGGCCATAAACATACACTGTAAAGTTTTCTTTGGCCGTTAATAACATTTAGCGTTGTTGTTCCCCCTTTCTAGTATTAAACTATGACTTTCTACATATCAGATCGCCACTCATATAACCTCACTTTCAACATCGCGTATTGAGATGGACGAATTGACGTGACGGACACGGACGGACAGTGTGAATACAACTTGACGTGACGGTTCCGTGACGTGACGTTGACGTGACGGACAGTGTGAATTGGCCTTAACAGGAACACATGGTGAGTTTGTTGTTCAAGACTGTAGGCAAGATTGCAGTTGGTCAGAAGAGATGGTTCCGAGTCCCGACGCACCACCGGAGGATACAAGCAGATCGGAAGTATCAGTAAGTAAATGGATATACTAGATGTCCCGATGGCTAACAGTGCTGAATCGCGTATTACAAACAAACGTCGTAGTGAGGAACCAACCCCATCAAGAAGTTGTAAAATTCTTTCTTCTGATAAAATAGACGTCACAGGACCGACAAAAGACCAAATTCTGTCTTCGCCACTACAAAGTGTTTCGGAACAGTCCCTACCTTGCACAAGGGGGCAGACAACAAACACCCAAAAGAATCCTATCCAGAATCGTTACAAAAATACAGACAATGGTCCCTATATAGTTTATGTGGAAAGTTCCACACATAATGTTGGACGACTGCATCCTATGGCTGTCGGAAAATGGTTACATATGGGTTTGCCAGAAGTTAAGAACTTCATCAAAGACATTCGGCTACAGGGATAATCCGAATAGAATTGTCAAATGGGACTGCAACTAACAGGTTGGTTTCTGAACAATCACTAGCTAATAAGAACTGTGAAATGTTTATCCCCACTCATTTAATAAATAAACAAGGGGTTATACGTAATGTGGATTTTGAGTTAGATGAACAGGAAATATTTGAAGTGACAGAATCTAAGTACAAAATTCTAAGCATCAGGCGGTTTATTACGAGAAAGTTGCAGGGAGAATACAAAAAGCAGTCAACTGTTTTATTCACATTTGATTCACAAGTACTGCCAAGTTATATGAGCATACATGGGATGCGGTGTGAAGTAAGGCCATATGTGCCTCCAGTCAGGCAGTGTTACAATTGTTTACGATTTGGACATATAGGCAGACAATGCAGAAGCCAGAAAAGGTGTGCAAGATGTGGTGGCCCTCATAACACTAGGATATGTCAGGTCCAGTGTCCGAAATGTGTTCTCTGTCAAGGGCAACATTTGGCGACAGAAAGATCGTGTCCAGAACACATTAAACGCCGACAGGTGCAAGAAATTGTGACGTTTCATAACATTTCAACTAAGGAAGCTTGGGCAGTATTCAATAGGCAGTCATATGCTACAGTAATAGCAGGAATGCCAAGAATACAAAATAACACAATTATCGAACAACTTCCCCCAGAAGTCATTAGTGCATCTGAATTTCCTAAGCTGGGAACCTTTAGTGCACAGCAATGTAGTATCTTGCATAAACCATCAGTGGAGTTTACACAAACTAATCATATACCTCGTATTAGGAGCAAATAAAAATCAATAACACCACAAAGAAATGAACCTCCTCAAAAGCCTAGTGCATGGAGGGGATATGAAAAACTATTGATACCAGCTCAGTGGCCGATACAGTCATTGCCAACAAATCCGTATAGACCTTGTCCTGAAAACCAAGGGACCACAATGCCCAAGGATATGGGAGGAAATCTTGTGGACGTGGTATGCAAAATAATATTAGCAATTCTCCAGCAGGTACAAACTTTGGCACCAGAAACAATTAATACAGAGATGATACATCACATGGTGGCAACTGCATTTCAGTGGAAAATGGACTTTAGTATTCTTCAGTGGAATGCAAGGTCTGCAATTGCAAACAAGGATATGTTATTAAGAGAGTTATGGGTGCGGAAAATAGCAGTGGCTGTAATATCTGAAACATGGTTTAGTCCTGGTAGAGAGGTGTCTTTTCGTGGTTATCAAATCTATCGCAATGACAGAGAGGATGGAAAAGGTGGATCCGTTATTATAGTTAGTAATGTGATTCAACACATGCCATTGTATATAAACTATACAGACATAAAAAGTTTTGAAGTCGTAGCAGTGAGAATTTTTGTTCCAGGACGGGAGTTTACTCTCGTTTCTATTTACTGTCCTCCAAGAACCGCCATTCAGTTGCAGGAATGGTATACACTAGTGGAACAACTGGACACTCCCTGTATGATCTGTGGGGACTTCAACGCACATAACAGAATGTGGGGATGTGCTTTTGACGATTATTTAGGAAAATGCATTCAAGATATTATGGATGAGTTTCAACTTATTTCTCTTAATGATGGATCGCCTACAGTTCTTCCAACGCCAAACGCTAGACCTTCAGCAGTTGATCTGACACTCTGCTCGGCAAATATAGCAATGGATTTTGAGTGGAAAGTTCTTCCATATACCATGGGGTCTAATCATTATCCCATACTTATCACATGGACTAACCAGTGGCCAGTAATTAATATTCAGCCTGCACGCAAATGGAATATTAAAAGAGCTGACTGGGTGAAGTATACTAAAATCGTAGACTCTAAATTAAATCTACTACCTATGGACCAGCCTGCAAAAGTGAAGTATAATAGGTTTGTCAAGTATATTAATGAGGCAGCGTCTTGTTCTATCCCAAAGAGGACAACCACATATCATGTCAGACACCAACCAGCACCATGGTGGACTCAGGAGTGTTCCAGGTTGGTAGCGAAGAGGAGACAGGCATGCAGGGTGCTAAGAAGGCATACTACATTGGAAAATCTTATAGCTTATAAGAAGGCAGATGCGACAGCCAAACAATTTCTTAAAAGACAGAAAGAGGAATATTGGAAGGCATTTTGTGGTAAACTGACAAAAAATACATCAGGTACTCAAATCTGGTCAATGATTAATGCATTAAGGAGAAGGGTAGTGACCTTTAGGATGCCACAAGAATGTGTAGAAGATTTTGCTGATATAATTTCCGCACCAACTGTACCACAAGCATTTACTATCGGTGGAAAAGGAAACGACATTGAAGATAACAATGACATCTGCAACCCGTTTACAGCTGGTGAACTAGAAAGAGTACTGAAAATACATACTGATTCGGCACCAGGATATGATAACATACATTATGCAATGTTATATAATATGTCGAAACAAGCTCAGAGCACTTTGATCGACCTTTTCAATGATATATGGAGGAAAGGAACTATTCCTGAAGATTGGATCACAAAGGTCATAGTACCAATAGTTAAAGAGGGGAAAAACCCAAGTCTAGCAACATCATACAGGCCTATTACTCTTTCATCCTGTGTAGCCAAAACTTTTGAACGACTTCTGAAACATCGTGTGTAGCCAAAACTTTTGAACGACTTCTGAAACATCGTCTAGAACATTATGAACTGTTTCCGAAAACTCAATATGGCTTTCGAAAATCCAGATGTACATTGGATAACCTCACATTACTTGCAACAGATATCGAAGGAACTTTTTTAAACAATGGTTATTTGATGGCTCTTTTCTTAGATATAACTGGAGCTTATGACAATGTTAACATCCCTATACTTATGCAAAAATTGAGGAATTTGAATGTCCCATACCTTTTCCTACAGTGTATATATAGTTTTTTAAGACACCGATCAGTGTACATCCGGATGGATAATACTGAACTTTTTGGCCCACAGACAGTCTATAAAGGACTACCATAAGGAGCAATATTCAGCCCCTTACTCTACACACTGTATGTTGCAGATCTGGAAAGCAGATTTTGCCACAAGATCAAAATTCTGCAATATGCTGATGACATATGTCTCTATACACAATCAACAAGCTATTGGGTAGCACATCTGTGGTTGAATGAGGCAGCAAAAGAATTAGCAACGTGGGAAATGGAGAATGGCTTGTCACTATCGGAAGAAAAGTCTGAGGTAGTGATCTTCACAAGGAGGAGGAAATGCTATGATCAGCTACAACTTGAATTAGGGCCGCATGTTTTCCCCATACGATCGAGTGCAAAGTTTCTAGGGGTTTACTTTGATTGCAAATTATCTTGGAAGCGGCATATTGACTACATAACAGGATAGGTTGGGAAAAATTTGAATGTGCTTCGGGCAGTTACTAGAGTTTGGTGGGGAGCAGACCCGTTGGTTTTACTAACTTTGTAAAGTAAAGCAGTCAACAATCCGAAGATTGGTTTGAACACCACAGTGCTTTACTAGGCATGGTCCTGTTTGGAGGTGGTATGCCGTTGCCTTCTTCCGACCTTCGAGCTGACTTACCCAGCCAGTTATAGGGGGACCTACAGTTTAAGGTGGGTTCCGAACCACGGTGCTATTCGGTATTTTTCACATGAACAATACTGCCAGAGGTGAAAGAAGTGGAGAGTGACAGATAAAAATCCTAGGACCTGGCGGGGATCGAACCCGCGACCTTTGGATTTGTAGTCTGGCACTCTACCACTGTGCAACCGCGGCGCACACTAACTTTGTATAGGGCAATAATACGGTCAGTGTTGGACTATGCAAGTGTTATTTTTGGAAACGCCCCAGTAACGACTTTACGCAAACTGGATATTGTACAATTTAGGGTGATGCGAATAATTCTTGGTGCGATGAATTTGACACCCACTAATGCTCTGTTAGTTGAAGACAGAGAAATGCCACTAAACCTTAGAAGACAATTGCTTTCAGATATTTTTTACTTGCATCGATCAACAGTAACAGACAATGCTATTGTTGAGAGAGTAACCAAGCTGGCTACATCGCGACATCCAATCTTTTGGTCATCCTACAACCGTGTATCATTACTTGTACGAAGTTACATGAAATGCCACCTTATAACCCCACTTATATTGCAGGATAAGACATTGGCAGTGTTCAGATACCCATATGAAACGACATTACATAAAGTATCCATATCCTATATGCCAAGAGAACTGATGGACATGGGCTTGGAGAAGCAAGAACTATGGCAACTTATTGAAAGGAAATGGCATCAGTATGTTTGTATTTACACGGATGGTTCCAAAATGGATAACAGTGTTAGCTATGCATTCTATATTCCTGCACATGGAATTGGTAAAATGTATAAGTTACCATATGAAGTGTCAGTATATACAGCGAAGTTAATGGGAGTGAGGCAGGCTGTATACTTTGGAATGCAGTACCATATTAATTCTAACAGATTCTAGAATTGTACTACAAAAGTTGGAGAATCCTGGTTGGGATCCAAGGACCAACCAATATGTAGTGGAAGTGATTGATCTCCTCAGAAACGCAGCTCAAAAAGGTATACATATTCAATTTCTATGGATAAAAGGACATGCTGGAATAGTGGGGAATGAGATGGCAGATCTGTTAGCAAGAAGAGGAGCTAAGAAGACAGTTTTGAACCAGTACAGCTGCCGTACACTGATTTTATCATCAAATTCAGGGTTCAGGCGTATCAAGAGTGGGACTCGGAATGGAAACAGTCACAGCGACTTAGGGGCAAACATCTCGCTCTCATACAACCTAATGTAACGACTAAACCATGGTTCACAGAGTGCAGGATTGGCAAGCGACATCTGACCACTATAATAAGAATGAGACTGGGACATGGATGCTACCCAACACACTTGTATAGGATAAAGGTTAGCAGTTCCAAGAGATGTGAGCAGAACGACTACGCGATAGCAATGGTAATACTACCGATGACAGTACTGCTAAGGCAGAATTACTAAACACAGCTTTCCAAAATTCTTTCGCCAGTATTCATTCCAAGAACAGCTGCCAGCATGCGGAACTTAGAAGTAGATGTTCCTGGAGTAGTAAAACAACTTAAGTCACTAAACAAAAACAAATCTTCCGGGCCTGATTGTATACCAACTAGATTCCTCTCAGAGTATGCTGATGCAATAGCTCCGTACTTAGCTATCATTTACAACCGATCACTCAGCGAAAGATCCGTACCCAAAGACTGGAAAGTTGCCCAAGTTACTCCAATATTCAAGAAAGGCAATAGGAGTGATCCCCAAAATTACAGGCCTATCTCATTGATGTCAATTTGCAGTAGGATTTTGGAACATATACTATGTTCGAATATTATGAACTACCTCGAAGAGAACGACCTATTAACCAGTAGTCAACACGGATTCAGAAAGTATCACTCTTGCGAAACACATCTTGCCCTATATTCACATGAAGTGCTAAGTGCCATCGACAAGGGATCTCAAATCGATTCCATATTTCTGGATTTCCGGAAGGCTTTTGATACTGTACCCCAAAAGCGGCTTCTAATGAAATTGCGTGCTTATGGAATATCTCCCCAATTGTGCGATTGGATTCACGATTTCCTATCAGAAAGGACACAGTTCGTTTTAATTGACGGTAAGTCATCGAGTAAAACAAAAGTGATATCTGGCGTTCCACAGGGAAGCGTTATAGGTCCCCTACTCTTCCTCGTGTTTATAAACGATTTAGGAGACAATCTGAATAGCTGCCTTAGGTTGTTCGCGGATGATGCTGTCGTTTATCGGTTAGTGAAGTCAATTGAGGATCAAAAGCAACTGCAAAGCGATTTAGACAAAATTTCTGCATGGTGTGAAAACTGGCAATTGACACTAAATAAAGAAAAGTATGAAGTAATGCACATGACCACTAAAAGAAATCCACTGAACTTTAATTATGCGATAAATCAGTCAAACCTTAAGGTCGTAAATTCTACCAAATACCTAGGAGTTACAATTACGAACAACTTTGACTGGAAAGAAAGTATTGTGGGGAAGGCGAACCAAAGGTTACGTTTCATCGGAAGAACGCTTCGAACATGCACCAGCTCCACCAAAGAAACTGCCTACATCACACTTGTGCGTCCTCTCCTAGAGTATTGTTGCCCCTTGTGGGACCCTCACCAGGTGGGACTGACGGAAGACATTGTGAAGGTTCAGAGAAGGGCAGCTCGTTTTGTTTTATCACGTTACGGGGGGGGGGGGGGGAAGTGTCACGGAAATGTTGCAGGAATTGGGGTGGAAATCATTAAAAGAAAGACGTTATTCATTGCGGCGTGATCTGTTTGCAAAGTTTCAATCACCGATTTTTAGTTCTGAATGTGAAAATATTTTTCTAGCACCCACCTACTTAGGGAGACATGACCATCCCAATAAAATAAGAGAAATCAGATCGAAAATGGAACGATTTAGGTGTTCTTTCTTCCCGTGCGCTATTAGAGAATGGAACGGTAGAGAAAAGTTATGATAGTGGTTAATGAACCCTCTGTCAGGCACTTGAATGTGATTTGCAGAGTATCTATGTAGATGTAGATGTAGAGGCAGATTTAAATCATGTAATATTATCATGCATGAAATTTGAACAAGAGCGAGTGGACTTCTATAAAAGACTGACGGCGCTGGGAGTTCCGCTACCTGCAGTGTTACATCAATTCTATTTCAGTATCAAGTGGGAAAGTATCGCATAGTAGCGAAATTTCTGAAAGATGCAGACATTAAAATATGAAGTGATTGCAACATTGGTTAATGGCGGTACTAGTGGTTTGAGTCAATACTACATAATCGACTATTCACCTCGGGTCATGTGATTATCGACTATTTGATTTTTTTTTTCTTTGTAAATGTAAAAGTGTCAATGTACATTTTATTGTAATATGTAATGCTAAAATTGTAATTTAGAGTTTGGCTATATAGTGCACATGCCACTAAATGCCACTTATAATAATAATTTTAAAAAAATAAAAAGTTTTACGCACAGACGTATATGTCTGTGGTTTTACGTGCCAGTCACCACGTTTACATTCAACACATCTTCCGGAAGACGAAAACCGATTTTCGTAAACCGTTTTTCGCTGTCGTGTTTACATGGCATAGCCTGAATCGGATTTCCTAGCCTACTTAAATATGGCGGCTGAAAAACAGTTGATTCAGTTCCTGATTTAGTCAGCATAACTACTATTTTCCTTTATTTGAATACACAAATTCATGTTCACTCTAATATTTATACTTTTATTTCACATTACAAAATATGAATCTTTCAATATGTGCCGAAAATTCTTAACAAGAATACATAATCTGACAAGCCAAGAACACTTCAAAAACGGTTGCGTTTACATGGGCACGAAAATCGATTGTGGAACTGGAAAACCGCCTTAGAGAAGCGGATTTCCAGAATCGATTTTGGAGTGTTTACATGACCAACCAAAAGCGGAATTGGGAAATCGGTTTACGAAATCCGGTTTTGGGAGCCTATGTAAACGGGGTGAGTAATAGTTTAATGCATTCCTCTCAGAAAGAGGAGTATATTTCCACTGCTGGCCTTTGCAGTTCAAGTCTAGTCTCCGATACCACCTGTCGGCTTTGACCAAGGACTTCAATTATTACATCATTTTCCATCAACGTTTCTATTTATATTTTCACTGATAAATCTGTTCCACAGATAATACTTACATGAGAATGTACATATATCTCACTATATTTTTATACTAAAAGCCCCTTTTCAATGTATGATTACTTACAGGTTTAAAATATGTAATATAATGATTATTAAACTCATGGAATGTATTAAATTTCGTCATTTGTTTTTTTGAGCATAAATTGTTTTATGGCTATGTTCTGTGTATTTTGATATTTTTAATATGTAGTGTTACTGATTTTTAATTTTTTAATTGCTACAATAGCGATTTATATCTTTTTTTTTTTTTCGTTAAGTCCTTGTATAATAATTTTATTTCCATTACAAAAATTAAACTATTTTTTTTTTTAATTTCAATTACGATATGTCCGTTTGTATATTGTGAGTTTGATTTTTTGTAAACAATATATTTATTTAGATATCATTGCCATTATCATAAAATTCTGATCTGTTCTCGTAAAATGACGATTTCCTTACACAATATTTCATTTGTGCACGATTGTCTAATGGGAAAGTCACATGATTGCCAATATTAACAACTTTAGGCCACATCTGTAAGTAACATTTAATTGATCTGGGCATCATTGTGAGCAGCATATATAAGTGAAACAAAAGTGAAAGGATTTGGTACTGGTAACTAGACCTAATTTTATAGGTCATGTGCAGATATCGACACCTTTAGTTCCCGATACCAGCTACCTGAATTTTTTCAGATATATACCAATAAAGGTATTTACGATCTATATTTGAAATAAAAATAGACTTTACTTATGTAGGTGAAGCATAGATAGTGTTATCTAATAAATACTGGTAAACTAGAAAATATTAAGGGCTGCTATTGGTACTTGGATTTGACCTATATAGCTCAATTCCAGATACCGATACCCAATAAGTATTGGTGAACCACAAAATATGAAGGGCTGGTATCGGTAACTAGACTTTAGCTATATAGGTCATGTCTAGATAGCGATACCAACCCTTCATATTTTTCTTTCACATATACATATTGCGTATAGGTGGATATATGACAAAATATGAAAATCTGGTATCGCTACCTAGACTTGACCTATATAGGTCAAGTCTAGTTACCGATACCAATCCTCTATACTTCTGGTGGACGAGAAAATATGAAGAGCTGGTATCGGTATCTGGACTTGACCTATATTCGGTATCTGGACTTGACCTATATAGGTCAAGTCCGGATACCAATACCTAATAAATATTGGTGAACAATAAAATATGAAATGCCCCTATCGGTAACTGGACTTGACCTATATGACCCTATAGCGATACCAAGTAATTTTATCAGAAATATGTTTTAGGATTTATTTTGTTCCAATTTAACCCCCAATTTCCCGCAGTAGCCCCGTTAAGGTTTATGAATATTAATTACAACGTGTTGTAATTATGGGATTTATTTTTTGAACATTTTCATATGTTCCAATTTAGCACTTTTCCGGCCAAAATCTCCAATTTTCTCGCGGTAGTCTCATAATGTTGATTTGATTTGATTTTTCCAGGGAAGCCAAAACAGTCTTGGTCCAACCTACCACCAAAACTAAATTTATTGTGTGGTATCGCTCCCTGTATATCCTGTAAAGCCAACCAATGCCCTTGAACAGTGCAAGGAGTCCCTTTACCAGTTCTTTATTAGACACAATTTCTTTGGGTCTCGTTGTCCCAAATGTTCTATGCCTTTTACTCTCCAATGCAATGCATTCAAAGAGTAGATGTGATGCAGTTTCATCACCATCATCACAGATCCTACATTTAGGGTCCTCTTCTCTTATTCCCATTGTATGTAGGTGTTTTTTGAAATTCCCATGGCCTGTCAGCAATCCAACAATGAGTCTAATCTCTCTCCTGTTCAGGCACAGGATTGCAGAACTTCTTTTAAAACATGGCTTTGGCATCATTACCTTTCATTGTTTTTGTTGGTAGACTTTGGTCTAACATTCTACGTGCTGTCTTCTGAGCCAGTTACGTAGCTTCAATTTGATCATTGCCTTCTTGATTGTCAGGACAGTTTCCGGTCCAATAAATGGAGTCTCTGCCCCCGTCCTGGCTAATCTGTCGGCATGTTCGTTGCCACTGATCCCCAAGTGGCCAAGGACCCACAATAGGTTTACTCTATTGCTTTCCCCTAGCTCCAACAGAACCCTGTGACATTCTGCAACAATTTTAGACCTTGTTGCAGGAGCTGCCAGTGATCTCAGGGATTCCTGGCTGTCTGAATAGATATAGATGCTACGATCTTTGTAGTACCTACGCAAATTCTCCTCCACACATGCCCTGATGGCAGTGATTTCGGCCTGGAATACTGAGGCCAGTTTCCCTAGAGAGATGACACCCTCCAGTCTTGGCTGCACCCCGTATACCCTGGCCCCAACACCTTGGTCTGATTTTGACTCGTCAGTGAACCAGACAATATCCCCCATACTGTGTCGAACTATTTTCTTCCACTGCTCCCTACTTGCAAATGTTATATTAAAACTCTTGTTGAAGTAGTATGGGGTTATAATATAATCGGCTGGCATTTCCCCAACCTTTCCTATATTTACCTCACTCACTATTTTAGTGTGTGATTCTGGATATCCCAAAGAGTTCCAATTGTTGCCAGTTTTGAGTCTGTATGCACCAGCCGCTGTCTCCATCTTGACCCAAAGGTGTAATGGGGGCATATCCAGCATGGTTTCCATCCCAGCAGTTGGTGTGCTGCTAATTCCGACTGTTATGGCTAAGCAGGCTAGTCTCTGCACCTTACCAAGCTCCTTAGCAGCAACCTGCTGTTCTACCTTCTTCCACCACACGATCCTGGGTTAATCACTGTGGTGTATATCCAGTGCATACCCTTGGGGCTCAGGCCCCAATTTGTGCCACAAGCTCTCCTGGTACTTACTAAAGTACCTTTTGCCTTGGAGCAAATATTCCTAATGTGAGGGGTCCATGTCAGTTTCTCATCTAGGGTAACCCCTAGATATTTCACTGTCCCCTTCACAGGTAGCGCATCATTGAAAAACTTTAGATTCCAACTTGAGTGTCGGATATGTTTCCTTGTGAATGGTACAATAACAGTTTTCTTAGGACTAACCCCCAAATTCTGTTTTCTGCACCAATTTTGCACAATGTCTAATGCACCTTGTGCCATATTCTTGACTGTGTCAGCAAATTTGCCAAGTATTACTACGAAAAGATCATCTGCATATCCTTGGCAAAAGTACTGCCTAGAGTTTAATTCTCCAATGAGATCATTCACCACTAGATTCCACAATAAAGGGGAAAGAACTCCTCCTTGCGGGCAACCCCTAGTGGTATTGATTACCATTTTTTCATTCATCATGGTAGCCTCTACCTTTCTTCCACTGAACATGGCACTAGTCCACCTACATATAGTGGTCCCTAGGTCATGCACCTCTGCTGCCCTAACCATGGAATCGAAGGTCGTGTTGCTAAAAAACCCCTCAATGTCCAGGAAGATACAGAGGGCTATTTCCTGAAAGTGTAGTGCTTTCTCCACCGTCCCAACGAGTTGGTGGAGAGCTGTCTCACATGATTTACCTGGTTGATATGCATGTTGGTTTGAATGTAGAGGAACCCTACTTAACCTCCTTTCTCCAACATGCACATTAACCAGCTTTTCCAATGTCTTAAGAATGAAGGAGGATAGGCTGATTGGTCTCATATCCTTGGCCTTGGTATGATCAGTTCTCCCTGGTTTTGGAATAAAGACAACCTTCACTGCCCTCCAGGCATTGGGAATGATTCCTGCTGCTAGGCTAACCCTGAATAACCTGCATAGGAATCCAATAAGATTTTCTCCTGCTTGTTGCAGGAGAGATAGAAAGATTCCATCGGGGCCAGGTGACTTGAATGGTTGAAATGTTCCCACCCCCCATCGGAAATGGACACACTCCTTGGCCAAATCGCAGGCCTCTTTGCAAATACCTGAGAACTGTTGTCTCTCAGGAATCGCATTCTGGTCTGAGTTTTCCCCCAGAGTATATTGAGGAAAGTGAGTCTTGAGGAGCAGTTCCAGCATTTCATGTGCTGTCTTTGTATACTGCCCATCCTTCCTCCTCAATGTTCCTCCTGAATTCGTTGGTATCCTAGTGAGGATTTTATGAAGTCTCGCTTGAGCAGCTGTGCCCTTCACTTCCTCACAGAATACCTTCCAAGATGCCTCCTTTGCCCGTCTGATGGCAAGGTTGTAATTGACAAGGGCCGCACGATACTTTGCCCATTGTCCTTTGCGCCTCGGAAGGTTAAACAGTCTTTGTACCTGTTTCCTTTGCATTTACAGGTTTATTATTCCACCAAGGCACACTCTTATTTGTGCACTTCTTGGTGATTGAGCAGTTGTCCTGGTATGAGGTCACTATAGCAGGGGTTATGACCTGTACTACTTCCTCAAACTCTGCTGGATTCCTTATAGAAGTTTTAATTTCCGATAGGCTGAAGTTAAGGTCTCTCCTGTGTCTCCCAGTCCGTTTTCCTGGGATTTCTATAGGCCATGGTCTGTCTGGTTCCCATTTCAACCTTGAATTTAATATACATGTGATCTGATGACGATGGCTCCAGGACCACATGCCACTGTTTGACGTAACTTCCCATCATAATGGAACCAAAAGTGATGTCAATTACTTCTTCCCTTCTACTATTCCTGAATGTAGGTTCATCACCCCTATTCAGGATCTCCAAGTTGTTAGATAGGAGAAATTCAAGAAGGTGCTCACCTCTACTGTTGGCGTCCTTGCTGCCCCATGATAGATTGTGGGCATTGGTATCACATCCCACCCACCAGTTCGTCACCTTGCCAATGGCAGGCTTCCGTCAGTCTCCTCACTTCCAAAAAAGGAGGAGAGCTGTCTTCGTAAGGAAGGTATGCTGAGGCCAAAATAATTTCCCTCTTGATACCTTCCTCACGTTGCTGCATCCTGATGGTCACCAGGTCCCTGGAACAAAAATCCATCATTGGTATGAAAGGTATTCCATTTCTAACATAAATGCATGTTCTGGAGGTTTTTTTTTTTTTTTTTTTTTTTTTTTTAGATTTCTAGCATAAATCAGCTTACCTCCAGTACCACCGAGGCCCGAGACATCCCCTTTGTATAAATAGGGTTCTTGTATCAGGGCCACGTCCACCTCCTGTCTCCCCAGGCGATGGCTCAGAGCAGCAGTGGCCCCTTTACTGTGCTGCAGGTTTATCTGCAGCACTTCCAGTCCCCATCTTGCTGCCATTATTGCCTTTAAGGTATTTGATTACCCTGACGGCGACCTGTGATAACCCTAAAAACAGTTTCAGGCCTTGCTCTCGCATTGCCTTCAGGGACTTCTCTCCGACCTCCACCACCAGGGTTCGTCCTTCTGGAATGACCTTTTGGTTAATTACCCTCCAATCCTCAGTCGAGACTTTTGGGTTCAGAACCCTTACTTTCTCGAACAGAGTCCTTGGAGAGACATCCTTAAGGATCTTTGGTACCCATATTGATACCTTTGGGGTCTTCAGGAGTTCGGCTGCTGTCTTGACCAGCAGCTTTCCATCCTCCCACAGGGATATCATGGACACCTTGTACTTAAGCCATTCTGCTGAGTGCTCCTCCTCGCAGACAAAAATGAGGGCACCACAATCTAGATAGACCCTCCTGAATTTGGGTCCTGGACCAGCGTCCCCCCCAATCTCTTCATAGAGGGCCATCTGCACGAGCTCCTCCTGCTGCGAGGTGGTGCTCACCAGTGGGTATCCTTCTTGGACAACCGCCATTCTAAAGACCGAGACTGCAGTACTACAGGTCTGTTTCCCTATTTCCTGCCTCAGCCTTTTAGGATCACGCTTGTCCAGAGAGGAGGGAGTCTTAGATTCCTCCCTAACCCTCTTGCCACCTGTCTTTGACGTCGAGGGGGTCTGTGTATCCCCTTCGACCTGAGGGAGTTTCTTTTTGGAGGTCTTGGGCTCAAGCCCTTTTGATTCCCTCCACTTATGCTTAGGAAGCCATCCTTTTCCTTCCATTTGCTTCTGTTTCTCGAGAAGTTTCCTCCTCTGAGCCCCAGACAAGGCCTTAATCCTAATCTGGTCCAACTTCTCTGTTACAGTACCCACTTCTTCCTCAGGTCTACACCCTGATTCAGAAGTAGGAGTGCACTCCATCGGTCCTGATCCCGATGTCTGAGTATCTGAGGTCTCATATTGCCCCTCAGATTCTTTTAAAATACTTTTTTTCTCTGTGTTCATCTTAGTCCCACGAGATTTGGGGATTTATATGGTTCACACCAGGATAACCCCACTAACCCCACGTGGTGCAAGGCTACTTACTCAGGGAGGTCGCCCTTTATCCCTGAGGCTCCGTTTGAGACACATCCACCCATGTGCCATGCACCCCTTGGCACAGATCGCATCACACCTTGGGTTGGGAAAGGAATAGGGGAAAGTACTGGGAGAGGATAAGGAAGACGAGACGTGGGACACGCTTGGTCTGATCCATCAGCTGACACCTTTGGTATCGCCTCTCCACCCGTATTTTAGTTTTTTCCCCCCATGACGGAATGGAACTTGACAGACAACTATATTCTTTTTGTTTTCTGCAGCGGTTATACGAATGTCTGCTGGAATTAATTATGTTTTGAAGACACTCATAGCCATGGAAAAAGTAAAGAAATTCTTAAAGCAAATGACAACCTTCCACAACTATATTCTGTCTTTGCTTAACCTTTTGATTTTTTTTTTAAATGCAAGGAGGCAGTTAGTACAGCGTTTTTCATAACCTTCATTGGGTAAGTTCAAAGGCTAAATAGGGAGCATTAGTTAAAATGGAATGAATCAACTTTGTAATCGTTTGAAAAATATGTTGCTGCACAGACAGCTTCTCTTTGGGTTCTGAGTTCAGTCTTTTGCTGAATTGTGTCTCAATTAGGAACAGGGGACTGATGACCTGCTGTTTAATCCCCTTAAAAAATCCCAAAACAAAAAGAACAGACATCAGGTAGCTTTTGTCCTAGGAAGTATTGATCCACCTACTAATGAAAGCCAATATCCTATACCACCAACAAACACAAAAACTATCTGGAGGAAATTAAGGAAATTTGGGCAAACAATCTTGGAAATTTTAAAAACCTCACTCATTCATGAGAACATTCACTCGTGACGAAATAAAGCATAGCCAACTTTGATTTTTTTGATCCTCTTAAATTATATCCTGTATAAAGTTTTGTCATTGTGTAAGTCTAGTCACAATAATACACGAGGAAAATTTAAAAAAATGAACAATATCAGAATCAATATAAATAGTGTTATGTATCAACAGATGTAAAACTAAATCAGTATAGCACCATGTTACATATCACTAAACACTGGAGCAAATAGACAGAAACTCAACCTTTTATTTTCTTTATATCAAACAACAGACTTATTTTAATATTCTATTATAAACATTAGACCATCTACATAAACTCAGATGTTATGTAGCTAAAGCTGGTGGTGATGAAACGTACGGTAACGGCCTAACGTGTCTATACTTGCAAAAAAGAAAAAAATACTATGTGTGATTTGCCTACAAAACCTAACAACATGATACTGTTGTACAACAGGTAAGAATACAAAAAAGTGAAATCATCAGCACCTTCCACCTTTAGAATAAACAGAGTTGCAGGTTAAATCTCTTTACTATTGCTTATCCAACTAACTACTGTGACTTGGCTAAAGCCTCAGATAAGAAATAATATACATTTAGAATCTTCCATTATACTATTAGACGCTTAATCAAAAAAATACCAACATTTCCATTCATGAAAATGAAAGGAAGGTGGCATTTCAGTAGAAGCGTGTACACCAAAACATCACATGAAAATTACTGGAATAGAACAGATTCATCTTGATTGATACAAGCTGATAAATTACTGCATAACTAATAAAAAGGAAGATAAAGTGGTTGGTTGCCAACATCTAGCTGTGTTATTTTCCACAACAAAATTCCCTACAAGAACCAGGGAAGTCAAATGTTAACACTTGACAGTAAAATCTTATACTAATATGAAACAATTACAGGGACAATACTTGAACAAATTCTGTGTACGCCAATTAATGTGTGTCTGATGGGGTTGAATTTTTAATTAATTGATTGATTTCTTTATTAATCCAAGTAACAATTTAGATTTGACTTTTAAATAAATCACTCAATCAAAAATTTAACTCCAGAAGTAGACACACACAAAATGAAGAACAGATCATAAAATTCCTTGGGGCACAGCTGTTACATAATGTGTCTCTTTGTGAGGTTAAAACTTTAACCAGTAGCTGTGAACCATTTATACACCCCTCCAACTATTTTATAGTTATATCGGCTCGAGTTTAATCAGGACTCTTTGGTTAGTATGTTTGTGTTGTCAATAAGTCTTGGTTCTTTTTTATAGGGCCCATACACAGAGACTGAATTGAATGTAAAGATAAAATAGCTGTGTTATGACTCTGCTAAAAATGCATGTTCATTTGCATACCTACCACTGAACACTTCCACTGTACTGTAAATGATTGTTTTCGCACTCTACATGCCCAAGACTAGTCTGCTAGTGAGATCCCCTATTGCGGAGGAAGGCCATTCACGCCCTGAAATTTTACTTTGTTAAGTAAGTATAATTTTATGTTTTGCACAGTTAAGGGCTTTGACAAGGTCACAGAACATACCTCTATCAATACTTCATTTGTGAGATCATGTGTAACTCATTATACTACATGCCATGATAACGTCAAAAGATGGTCAAATAGTCTATATTATGGAATGTGATGAGGTCAGATACTATGTGTGAAATCCTGTTTATGCAGGTGTATGAAATCTGAATGCAAGTGCAGCATGGAGAAAGAGACTCACATCACCCAGAAGAATCAATGTAAAGTGCACACTATCTGACTACAGTTTTTCTGTCCTGTTAAAATATTGTACATTTGAATTCTAACTTGGCTGTGCAGTAGATATGTACTCAGGAGAGGTGATGAAAACCAATCTTGTCTTATTACTTTAAATATGCCTTTTAATATATCATTAGTAGAAGGATATCTTTGCAGAAACTTCAAGACACTCCAGAGCAAGAAGTTACTCAAAATATAACAGACATAGTCCAATGCCACATTGTTAAGACAATTTTCAGTTAGTGGGAACTGACTAGCAGACTTCTGAAGAACCATAAAATATTCCAGAAGTATTCACACAATATTTGACATCGACTGCGAATGGGCAAAGCTGAAAATGTGTACCCTGCCAGGATTCGAAACCAGATCTCTTTCTAGGCAGTTTCACTGACCACTACCATTGGGGAAACAGTGATCACCGCACCTGCAGGGTCTACCTAAACTTGCCTCCCGTCAGACACAAATTCCCATCTCTACCCCAGTGGTGTCATATATTCTGTGAATATGAAAGAATAACAACTGCAGGATCAGAAGTGACGTCTGTTCTTCCGGAATAGACGCCACATGTATACATATTCCAGAAGCTTTCAGTGTAGGTTTATTTCTTACACTGGTGCATTTTATGTGGTGGTTTTGAAGAAAACACTGTTTGTCGTAAAAACAATGTTGCACGTTCCGTCTTCAGTCGTTGAATGCCTCGGCTGTCACTCCGGCCGTTTGACAGTGCGCCACCAGCAGATGGTGCGCAGCTCATGTCAGCTGTTTAGACGACCGTGCCCTCCTGTAGCTAGGCTGGGAACTATCACGGGCAGACCCGCGCCTGCCATGGAACACAATACAGGCACGCACGATATGAATGGCCCGCTAGGCCATAACATCCCTCCCCCCTTGGGGTGAGGAGCCGGACTCCTGAACGGCAGTGCAGAAGTCTGGCTACTGGGACTCTTCCACCTCCATCCGATCATCTGGCGGTTCCATCCACTCCCTAGCCGGAACCACCTCGTACGGGCGGAACCCCTTTGAGCGACGAGGGGTTTGCCTTCGTGAGCAATGTCTTGCTGCTCCCAGCACTGGCGATGGCGGTGGGTCCACCAGTCCCCCCTCCTGTGGCACCTCCATTGGCAACTCGGGGCTTCCGTCGTGTGGCTGCAAGGTGCCCCCACTGCCGGTGACTGGAGCTGTCCACTCCTTGGTGCTGGCCGCTGGGACTGCGGTGGGGGAGTGGGTCCCGGACTCCGACAGTGGTGGGAAATCCACTCGCCCCCAGGCAATACCTGCGGAATTGAAGTCGGTAGAGAGCCGTCCCCTGATGATGCCCTCGACATAGGGGGGCTGGACCTGGAAGAGGAGGAAGGGACCGTAGGTGTGGGAGGAGGGTGGCAGACCCGGAGCTGATCGGGTGGCGGGTGAGGATCCCAGTAGGAGAATGGACCTCACAGAGACATCGGCCATGCTCCCAAACGACCACGGCCAGGACCCAACGAGGACGGCGGCCGTAGCCTAGAGCCCAGACAGCCGAGCCTGGGGGAAAACGTGACCGAGGATGAAGAAGGGGTGCGGGAGGGCTTGGATGCATGAGGGACAACAGCGTCCTATGAGGGTGGCAGTGAAGGAGCTCCGAGGGGCTCTGCTGACCTGCCGGCATGGACCGATAGGATGACAGGAATCGAAGGAGGGCATCCTCCACTGAAAGATGCGCCACATACTTGCGCATTTGCGTCTTGAAAGTGCGGACGAACCTCTCCGCTGCCCCATTTGACTGTGGGTGGAAAGGTGGGGCCAGGACATGGTGGATCCCATGGGTAGAACAAAAATCGTGAAAGTGTTGTGAAGTAAACTGTGGCCCGTTATCTGTCACCAGTGTGGCCGGGAGACTCTCAATAGAAAATATCTTTAACAGGGAACGTCTGGTAACTTCCGCAGACGTGGAGGTGAGGCGAACAACAAATGGGAAGTTGGAGTATGCGTCAATGACGCAAAGCAAGTAGCTATCTAAGAAGGGCCCTGCAAAATCGACATGGAGTCATTCCCAAGGTGCAGACGGAGTGGGCCATGGAGAGAGAGAGATGAGCGTGGAGCTGCTTGTTGGGATGCACAAGAAGAGCATCCTGCAATGAGGCAAGTAATGTCCCCATCTATGCCTGGCCAATATACATGTCGGCGGGCAAGCATCTTCGTGCTAGAGACGCCCCAGTGGTCCCGATGTAGAAGATCGAGAATCCATCGGCGTAATGACGCTGGAACCACCACTCGATGGGAGCCGTCTTCCATGGACAGAAGTAAAATATCCTCGTAGGTGCTAAGGTGGTGCCAAATGGCATAATAGTTGCGGAGAGGGTCTGATGCCCGACCAGGAGGACGCTCCAACCAGCCTTGCCTCACCTGTTGAAGGACGACCCGGAGGACAGGGTCAGCAGCGGTAGCCTCCACGATCCGTGAGCTATTGATAGGGAAACCGGAGACTACATCTACAGCCGACTCGTCAACTGCAAAACACAAAAGCCCTTCGGCATCAAAGACTGGGTCAGGGCCTGCCGGGAGGCGTGATAGGGCGTCGGCATTGGCGTGATGAGCCGTCGAGTAGTACTGTATCTCGTAATGGAAACGAGAGAGGTACAAGGCCCAGCGTTGAAGACAATGGGCTACCTTGTCCGAAAGAGCCGCTGACGGGTGGAACAGAGGCACTAATGAGCGGTGGTGTGTGTATAGCGTGAACTTTGACCCATAGAGATAAATGTAAAATTTTTTTAAAGGAAAAATGATGGCTAGGGCCTTCTTGTCCACCTGGGAATACTGGCGCTGCGCATCCATAAGAGTTTTAGATGCAAACGCCAATGGGCGCTCTGACCCATCGGGAAACCGATGTGCCAGCACCGCCCCCACACCATGCTGGGAGGCGTCCGCTGCCACCACAAGTGGGTCCCCCGGGGTGTATGCAGTGAAGCAGGGAGCCTCCAGGAGGGCCTTTTTCAGTGACTGAAAAGCCCGCTCCCACGCTGGAGACCAGTGGAATGGGACGCCTTTACGCAGCAGTTGATGCACGGGTTGAGCCACTGTGGCTGCCTGCAGGAGGAAGCGATGATAATAGGCGATCTTGCCCAGGAATACTTGAAGTTCGTGAACGGAAGAAGGACGGGGAAGATCTGTGACCGCACACTCATGCTCTGCCACAGGCCGCACCTCCGACCTGGATACCTCGTAGCCCAAGTACTCGATAGTCGGTTCAAAGAAAGAAGATTTCTGGAAATTACAGCGGAGGCCATCCCCTTCCAGAACGGAAAACAAGGAACGGAGTTGGCAATATGGTTAGCAGCTGTGAATCCCGTCACCACAATATCATCCATGTAGTTCATGCAACAGGGGATCGGTGCTAGCAACTGCTCCAAAAAACGCTGAAAGATTGCGGGGGCACTGGCCACCCTGAATGGCAATCTGTGATATTGATATAGGCCAAAAGGCGTAGAAATCACCAGCGCCTGCTTGGAGGCATCATCTAAAGGTAACTGGAGATAAGCCTCTGCCAGATCTATCTTCGAAAAATAGTGGCCCCCTGACAACCGATCTATCAATTCCGCTGGGCGGGCCATGGGAAAAGAATCAATGAAGGATTGAGAATTTACAGTTTTCTTAAAGACGCCACGTAAACGCAGGGCACCCGAGGGCTTGCGTATAACTAGAGGGGAGGCCCACTCGCTTGCGGTGATAGGATGCAAAATACCCTCCGCCGTCAAACGATCTAATTCAGATTTAACAGCGCCGCGGAGGGCGATCGGGAGAGGCCGAGCCCACAGAAGATGGGGCGAGCCGTATTTTTAAGTGTAATAGTGGCCCGAAAATTCTTAGCACACCCAAGACCCGGCGCAAACAAGGACGAGAACTCCGCGCGAAGCTGCGTGAGACTCTCGTACGGAATTTGATCGGAAACCAAGCAGACAGAATCGGTAATAGTAAAGCCAAACGCATGAAAAGCGTCGAGGCCGAAGATATTCGTAGTCGTCGCACTGTTTACTACCACAAACGGTACCGCGCGTTCTGATATGTAGCTTCGGCGACAAACGACCCCAATAGGGGAATAGGAGGCCGCCGTAGCTAACCAACGCGCGAGGCGCCGTGCTTAAAGGGGGGAGCCTAATGCTTGATGAGTAGCCGAACTTAGAAGCGATGTCGTCGCACCAGTGTCCACTTGAAGCGTGACAGTTTTCCGCAGAATGCGGAGATCTATAAACAATTTCGGCGGCTGTACGCCGACGGGAATGACCTTATTAATATCCATGGGCGACGCGCCGAAATCGCGAGGGGGAGAGGCCCTTTTGCGGCCCCTAGCAGCGGAGCGGCACACCCGGGCGATGTGTCCGAATTTTCCACAATGATTAGACGTGGCCCGTCTGTGCGGGCACGATTCCCAAGAATGGGACGCCCCGCACGAAAGACATGAAATCGGCTCGCTCTCTGAAGCGGGCGACGCGCGCCGCCTTTCCCCCCGCCTATACGACACAGGAGAGCGCCGCGGCGTCTAAGGTGAGAGGGGAGGGCGACGCAACAACAGCCACTGAAGAAACCGGCGCCGCGGATAACTGGGCCGAATCGCAACTGAGGATACCTCCCCCCAAGCGGAAAGTTGACTCCCCACATCCTCAGAAACTTCAAATGCGCACGCAATACGAAAAACCTCCGCTAATGAGGGATCGTCCGATTGAAGAACCTGCTTGCGAACGTCCAGATCGGGAGCAAAACAAATCAAAACATCGCGGACCATAGAGTCCGCATACGAATCACCGTGCGGCTCAGACTGAAACAGGCAACGACGGGCCAGCCCCTGCAGTTCCGTGGCCCACGCGCGGTACGACTGACCCGGCTGTTTCCGCGAACGGTAGAAAGATATGCGGGCCGACACCACGTGCGAGTGGCGGCGAAAATATGCCGCAAAGAGAGAACAGATATCCGAAAAGGACAGGGATGCCTGCGTCTGAAGCGGCGCCAAATCGCCCAGCAAACGAAAAAGACGAGGCGAGAGCCACGAAAGGAAACAAGCTTTTTGCTTACCGCCATCATACACCTGGAAGGCTACGAATTGTTGGCGCAAACGCTCTTCGTAGTCGGACCAATCCTCGGCATTGTCGTCAAAGGGAGGAAACGGAGGAACGGGCACAGAAGACCGCAACCCGACCTGTTGTGTCACAGCCCTAGTCAAGGTGTCAATAGACACCATGATGGAAGCATTCTGTTGAGCCAAAACTTCCAGTAACGACAGAAGATTCGTCAGCAACACTCTTAGTTGCTCTGCCATGACTGTGGCAGGAAGACCACGCTACCATAAACCTCGTCGCCACTAAAGAAAACACCGTTTGTCGTAAACACAATGTTGCGCGTGCGGTCTTCATTCATTGAATGCCTCGGCTGTCACTCCGGCCGTTTGACAGTGCGCCGTCAGCAGATGGCGCGCAGCTCGCGTCAGCTGTTTAGACGACCGTGCCCTCCTGTGGCTAGGCCGGGAACTATCACGCGCCTGCCACGGAACACAATACAGGCGCACGCGATATGAATGGACCGCTAGGCCATAACAGGTATAATCCAGCTATATTGTCACATACCAAGTATTTCTCTTAGTGCAGAGAACCCTTTAGGAAATCTAAACTGAAAAGTGATCAACAAGTTCAGATTGAGTCAATTAGCATGGCCACTTCTTTAAATACTTTTCACTGACAAGAATATGTATAAGGAAGAGTTAAATTTTTTATCGTTTATTAATTTTTCCAAGTATTGTTCCTATAATGGTTTTATATTAGTATAAGATTTTACTGTTAACTATTGACTACCCTGGGTCCTGTAGGAAGTTTTGTTGTGGAAAATAACACAGCTAGATGTTGGCAACCAGCTACTTCCTCTTCCTTTTTATTAGATATGCAGTTTTATTTATTTATTTTATTTATTCGTGTCAGTAATTTATCAGCTTGTATCAATCAAGATGAATCTGTTATATTCCAGTAATTTTCACATGATGTTTCAATGCACATATATCTACTGAAATGACACCTTCCTTTTATTTTCATGACTGGAAATGTTAGTATTTTTTTTAATTAAGCTTCTAATAGTATGATGGAAGATTCTAAATGTATATTATTTCTTATCTGTGGCTTTAGCCAAGTCACAGTAGTTAGTTGGATAAGCAATAGTAAATAGATTTAACTTGCAACTCTGTTTATTCTAAAGGAGGGTGCTCGTGCTGATTTCACTTTTATTTTATTTATATATGTTTTTGTACCTGTTGTACAACAGTATCATATTGTTAGGTTTTGTAGGCAAATCATGCATAGTATAATGTTCTTTCTTTTTTCTTTTTGGGAAGTATGAACACATGTTAGGCCAGTACCTTAAGTTTCATCAACACCAGCTTTAGCTACATAACATCTCACTTTATGTAGATCGTCTAATGTTTATAAGAGAATAAAGGTTGAGTTTCTATCTATTTGCTCCAGTGTTAAATAGTGAATAGTGACGTTAACAAGATGTTATACTAGTTTCACTTCTGATGATACCTTGGTTTATTTTTATTCCAGTATTGTTCATTTTCCTTAATTTTGATCTTGTACTATTGTGTCTAGCCTTATATAATGGCAAAAACTTTATACAAAATATAATTAAGAGGATAAAAAAAATCAATGTTGGCTGTGCTTTATTTGGTTATGAGTGAATGTTCTCAGGAGTGAGTGAGGTTTGTATAATTTCCAAGAATGTTTGCCCAAATGTCCTTAATTTCCTCCAGATAGTTTTTATGTTTGTTGGTGGTATATGGACATGGACTGTCATTAGTGTCTGGATCAAAACTTCCTATAACAAAAGCTACCTAATGTCATTTGTTTTGGGACTATTAAGGGGACTAAACAGAAAGGTCATAAGTCTCCTCTTCCTAATTGAGACACAACAGCAAAAGACTGAACTCAGCACCTAAAGGAGAAACTTTCTGTACAGTAACTTATTTTTCAAACCATTATAAAATTGATTCATTCCATGTTAATTACTGCTTCCTATTTAGCCTTTGAACTTACCCAATGAAGATTATGAATCTGCTGTAGGTAACTGCCTCCTTGCAGTGAAAGAAAATAAGCAAGGACTGCAAATAGTTGTGGAAGGTTGTCATTTTCAGTAAGATTATTTTCTTTTTCTGTCTATGTACGTCTTCGAAACATAATTCGAACAGACATTCGTTTAACAGCTGTAGAAAACAAAAAGAATTTGTTTGGCTGTCAATTCTGTCATGGGGGAAAAAATAAATAAAAAATTCAGTTCTCATAAAAAAACCATCACACTCTCGATCTTCGCGTGTGTAAACCATCTTCATCCAATGAATATATTTTTTAAGATGGCTATTAAAATGTGTACATAGTTTTACCATACTTCTGAAAGTTATCTGCATGCAATAACGAGTTAATAATGCTTGGCACTATGTGGCATGCAGCGCTGTTCCCATATCACTTGACTTGAGTGCAGATATTGCAGAATTCTAGTTCTGAGCATTCGAATGCTATGTGCTTAGTTCATCCGATTGTGAGTTTACTGAATAAAACAGCAATACGAAAAAACAAACACTGGACGTCATAATCATATGTTAAAACACATCTTTCGAGAAAGAAGTACAATTGGCCGTTTCCAATCTAGAGGCAACACAAGCGAACGCGTAGGTAGAATACTAAAGCAATACACTTCACAAGTGTTCATATGCACGCGCGTGAAACACATCTTCCCATTGGATTTTCTGAAGCGCCATATCATTGGTCGCTTGGTTACAGCTGCGACGATGTGGTGGGGAGATTGCTAAACCCCCGGTGGTTTCCGTATTCGCGGCTGATGGCTTGAAGCGCGGTTCCTTATCCGACAAGGGCTTATGCACAATCCCCTTCACACCTTCCGAGCGATAAGTCAAACAGCCAATGAAAGACCAATAGGAAGGCGCTATTTAAACCCGCTTGGCGCACTCGTCATTTGCCATGCCGTCTGGAAGCGACACGGCGTTGAGAAAGAGCTGATTTTGAATTCTGGTTACCTGGGGCTGCCTCTAAGTCCGTTCAACATTTTGACCTAAAGCACTGCTGCTTCTTTGAGAAGTTCATTTGAGAAAATTATGTTTTCTGTTAAAATTATATTTATTTACAATATTTGTACTTGTGAGTGAACATTATGTTTTGTCATGATTACGACGCCTAATGTGTTGTTCCACGCTGCTGTTTTCTACAGTAAAATGAGATAATGGGTGTAGGAACTCGAAGTCTTCTGAATGTTTAAACAACTGAAAAATAAGAAATAACGTATTTTACGCTGCAACATTTAATATATAAACTTGTGCATAATTTGTTAATGTGATGAAATGGGCGATAAATAAATCAAATTACAGAAAGTCTAGTTATTTCATAGCAGATAAATGAACAGAGCTATATGAAAAAATTGTGTTCGTTGTAATGTGTAGTAGAATATTCACAAATAGTAGTTTTTGTATATCAGTTATTTTTGTGTATAGGCCTAATTGGTGTCATTGAAGATTATACAGCGATAGCTCCAGTATTACATAAGTCATAAAGCATAAATAGTTGTTACCAAGGGTTAAAGTGCAGTTTATGCGGCAGCGGCTAGCCGTCGTTTGTTAGGTTGGGAACGGCAGAGTAGCCAATCGGGAGTCGAGTTATGCTGGCCAATAAGATTGCGTGTTTCATGACGAGTAAATTTGGCGTCAATTTCGAAGTTTATTCGAGGATATCGGTGCGCCGTTTGTATCATTGTAAATCATTTTTCATTTATAAGAGATTTCTAGATAATTGTCGTATTGACTTATTACTATATTTATTTCGAGTTTTAAATAAATTGGTGTACATCGCAATTATTATTTTTAATGTTATTGATTGTGTGCCAGGTATTTGCGACTGTGGTTTCTAATTTTTTGTGTTTATGTTACATTACAGTTTATGAAACTGCTTTTTCATAGTTCGTGGAGAAAATGGTAACAGGCGGAATTAAGCAGAGTTAAGTATGCAGTAGAATGGCTATAAATCTCTCTCTGAAGTGGCAGCACTAACAAACCACATCAACAAACTGAAGCTGGTATGCCATCTGACCAAGCATAACTACTACAAGAAATTCTATTGCGTAACACAGATTGATGCACTACTATATAGTTCCAGAATGAAATTTTCACTCTGCAGATGAGTGAAAGTTTCATTATGGAAACATCCCTTAGGCTGAGGGTAAGCCATGTCCCCACCATATCCTTTCTTCCAGGAGTGCTAGTCTTGCATGGTTCGCAGGAGAGCTTCTGTGAAGTTTGGAAAGTAGGAGGCGAGGTACTGGCGGAAGTAAAGTTGTGAGGCGGCATCGTGAGTCGTGTCGGGATAGCACAGTCACTAGTGCGCTTGACCGCGAAAGGCAAAGGTCCCAGGTTCGAGTCCCAGTACCGGCACACAATTTTAATCTGCTAGGTAGTTACTTATAGTTATTCACTCAAAAGGCCTTGCTTGGTGTGTAATATTTGACTTCATTTTGAGGCTAATCACCAAAATTGATGTTTAAAAAACTATTTAAGACTGAACTGTATGTCATATGAATGGGGCTGGGCACAAGCCTGTTAATCCATTAATCAGTAATTAATTAAGTTAACTTACTGAGTAATGGATTAACTTTCCAGTTTAAAAAACATTACTGGATTCTTTCACTTTAATTAACGTGTCATAAGTACGGTAATCCACTCTTTTTGTACCTACTTATTATCACAAAACTGACATCAAGCTGTGTAAGTTATGCTCTTACTAGTGCGGGTCATGGATAAATGAGGCAATGTCTAGAAATAGATTTGGCAAACTGTGAACAAACATGGTGCCGAGAGATGACACAAATCTTGATAAGACTTCAGAGTTTTCCCATTTATCATTGCCTTGAAACAAAAATGTAACAAAAGTAGATACTGCTGAACATCTTTGTGTAGATGAAGTAATTATTCCCTTCAAACATGCAATCATGAAACATAAACTGCATAAAAGACTTTGTAATACAAGCAGCAGTGGCATTTTGCAGGACTTTAAAATGCATGTGGGAAAAATATTAGAAGTAATAGCAGCATGGGAATTAGTCATGAGATTGTCTGAGATTATACTTGACCATAAAAACCACAAACTTGCTTTTGGCAATTACTTTTCTTAACAACTCTGAGGGAAATGGGTAGGTGGGCATTGATTTGATTTTACCAGGGAAGCCAAAACAGTCTTGGTCCAGCCCGCCACTGCCCGCACCGAAACTAAGTTTATTGATACTGCACAGTTAGGCTCGACAGAACGAAAGGTGTATTTTGAGGTAGTCAGCTATTGCCAGAAAATACAATAAAGTTACAGAGAGTGTTGAGCATTGTATACGCCTGTTAAACTTGCTGGGCTTCTTTTAACCAATGACACTATTAACAGCTGAAGCAGAGACCAATGCCTTTGCTACCTTTTCAACCAGTTAATAATCAAAGAATTGCTTCAGAATGATATTGTATGGGCTCCAAAGAAATAGGCTGTACATCCACCACCATTAATGATTAGAATTTTATCAAATTGTACACTGGTCATTAGCCTAATAATAACAGACATGCATGCAGTGTGTGAAGGCAAAATCCTGTGTAAGGTGCTCAAAGTGTGATGTGACGTCATGCCTTCATAGTAGTTTTCACTGTAATAGCAATAAATAAACAACTTCTATTTACCTATACACATTGAGTACCATGTGACATAAAACTCACTTAATGAACATTAATTATCAGGAATATAAAAACTGCATGCCACCATTTCTAAATAACATGAATGACATGTGTAGTGCTTTAATGCTGTTTTCCACATTTTAAAGTGAAATTTTTATTACTTGTTACTTACAGCATGTTCATCAATTAAATGAATCATGCTTCTCATTTTCCCAATTGGTCCATATGGACCCATTTAAAAAAAATTTAATTTTTTTTGGAAACATTTGAAATCATAAAATATTTTTTCCCCAAAGATCTTCATTAATTTGGCCTATAAAGGGTATATGACCGACAGAGGAGAAATATATTAGGACCAATGAAACTAGAGCATGAATGTAGATCATCATCCTCATCAGGAACTGTACAGTCACATGGAAAAACAGATGTGCACAGCAAGATGTGTATTACATTTCATGAACATCTGTCTCTCCTTGAAACTCTTCATTCATTGTGACAGCAGACAGATAAAAACAACTTGGTTAACAAAAATAACTAAGGACATGCATGAATTGCATCTATGATCAGTCAACTTTCAAAAATCTACTATGACTTGAGAAACTTTACGAAGAAACATCCCATAACTACAAAACCACACACTGTATTAAAGGGATAGAATAACACCATACTAAAATAAAGTATGGGTGAACATTAAATACAAAAGTAAGTGCTGAAAGTGAAACTCATGACCCTTTCCTGGCCCATTTGCTAGAAGAACAAAATAAATACCCAAAGATGGCAGGGCTCTGCCAGTGCTGGTCGTGTCAGGTTAAAATTTTTAAATACAGTGACTAAAGCATTACAAATTATTACTACTTACAAAAGTACAAGTGAGGAAAAAAACCTTCCTGATAACGCAAATGCACTTATAAATTCAGTAAAACATGTAACAGTAAATTAGCAAGAGTATGCCGAGCACGCTGTCAGTAATGCAAATGAAAGGAATGCTGCGTAGACATAGAAAAATGTGAATGGTTGATTCGCGCGAGTAGACTGGATGGTCTGCACCAGTTGTTTCTCCTTTGTATAAATTTTCATGGGTATAGTTTAAATGCTTGCATGATGAAATCCTGCAATACTACTTGCAACCCCCTATTGCACTCCATAATAGCTGACATTCCAAAAATACAACAATATGTGTATTTAAAGTCCTACCCAGGATCCAAGAACCTGTTTTTGTGATTCTGGCTTCAGAATTAAGTTAATAGCAACGTATTTTCAAAAAACTTTTGATCTCCTATTTCACCCCCTTAATGGTTGAATTTCCAAGAATCCCAAAACGCATGTGTTTTAAATTCTAACCCAGAATCCAAATCTGTCGTTTTGTAGTTCTAGCTTCAAAATTGCCTAAATGACTGTATATCTTCAAAAAACCTTTCATCCCCTATTTCACCCCCTTCGGGACTGAATATAAAAAAAAATCGCTTTTTAAACGACGCCTACAGGCTAATATAAACATCCTCTGCAATTTACAAATTTCTATTACCAGTGGTTTGAGCTGGGAGATACTGAGACAGTCAATTAGTCAGTTAATCAGGTCATTCCGTTTTACGTATGGAGATAATATACCGTACCAAGTTAATTTTGGACCATTAACAGTTACTTTAATTAAGTAGGGGTATTTAAGCCTATGAGTATTAAACTCTAACATGATGAGCATACCCCAAGATTTTTCTTAGGTGGCGGCTATAGCTGTAACTGAACCAAGGATTTCGAAACAAGACACTATTTATCGAGAGTCATAACAGTAGAAGAGAGGCTAGCACTAAAACACTGCGAGCTACGATAGCCTCAAATATCTGTTTTGTACTATATCAACTGTAACTATTTCGAAATAATTATGCTACTGACGTATAAACGAAACACTCAAGCAGTTTTATTAAGGTGACTTCAATGAACATAATGTCACTAAAAAGAAGAGTAATTTAATGTGCAGATACACGAAACTGAAGCAATTATGTGTTTTATAACTTGTGTTTTATAGTGATTTAGTTAAGGCACATCATTGTCAGAGGAAAAACGATTTTCACATATTCTCCTTCCCTGTTTAAATTTCGTTGACTATATATATGCAAAATTATGACATCATAATTTATACTCTGAACATAAACCACGGGAAAGAGCTGGTCTTTTGTGCACTATGTTTTATAATACACTCAGGTGTATAAACTATTGACTTTGATGACATTAAGTCCTCAGATTTTAATGTAATGAAAAAATTAAACAAAAGACACGACAAACATGAAATGGAAATTAGAGTTCAACGTACATATTATTATGTGGGGACAGGACAAATTACTATTTGTATTTGTATTTTCTGCTCTGTATTAAGCTAATTGGTATTCAGTTATTATCTTTGATCATTAACAAAAAAAGAGTACAAAAAACTGTTCTTCTCTTGTCACTGTAATTATGCTTCCATGGTGTGTGATGTGCAAGATAGAAGTAAATAAATGTATGGAAATATAAGTGTTAAATTTAATATTTAATGAACAGTGTCCTACAATTAACAGGATTCTTACATTACTGGTACCAGTTACGGTAATATTTGTTTTAGCTGTTTCAAAATTGTTTATTCAGTTACATGTTTCCAGTGTGCCTCATCCTCAGGCTGTTGTGTCGTTACAAAAATATTTTACTGTATGTGAATATTAGTAAAATATTCGTGCTTGCCAAGCGTTTTGTTTAGTTCATTATTCCGTTTTAAGGATCTGTAAGACACCAAAAGTATATGTGTGAACTATATTCTTCTATCAAATAAAGTACTCTCTTATCTAACCACTCAATTTCAGAGAAAATATACAAAAACAATAACAACAAATAATAATTCTCGCGAAAAAACAGCATACTGCAACAGAGCGAGTGACCTCTGAAAGCGATGAAGCGGAGAGGACGAGAACTTCCTCTGATGATTCGTCCTGAAACCTTCAGTAACGTTGTGCTTGAAAGCGACAACCAGCGGATCAGCGAACATTTGCGAATGCTATTTGCTTACGATCGAACAGCGCGCGCAATGCGTTTACAGTTCTTATTGGTCTTCCATTTCTGAATTTTCATTGGTTGCTTGGCTAGCGTTCGGAGGGTGTGGAGGGGATCGTGCATAAGCCCTTGTCGGATAAGGAACCGCGGGTGGAAGCACAGGGGAAAGATGTAAACATTGAAAACAGTGAAGAATATGGGCGCCGAGATAGTGGCTATGTTTATGAAATAACACTCTTTTTGCCCACTAACGAAGACTGCTTTATTGTTTAGACTACTTTTCACGATGCGTTCCGGGAATTTGTTCCAATTTTTAAGCGTTTATTTTATTTTATTCTTTTTTTTTTTTTTTTTTTTTTTTTTTTTTTTTTTTTTTTGTCGTGTTTTATGCACTTTGTTTCTTGATGCTTTCGATGTGTGAGGTCCCACATTAACAGTTATAAACAAACATGCAGTATTTTGTCATTAATTTAACTCTATATGTAGTTAATGGCTATATTGGTTGGAAATTCTTCACTGATGTAATATAAGTTGTTCATTTATGTGTTATGTGTGAGAGGAGAGAAATCGCCACACCTTCCAGACAGACAGTAACGCACTTGAAAATTCATCTTGCTGTCGAGTATGTGTCGTCCAAAAGATAAATAGAAAGCACACTTTGTGACTGGAAGCAGCCAAACTTATTTGGTAAACGAACATTACCTCATGACAGCTGTATTTATTTACGTGTTTATATTTTATCGCATAGTAAACTTTATGAAAGGCTTGTTTCTGAAGATAGAAACATTTCTGCCTTGTAGGAGAGACATTCAGGACAAATAAGTTTTGAAGTGAACGAAAAGAATATTGAATGTCAAGTATAGAGAAGACATTTATGCACATGAAGACGGAAACATGCTATTTTTTGTTATTGTTCCTTTAAATGTTGAAGGCATTTCTTGATTTTTTAAGATATATTATGATATATTATGATAACCTTTTTGTTCAACAGTAAATGCTTACGTTATAATGGCTTGTGCTGTTGTAACTTAATAAATTATAAAAACAAGGAAACTCCAATATGTTCAAATGTTTGTAGAGCTTATGGAACTTAACTACGGGGTCATTAGTCCCTAAACTTACAAACTACTTATGAAATAGCTAATACTAAGGACGGCACAAATAACCATGCCCGGAGGGGGATTCGAACCTCCGACCGCAGTGGCCGTGCAGAACGTGACTGGCGCGCTGCAGACCCCTCGGCCACCGTGGCCCAGTATGACTAGGCCATGTGAGGTATATATAATTCACGATTTCAAGTGTCAATAACATTCTTGAGCTCTTGAAAACTGGAGGCCACGAACATGATTTGTTACTGGGGCCATAACGTACTGTAACACCAAGTCACAGCACGCTACTGTGACTTACAACTGCACCACAGAGCTTTAAATGGAAAAATGTCCGTGAGTTGTATTTCCTTCACGTGGTGCGAAGAGAAGACTTCCTGTGACTTATATTTAACTCACATGGCAGTCAATGTGTTGAAACATTGTTTGGGAATTGAGAATTTTTCTATTTCTTGTAACACGAATACTATTAGTCCTTGAAAAAAAAAATCATAATTAGTTTTCGAGCTTCACTGTGTATCACGAACTTAATGAGTGACGTTTTTCAAGTCGCGGGGATTTCGTTCGTGTTTCCTCACGCACCAATGTCAGAATGAAAGAATACCTACTGGAGTAATACAATGCTTCAAACTGTTAGATTGCAGATGTTGGCAAAGATATGACTTCTGATCGGTAATTATCGGTAAGCGGTTTCGTGACTGCAGTACATTATAGTAATAATATGGGTACACAATTAAAAGTAGTCAATTTTATTTTAACAATTATTTTACAATCTTTTCTTGGCTTTGGTTTTTGCAAAAGCATCAATAAGGTCTGTTAAATCTAGACATGATGCAACTTTGTTTTCGATTGCTATGAGTGCCAAATGTCCGAGTCGAGCTTGAGCCATACTGTACCTCAGATGCGTTAATTTTTAATTTTCTGAACGACCTCTCGGCTGCTGCAGAAGAATAAAACTGCGGTAAATACTTCCGTAACCTCACATTCAAATTCAAATGTAAATCTATCGGACCAAACTGCGTGGTCATCAGTCCATAGCTTGTGTTCTGGTCTTCAGTCCGGAGACTGGTTTGATGCAGCTCTCCACAACACCTTATCCTGAGCAAGCCTCTTCATCTCCACATAAGAATGACAACCTACATCTGTCTGAATCTGCTTACTGTATCCATCTCTTCGTCTTCCCCTGCGATTTTTTCCCCACACACTTCCCTCCAACGCTAAATTCACAATTCCTTGATGTCTAAGAATGTGTCCTACCAATCTATCCCTTCTTTTAGTCAAGGTATGCCAGAAATTCCTTTTCTCCCCAATTCTGTTCAGTACCTCCTCATTAGTTACGCGATCCACCCACCTAATCTTCAGCATTCTTCTGTAGCACCATATTTCAAAAGCCTCAATCCTCTTCCTATCCGCACTGTTTATCGTCCATGTCTCACTCCCATACAAGGCAATACTCCATACAAATGCCTTCAAAAAGGACTTCCTTAGGTTTAAATCAATATTCGATGTTAACAAATCTCTCTTTTTCAAGAACGCTTTTCTACCCAATGCCATTCTGCATTTTATATCCTCTGTACTGCGACCATAATTTGTTATTTTACTGCCTAAATAACAAAACTCATCTACCTCCTTTATTGCTTCGTTTCCCAATCTAATTCCTTCAGCATCACCTGATTTTCTTACACTGCACTCCATTACCCTAGTTTTGCTCTTGTTAATGTTCATCTTATATGCACCTTTCAGCACACTGTCCATTCCGTTCAATTGCTCTTCCAGGTCCTTTGCTGTATCTGACAGAATTACTATGTCGTCGGCAAAACGCAATGTTTTTAATTCTTCACCCTGAACTTTAATGCCTTCTCCAAATTTCTCCTTGCTTTCCTTTACAGCTTGATCACTGTATAAATTGAACAACAATGGAGAAAGACTACAACCCTATCTTACTCCCTTTCCAACCACTGCATCCCTTTCATGCCCTTCAACTCTGACAACTGCTGTCTGGCTTTTGTACAAGTTGTAAATAACCTTACGTTCCCTATATTTTACTCCTACTTGCTTCAGAACTTGAAAGAGTTTATTCCAATCCACATTGTCAAAAGCCTTCTCCAAATCTACAAAAGCTAGAAATGTATGTTTGCCTTTTCTTAATCTATCTTCTAGGATAAGCCGTAAAGTGAGTATTACCTCCCGTGTTCCTACATTTCTCCTGAACCCAAACTGATCTTCCTCGAGGTCGTCTTCTACCAGCTTTTCCATCCTTCTGTATACAATTCGTGTTAATAGTTTGCAAGCATGACTTATTAAACTGATGGTTCTGTAGTTTTCACACCTGTCTGCACCTGCTTTCTTTGGAATGGGGATTGTAACATTTTTCTTAAAGTCTGAGGGTACTTCTCCAGTCTCATACATCTTACGCACCAGGTGAAACAGTTTTGTCATGGCTGGTTCTCCCAGAGACTTCAGTAGCTCTGAGGGAATGTCACCTACTCCAGGGGCCTTGTTTCGACTTAGGTCTTTCAGGGCTCTGTCAAATTCTTCTCTCAGTACAGTATCTCCTATTTCATCTTCATCTACATCCTGTTCCCTTCTACAATATTGTCTCGAAGTTCATTTCCTTTGTAGAGCCCCTCTATATATTCTTTCCACCTTTCAGCTTTCCCTTCTTTGCTGAGAACTGGTTTTCCATCAGTGTCCTTGATATTCATAGAGCTGTTTTTCTTATCTCCAAATGTTTCTTTTATTTTCCTGTAGGATGTATCTATTTTTCCCCTATTTATACATTCTTCTACATCCTTGCATTTGCCTTCTAGCCACTCCTGCTTAGCCATTTTGCACTTCCTGCCAATCTCATTTCTTAGTCGTCTGTACTCCATTTTGCCTGTTTCATTTACTGCATTTTTATATCTTCTGCTTTCATCGATTAAATTTAGTATCTCCTGTGATATCCAAGGATTTTTGTAGGTCTTTCCTTCCTACCTATTTTGTCCTCTGCTACCTTCACTATTTCATCTCTCAATTTTACCCATTCCTCCTCTACTGTTTTATTTTCTCCCGTTTCTGTCAATTGTTGCCTAAAGCTCCCTCTGAATATCTTAAGAACTTCAGGTTCCTTCAATTTATCCAGGTCCCATCTCCTTATTTTCCTACCTTTTTGTAGTTTCTTCAGTTTCAGCCTACAGTTCATAACCAACAAGTTATGGTCAGAGTCTATATCTGCCCCTGGGTATGTCTTACACTGTAGAACCTGGTCCCGAAATCTATGTCTTACCATTATAAAATCTATCTGGTATCTTCCGGTGTCTCCTGGTCTCTTCCACGTATACAACCTTCTTTTGTGATTCTTGAACCAGGTGATTGTTATAATTAAATTATGTTCAGTGCAACATTCTACCAGGCGGCTTCCTCTTTCATTCCTTTTGCCCACACCATATGCACCTACTATCTTCCCTTCCCTTCCTTGTCCTACTACCGAGTTCCAGTCTCCCATAACGATTAAGTTTTCCTCTCCCTTAATTGTCTGAATAATTTCCTTTAGCTCCTCATATATTTCTTCGATTTCCTCATCATCGGCAGAGCTAGTTGGCATATAAACCTGTACTACTGTTGTCGGTGTTGGCTTCGTATCTATCTTGACAATGATAATGCGATCGCTGTGCTGGTCATAGTAGTTTACCCGCATTCCTATTTTCTTTTTCATTATCAATCCTACTCCTGTGATACCACCAATTGATTTTGTATTTATAATCCTGTACTTACCTGACCAGAAATCCTGTTCATCCTGCCACCGAACTTCACTAATCCCCACTATATCTAACTTCAACCTATCCATTTCCCTTTTTAAATTTTCTAGCTTCCCTACCCGATTAAGGGATCTAACATTCCACGCTCCGATCCGTAGAATGCCAGTGTTGTCTTTCCTGATGATCACATCCTCCTGAGTAGTCCCCGCCTGGAGATCCGAATGGGGGACTATTTTACCTCCGGAATATTTTCCCCGAGAGGATGCCATCATCATATGTTCATACAGTGGAGCTGCAGGTCCTCGGGAAAGGTAACGGCTGTAGTTTCCCCTCGCTTTCAGCCGTTCGCAGTAGCTGCGTGGCAAAGCCACATTAGCTGATATTACAAGGCTAGCTCAGTCAATCATCCAGACTGTTGCCCCTGTAACTACTGAAAAGGCTGCTGCCCCTCTTCAGGAACCACAAGTTTGTCTGGCCTCTCCACAGATACCCCTCCGCTGTGGTTGCACCCACGGTACAGCTATCTGTATCGTTGAGGCACGCAAGCCACCCCACCTCGGCAATGTCTGTGGTTCATGGGAGTGGTCCGTAGCTTACGAACTACTAAACTAAGGTAAACTAACCTAAGGAGAAACATGCCCCAGGGAGGAATCGAACCTCCGATGGCGAGCAACCGCGCGCTCCGCAGCGAGGCGACTTATACCGCTCGGCTACTCCACCGCGGCAACCTCACATTCTAATAATGAATATTTTGTTATAATTTCCTTACATAATTGGTGCACTGTCCATGTTGGGGTCAATTTCGGCAGGAGAAATTAAACGTCGAAATTCCTTCATTCTAAATATTATATACAGTATAACGTCTATTATCCGAAGTAATTTGGGGACAAGGATATTCTGGAAACCAGTTTATTCGGATATCCGACTGTAAACTTCTATTTGCCAATAAGAAGTACTGAACAATAAATGTATTTATATTGTATTTGGAGGAGCATGATCCTGCACATTGCGCCGAGCCAGCACGCCGCAACACTTGGAAGATGCAGCTGTTGCTGTGAGCAGCTTTGACGCTGCAGCTACTTGTGCCGACTGAAGTGTGCCGATTGTTGGTCACATTGGTTGGCAGCTTCGCCTGTCAGCAGGAGCAATTGGAAGCATTGTTCCGTCAGCTGGTGGCCCAGTGCGGCTACTTTGGGAAACTTGGTTTGAGGAGAAGGGGATATGATGGACGATAGGGTGGGAGGATAAAACAAATTAAATTAAAAAAAAAAGTCGACGCTCTACTGCAACTTTTTTCGATTGTCGCTCACGAAGGCCGAGGGGCCCCTGGAGCTCCTTCCTTGTACCTTCGCAGCTAAACGAACTCTTCCGGCAAAGATCGATTGCATACATACGATTCCCAATATTGATCCTATGACAAGTTGAAAAAGGGTCACTACACGGCCGATATAATTACCGTCGCATGTTGGCATAGCGTACATCGTAGCGCAGCGATTGCTGATGCATTGGTCCGAATTCGATCCCCATTGCCGTCGAATATTTTTACGTGTTTGTTTTTGTATTGGTCCCTTGTTCGGTCTGACAAGGAGAGGACGCCTACTCGTAGTGGCAAGAACACAGTTCGGCAATTGAACACACGAGGGGCGTACGATCGAATCCGCGTGTAGGAGTGTTTACTTTTATTTTGTTCATGTCAGTTTATGTATTACGTACATCGAAAATAAGTCAAAATTATGATCAGTATATCGTATTTATTAATATTTCATAAAAGGGATAACAAGGAAAGACAAGCAAAAATGTGCGACTGCAAATGGGATTCCTGGCAACTGTAACTATTATCCACAAAGACCAGTAGGCCGATTTTACTGGAACCACGAACCTAATGCTCGCGTGCAGCAGTCGAGGTCTACTGGAAATTAAATTAACGAAATACGAAGTCCTGTACGCTTCAATTACAATCCTTTTTTGGAAAGTTATTTCCAGAGTCCTCGTCGACGTTGTGATACAGTCCTGTCTTGGAAATGGATTTGCAATAACAAATATTCCATTGCCTTTCCTTTTCACGTCTTTTCTAGGAAATATTAATAAACATGATATATTGTGCATATTTTTCAATTATTTGCAGTGCAAATAATGAATAAATTGACATATAAAAATTAAAAATAATTTCCCATAGTAGGATTCGAACCACATTCATCGCATCATTGATTACCGATCTCACTTCTTCCCACGACACCAGCCGCAGCTTGCTGACAATGTTCACTTAAGTGTCATACAACGTTTTCATAAACGCTTGACCATCTGGAGCACCCAGTGCTATTACGTTCATTTCTGGCCATGAACTGCAAATACCATAATTCGAATTAGGCGATGACGAGTAGGCGTCTTCTTGTGAGACAATCACATGGAGAATACGTTTGGCAACGCTGCCTCTTGCGGGCTGCTCGAATCTGCGCGCCAAACGACGTGATTGGCTAACTTCTGAGCTAAATAACTCGGAAACGGCGCGATGTATCACATTTTTTTCTTTATATGTCTCAGTACAACCTTCCCTACAACGTCCTGACAAGCATTTCAGACATTTTCTGACCACCCTGTATATCGGTATCAGGGTTGGGAAAGTTAATTTTTAAAAGTATCTAAGTTACAGTTAAAGTTACTAGTACCCTGAAAGGTAACGTAGTTACTATTATAGTTATTATACATTATAAGTAACTGTGTTAGTTACAAATAACTTTACAGTTACTTTAAAAATTGTAATTGTAACTCATTTGTAAATCTGTAATAAATCTTATTCGTTTAGAAACGAAACAAGCTTTATTGTTAATCAATAATTAATTACATTAATACATACATCATTAATAATAATACATAATTAATGGATTATTAAATATATTGCCCATAGCATCTTCTATAATATCATTGCATCTTAATTTCAGTTTTTGTTCATTTTCACCAAATGTAGTTTTTCAAACGTTCAATGTCATGAAAGTTACGTTTCATCTAGTTCGTTGTTCGCGTCCATTAAAACTGCCGAATTTGTTGTCTGCTATATATTCACGCCTTCTTTTATGCTGAAAAGGCAGCAATGGGCAAACTGTTTAAACGCATCGAGAGCTATGCTATGACAGGCGAAGAGGAAGAATTACCGTTATGGGACGCTGTTATGGATCATGCAGGAATCTGTTATGGATCATATATGTACCGCATTTGCCACAGAAATCACGAACGTAGGAAAAATCACGGAAGTAGCAATAGCAGTAGCAGAAATCACAGAAGTTAGCAGTCTGAGTCACGGAAATCGCAGTTTGAGTGCGTACAGACAGCGCCGGCGCAAGCCCAAATACCGCCCCGTGCGAGCTGCTAAATTGCCGCCCCCCCCCCCCCCATGTATTTTTTCTTTCTTTTAACGTTTGTGGAATTTTATTTTAACAAATCAGTAGGAAATGTCAGCAATCAATCGCAAATTTAGTTTTTACTTTTCAGATATACCTAGGTTTCGGCCACTGAGTTTTTGAAGGAACAGATCATAATAAAAATAAATATTCCTATCGTGCAATCGTAAATGAAAAAAATTCTAACTTACGAATAACGTGCATGCGCATTACTAATTCAGGGCCGGATCTAGAGGGGGACAAAGGGGGCAGTTGCCCTGGGCGGCAGAATTTAGAGGGCGGCAAATTTTGGCCGACTCTTTTTACAGAATGTATCTTTCTGGTATAATTCAATAAAATTAACTGACACAAAATTATTAAAATTAAAATGACTGCAAGAAATACCGAAATCATTTAATAAAACTAAAATTCCTGGTTGCTGACTTCAGTGTTGCCCTGTCACAGGTACTTCAGCCAATCAAACTTTAAAAATCTACTAGATATTAGCCAGAATGAGGCAGATGTTTGCGTTATTGCATAAGTAAATGCACAATGTTTATTAATTTGCATATATTTCCTTTTTCAGATAAATGAATATTCATATTTCATATCAAGGTAATATTTGTAGAACAGGTGAATTTGAATAACGTTCCAGTCCTTACAATATAATTAAAAAAAGTAATTCAGGTGTGCACACTTCTTATTGAAAGTCAAAAGCATTAAGAATTTAGAGTCCTCTCTCGGTAGCGGTGGAATTGATAGACATGTACACAGGATACTCTGTAAATCACATTTAACTGCCTGACAGAGGAGTCATCGGACCACTTTTATACTATTTATCTCCCATTCCATTCTCGAATAGTGCGCGGGAAGAAAGAACATCTGAATCTCTCTGTTCGAACTCTGATTTCACGTATTTATTCAGATGATCTTTTCTACTTATGTAAGTGGGAAGCAACAATATATTTTCGCATTCGGAGGAGAAAGTTGATGATTGTAGTTTCGTAAGTAGCCCACGTCGCAGCGATAAACGCCTTTGTTCTAATGATTCCCATCCCAGATCCTGTATCATTTCCATGACGCTGTCTCCCCTGTATCACGACAATACAAAACAAGCTGACCTTCTTTCTACTCTTCCGATGTCCTCCGACAAACCCACCTGATAAGTATCGCACACTGGGCAGCAAGACCAGATAAAACAGGAGGAATCTCACTGTATTATTGATGCTGTCCTTTTTCTAGCTAAGCAAGGAAGTCCTTTTAGAGGATCAAAATGGTGAGTTTGGTGATCCACATAGCGGCAAATTTCTAAATACAATTGATCTCATAACATACTATAGTGTCCCCCTTTGTTTGCGTATTGAACGCCACAAGAAAGGCCAGATTATCTATTTTTACAAAAATATACAAGATGAGTTCCGTGACTTGACTGCTGACAAAAATAAAACAAAATATGATTAAAGAGATTTTAGCTGCTAAATACTTTTCACTGATGTCTGACTGCACTCCAGATATCAGCCGCAATGCGCAGATGACACAAGTAAATCGAATGTCAAGTCGAATGACACAGAAGTTGTGGAAAGTCTTACTGACTTTTTTACAGTTAAAGACAAAACAGGAGAAGGCCTTAGTAAAGAGATACTGCAAAAATTGGAAGTACTGCAGGGAGCAGTCTCATGACAATGGGGCAAACAGGGCTGGAAAGTACAAAGGGGTCCAGTCAAGAATACTTCAGAAGAATGACCTGGCCTATATCGTACCATGTGCTGCTCACTCTTTAAATTTAGTAGGAGCAAATTCAGCATTCAACAAGACTAGGTGATCTGCAAGAGTAGATCCGGTTGAAGCTATTTACAAGCATTTTCATAAAGTTTTGAAGGCCCTGGAAGAAACTGAAAGTTATAAATTGTCAACACCAGAAACAAAATCAGAGACAAGATCTATTTTTTAAAAAAAATGAATAAATAAAATGTGAAAACTCAAATTCATTACTTTAACTTATTTCTGGAATGCAATATTAAAATAAATTGCTCATGTTAATCAGTTTCTGCGAAGTTAATACAACTTTACAATTGATAAAGCTGTTCGAAACATTCAAAGACTTTTGGGCTTTCTCAAAACTTTCCGGTATTCTTGTACCTCTGAAGCTATTTCTGAGGCCAAAGTGGTAGCAGAAGATAATGGGGTATCAACGGTATTCTCCGAAAAAAGGATTCGAAGAAAAAAGAAAATGGCCGATGAGCTTTGTGAGGATGAAGTACCCAACTTTCACAGAAAAAATAAGGAATAATTGACAGAGCTTAGCACCAGGTTTACCGCACTTGAGATAATTGGTGCAAAAATTAGTTTTCTGTGGTGTGTGCAAATTCGAGAAATGGAAGTGGAGGACTTGAAGGCCAGAGCAGCGGAACTGGCAGAAGATCTTAGCGAGGAAAAACTTGAAGTTGAAAGTTTCAGACATACGCTGGCAGTAGACAGAGCCTTGCAAGATTCCACTGCATCATCAACATTAAATTTAATTTATAAAAATAAATTGGTAGAGGGGTATCCCAACCTTACTACAGCGTTAAAATATATCTTACCATTCTAGTTTCTGTTTCGTCTGGAGAAAGAAGTTTCAGAAAGTTGAGACTAATTAAATACACTTGAGGAGCACGACTGCTTAACAAATCTGAGTATAATATCCATAGAGCACAAACGAGCTGCTTCTCTAAACTATGATGTTATCAAAACAGTTTTGCAGCAAAAAAAGCTCGAAAAGCGAAATTTTGGATTGATTTTTGTACGATGAGTAATCTTGTAATATTTTTGTATGTATTAAAATTGTTCTGTCTTCCTTTGATCTTAATTGAGTCAATAAAATAAGTTCATGTTGTGAGATTGTGACATTTATTTAGAAATATGTAACCCAATTAGCGTCAAAAAGTCTATTCTTACAGGGGGGAGTGAAAGAAGGGGCGGCAAATTTAAGCTTGCCCCCCTTAGCAAATCTCCTACATCCGGCCCTGACTAATTGTACGTTATATGAAAAGCACTTACCTATTGAATGCCAAGTTGCAAGAAATTCGAACGCACCAATTATTGTGTTCTTACGAAAAGCAAGGAAAGTGCTTCTGACCAATCTTGACTCCCTCGGCCGACTACCGAAACGAATTCTACAGTTTTCGTTGTACAGCACGCAACAATACCTATTGCCTGGAAATGCGAAGTGGTGACACGGCAGTGCCAGGAACTAGGTCACATGACGAGGTACAGCGAAGCTATGGTTAAACTAGTTCCCAAGAAGAAGAAACAACGAACTCACAGTAAGTATGTGACCGATGATGTGGATAAATGTATTATCAGGCAGCAATTTCTATGGCATTACGAACAATAGAAAGAAATATGAACTTTGCAAAAACTGCACAAATTTCGTCAAACAGAAGTGAGCTTCAAAGCTAACAAGGTAACCCTTACAAGCAACGTTTTCTCTATGGATTTTCGTTTTAGAAGGTGTCAAAATTAACGTTTTGATTTTGTGCGGACGAGAGGGCATTGTTGCTAAAAGACCACAGGTTTTCATCAGAATCAAAGCGACCAGTAGTAGACCTAGATGAAACATGCATTCACATTCGCACGCATTATACAGTAAATAAATGTTGGCAAACTGATAGTGTGCGAGTAGTATTGTCAAACAAAAGTGCCGGTCAGAGTTTGTCGTTCATGTAGGCGGAGACAGGTGTTTCATGGCTCAAAAACCAAAACGTAGGACTGTCACTCAGAAACGGATAGCAAAAATTTTCAAAAATGCCTCGAAACCCTAGTTATGCCAGGCATACTACCAATGTATTTATCCCTTGTAATTACTCGCAGCGTATTTGTCCATTCGGAATACGTCTAGGCATTGTAAGTGTTCGACATGTTTGACTGTAGTAATCTGTGACCATTTCTTTTATATAATGTGGGAAGAATAAAACACTCGGAAACTGCCATTGAATGACTTAGCAAAACTGCTTCAGGCTTAACATGTAACCGCAGAATCGAACATTGCATTTGAATTTCTAAATTAGATTTCGTCTTTTGAAAAATTAGTTGTGAGTAAACGCACGCCGCTTAACAGGCTGCCAGCGCTCCACTCATAACAATACTAGCCTCTGTACGCCAGCCTGCTCCCCCTCTCTGTTCCTCCGGCGTAAACACGGCGGTGTTGTCACAGTGGCGAGGAATCCTCCCTCCCCTTATTAACAGGGGCGGCCGGCAGGTAGTCGAGGCACCATGCCACAGTTCCCGAAGCCGCTCCTTCAAAGGTTTGGTTTCGAATCCTCTCTTGAGCATAAATGTTTGTCCAAAAAAAAAAAAAAAAAAAAAAAAAAAAAAAAAAAAAAAAAAAAAAAAAAAAAAAATTGCCGCCCCGCCTCCCCCCTTTTTTTACAAACCGATTGTCGAATATTATTTAAACAAATCTGTAGGGAATACCAGCAGTCAATCGAAATTTTTGTTTTTACTTTTCCGATCTACCTAAGTTTCTGCCAATGAGTGGCCAGTCTCAAAGTTTTTAATATGTGCTTCCATCTAACCGTCATGTTTACAATTACGTTCGCCGGCCGCGGTGGCCGAGCGGTCTGCAGCGTGCCAGTCACGGTCTGCACGGCCGCTGCGGTCGGGGTTCGAATGCCCCCTCGGTCATGGATGTTTGTGCCGTCTTTAGTATAAGTTAGTTCATATGTAGTTTGTAAGTCTAGGGACTGATGACAGCGTAGTAAGTCCTCTAAGCTCTACAAACAATTGAACATTTTACATTTACGTTCAGCATGACGGTATATATGTTAACATAACTCAAAGCATTGAGAAGAGCCACACTGTGCCCGAAATCTATCAAGATCTGGAAAATAAAAACAAAAATTATGACTGATTGGTGACATTCTCTTCAGATTTGTACAAAACAGTCGCTGGGCACCAGCTCAAAAATGGAGTCAAACCTAATTGAAGAAATCTAGTCAATTTTAATAAGCCTTGTGAATTTACAAAAATGTTCAAATGTGTGTGAAATCTTATATTACTGTAGGATACACTGTTCAGGAGTTGAAGTCATTAGATTTGACCCACGTGAAATTGCATTTCAGACCGAATTTCACTACAGACGCAGGTGAAACGGTCAAAGAATGGGGCGGAAGACAACGGAGAGAGGAAGAATAAGGAGATGGAGTAACATGTAATGCAACAAATACACACCCGGGCATCGACGGTTACTAATGCTAGTCGAAATATATTAACTCACTGCATTGTGGTGGTTCATTTCAATGAACTGATACTGACACCTGTCGTAATTTCCAGGTGTCAGTTATTTCGTTTCTGATTATGGAATAAGGGGCAACATATTAGTCATTGCTTTATGAAGTCACTTTTCTGCGCTTTATTTTCATTCTAGCTATTGAGACGACGCGTGCTTATTTGCCGACTTGCCAATTTTTGAAGTAACAGATCATAAGAAAAATAAATTTTCGTATTTTGCAATCTGGAAGGATACAAATTCTAATCTATGAGTAACATGCACTACAATACTAATTGTACGTTATGTGAAAAGCACTTACCTATTACATCTCAAGTTGCAAGAAATTAGGACGCACCATTTCTTCTGTTCTTACGAAATGCAATGAAAGTGCTTCTGATTAATCTTGACTCCCTCGGCCATCTACCGAAACGAATTCTGTAGTTTTCGTTGTAGAGAACGCAACAATGAACAATACCTATCGTCTGGAAAGGCGAAGTGGTGACGCGGCAGTGCCAGAAACTAGGTCACGTGACGAGGTACAGTGAGGCTACGGTTAAACTAGCGCCTAAGAAGAAGAAGAAGAAGCAGAAGCAAGAAGCTCACAATAAGTATGTGGCCGATGATATGGACAAATGTATTATCTGGCAGTAATTTGTATGGCATTACGAACAGTAGAAAGAAATACGAATTTTGCGAAAACTGCACCAATTTTGTAAAACAGAAATGAGCTTAAAAAACTAGCAAGGAAACCGTTAGAAACAATGTTCTGTCTATGGATTTTCGTTTTACAAGGTGTCAAAATTAACGTTTTGTTTTGTGCGGACGAGAGGGCATTGTTGCTAAAAGACCATACTTTCTCAGGTTTTCATCAGAATTAAAGCGACCAGTAGTTTACTTAGATGAAACGTGGATTCACACGCATTACACAGTAAATAAATGTTGGCAAAGTGATTGTGTGAGAGTATTATAAAACGGCCGGTCAGAGTTTGTTGTTCATGCAGGCGGAGACAGGTGTTTCATGGCTCAAATCCAAAACGTCCGACTATCACTCAGAAACGGATAGCAAAAATGTTCAAAAATACGTCGAAACCCAACTTATGCCAGGCTTACTACTAATGTCTTTATCCGGTGTAATTACTCGCAGCGTTTTTACTCATTAGGAATACTTCTAGCTATTGTGGGTGTTGACATGTTTGACTGTAGTAATGTTCGAAAATTTTTTCCATAATGCGGAAACGGCTCGAGCACAAAATGTTTGAATAGAGCAACAAATTAGCACAAAGTTCTGGTATAAATGTTTTTTTGATTTTTTATGGTGGGGGTGCTAGCTTAATTTCGGTAGAATACTGGCGTGTACGCCAGACTGCTTCCTCCTCTCTGTTACTCCGGCGTAAACACGACGGTGCTGCCACAGTGACGAGCAAGAAATTAGTCCTCCTCCCTCCCTTTGTTTAACAGGGCGGCCGGCAGGTAGTCGAGGCGCTGTGCCACAGTTCCCGAAGCCGCTCCCTCCGAGGTTTGGTTTCGAATCCCCTCGTAGGCATGAATGTTGAATTTGTCCTAAAAAATAAAAAAAAAAATAAGGGTGGGCGGCAGATTTTCCGCCCCTCGGAAAGTGCCGCCCCGTGCGGCCGCACGTTTCGCACGTGCCTTGCGCCGGCCCTGCAGATACATGTTAAGGATCTGTAAAGTTGCAACTGTAAATCTTGGCAAATGGCAATTAAGAATTGCAGAAACCTAAGGCTACAGCCACACTTGCTTTTTTTTTTTTTTTTTTTTTTTTTTTTTTTAAGCTGGACGCTCAGCGTCTAAAGAAGCAGCTTTAAAAGGCGGCAAGTGGTGGCCACATTCGACCGCGTATATACTGTACAGCGGCTTCTTACAGGCGCCCTACCGACCAAAGACGTGGATGTGGCCACATTTGGCTCAGTAGCGTTTAAGACCTGCATGGGTGACATCGCAGCATTGAGAAATAAATGTATTAAGTAAACAGTCTGCAACAATAATATGTGCTGCATTGTTACTGATTCGACGTAGACAAAAAAGACGTATTTGGATTCATCCAATAATTGAAGACAGATCAGAGAGGGGAAAATTTACTCTGATACACAACAAACTTAAAGAAAACCCTGAAAAGTTTTTTGACTACTATAGGATGTCTATTAAGTCATACGAAACTCTGCTGTCTAATGTATCGAGTGTTATTACTGGAAGAAATACTCAATTACGTGATTGTATAAGGGCTGAAGAAAAACTATGAGTTACTCTGAGGTAAGTGAAGTTTTATTACTTATTTTATTATTTGTTTACATTGCATAAAATTACAGGGTTGAATCTTCAGATTTTTCCTCGAAGATCATTCATTGTAGGTGTGCTGCTTGTAGACTGAGATGACTGTTGGTCACATTCTGATGTAATTCTAGACGGCTGTGCATGTGTGTAGGACTGAACCAACTGTAAATATTTCAATTGAAAATCCATCTTGTCAGCCGGGCTAAAGTTCTTAATAAGGGGCATTTGCGAAAGTAAGAACATTCCATCTGGGTCATTAGTTCTAGGTTCCTTTGTGTGTGATTGTTGCAAACTCGTTTCCAAAACGCCCAACAACTTTTTCTCAAACTCGTCCTGTTTACGTTTTTTTCGGAAATGGACTTTTTTTCTCCCTTTCCGCTGCGCGAGCTTGGGGAGAGGCTTTGGATGTAATATGTTGTATTTCAGGTGTCGTGGTTGCTTCTTCTTGTGCAGTGTTGTCAGCGTCTTGCGTACTTTCTGTTAGATCGACAGCCATATTCCCAGATGTCCTGCGGTAAAAAGAGAAAACCGTAATTGTCCACATAAAAAATTTATAATTTGTGGCCATGCATGGCTCAGTCTTGAACATGAGAACGCATAGACATTATAAATATGGAATACTCACTCTCTTTCTACACATAAAGATTGGAGAAATGACAACTGTTTGTGATAAATGTAATGTTTCCTGGGTTTTGATGAATCTCCACTTTTGTCATCGTGCATTTTCAAATTTTTGTAGTAGCAATCCTTTATGCTTTTCCACTTTTTTGCACATCCTTCCCTAAATCTATATCTATAAATGTGAATGTCTGTTCGGTGTTCATTTATCACGTCTGAACCACAAGACATAATCAGCTAAAGTTTTGTAGAGTTACTAATGTCTACTCGGGGAAGGCTTTAGGCACGGTTTTATAGCGATTGGATATCTACAGGTATATATATAATGTGAATGACTGTTCAGTGTACGCTAATCACATCCGAACGACAAGACGCTGATACTTAAATCTTTGTACAGTTACTAATTTATACCCGAGGAAGGTTTTAGGCACGGTTTTATTGCGATCTGATAGATATTTAGTAATTTGAAGAATATAACGCGAAATGCAGAACAATAATTACCCTTTGAAAATGGTTTTATTGGTTGTATTGTTGCTTGAGGTCATACTTCCCTGTATTGGTGTGGGTGTGGGGTGTTAGTGATGTGAAGCCCATGCTAGTTTTTTTTATTATTATTATTTTTTATAGCTATACTTTTTAATGATATAATGTCAACAATAAGAAGCTTCATCTCAGTAAAATAAAAGGTGCTTCATTAATATTTATCCTCTGAATATGAACAGCAAAATTGATAAAAAATATCATGGAGTGTCTACTTAAAATTATTTAACTTATCTGTACATTAATCTTGCTCCCACCTCCCCCCAATACCCTCCGCCTCCCACATATACAGCGAAAATATATGCTATATTCACCAGTGTCCTGTGGAATACTACTTATATGAATAATGTACCCATAGATAATTGGCTCATAGAAGTAGTATTCCACAGGACACTGGTGAATATAGCATATATTTTCGTAATGTACCCATAGATAATTGGCAAGAATCACAAAAGAAGGTTGTATACATGGAAGAGACCAGGAGACACCGGGAGATACCAGATAGATTTTTAATGGTAAGACATAGATTTCGGAACCAGGTTTTGAAGTGTAGGACATACCCAGGGGCAGACATAGACTCTGATCATAACTTGTTGGTTATGAACTGTAGGCTGAAACTGAAAAAACTACAGAAAGGTAGGAAAATAAGGAGATGGGACCTAGATGAATTGAAGGAACCTGAAGTTCTTAAGAATTTCAGAGGGAGCTTCAGGCAACAATTGACAGAAACAGGGGAAAATAAAACAGTTGAGGAGGAATGGGTAAAATTGAGAGATGAAATAGTGAAGGCAGCAGAGGACAAAATAGGTAGGAAGGCAAGACCTACAAAGAATCCTTGGATATCACAGGAGATACTAAATTTAATCGATGAAAGGAGAAAGTATAAAAATGCAGTAAATGAAACAGGCAAAATGGAGTACAGACGACTAAGAAATGAGATTGACAGGAAGTGCAAAATGGCTAAGCAGGAATGGCTAGAAGGCAAATGCAAGGATGTAGCAGAATGTATAAATAGGGGAAAAATAGATACAGCCTACCGGAAAATAAAAGAAACATTTGGCGATAAGAAAAACAGCTCTATGAATATCAAGGACTCTGATGGAAAACCAGTTCTCAGCAAAGAAGGGAAAGCTGAAAGGTGGAAAGAGTATATAGAGGGGCTCTACAAAGGAAATGAACTTAGAAACGATGTTGTAGGAAGGGAAGAGGAAGTAGATCAAGATGAAATAGGAGATAGTATACTGAGAGATGAATTTGACAGAGCCCTGAAAGACCTAGGTAGGAATAAGGCCCCAGGAATAGATGACATACCCTCAGAGCTACTAAAGTCTCTGGGAGAGCCAGCCATGACAAGATTATTTGAACTGGTGTGTAGGATGTATGAGACAGGCGAAATGCCCTCAGACTTTAAGAAAAATGTAATAATCCCCATTCCAAAGAAATCAGGCGCAGACAGGTGTGAAAATTACAGAACCATCAGTTTGATAAGTCATGGTTGCAAAATTTTAACACGAATTATCTACAGGAGAATGGAAAAGCTGGTAGAAGCTGACCTCGGGGAAGATCAGTTTGGATTCAGGAGGAAAGTAGGAACCCGGGAGGCAATACTCACTTTACGTCTTATCTTAGAAGATAGATTAAGGAAAGGCAAACCTACATTTTTAGCCTTTGTAGATTTGGAGAAAGCGTTTGACAATGTTGACTGGAATACACTCTTTCAAATTCTGAAGTCAGCAGGGGTAAAATACAGGGAAAGGAGAGTTTTTTACAGCTTGTACAAAAGCCAGACCGCAGTTATTAGACTCGAAGGGCATGAAAGGGAAGCATCAGTTGGGAAGGGAGTAAGACAGGGTTGTAGCCTTTCTCCGATGCTATTCAATTTGTACATCGAGCAGGCGGTGAAGGAAAGCAAGGAAAAATTTGGAATAGGGATTAAAGTTCAGGGGGAAGAAATAAAAACATTGCGCTTTGCCGATGACATTGTAATTCTGTCAGAGACAGGAAAGGACCTGGAAGAGCAATTGAACGGAATGGACAGCATGTTAAAGAGTGCATATAAAATGAACATTAACAAGAGCAAAACAAAAACAATGGAATGCGGTCTTAGAAAATCAGGCGATGCTGAAGGAATTAGATTAGGTGACGAAACATTGAAGGTGGTAGATGAGTTTTGTTACTTGGGTAGTAAAATAACATGCGATGGTCGCAGTACAGAGGATATAAAATGCAGAATGGCAATGGGCAGAAAAGCATTTTTGAAAAAGAGAAATTTGCTAACATCGAATATTAACTTAAGGGTAAGGAAGTCTTTTCTGAAGGCATTTGTGTGGAGTGTTGCCTTGTACGGGAGTGAAACATGGATGATAAGCAGTGCGGACAGGAAGAGAATAGAGGCTTTTGAAATGTGGTGTTACAGAAGAATCCTGAAGATTAGGTGGGTAGATCGCATAACTAATGAAGAGGTACTGAACAGAATTGGTGAGAAAAGGAATTTTTGGCATACCTTGACTAAAAGAAGGGATCGCTTGGTAGGACACATTCTTAGACATCGGGGAATCGTAAATTTAGCATTGGAGGGAAGTGTGTGGGGTAAAAATCGCAGAGGGAGACCAAGAGATGCGTATAGTAAGCAGAATCAAGTGGATGTGGGTTGCCGTTCTTATAAGGCGATGAAAAGGCTTGCTCAGGATAGAGTAGGGTGGAGAGCTGCATCAAACCAGTCTCCGGACTGAAGACCATAACAACAACAACAACAGATAATTGGCCAGTGATATATTGGCTGAAGCATATGCACAATGCTAGTCATTGGCACATGGAACAAGATAGCTAATGCTGATGTAGTGTATCTAGAGGTAGCGGTGTGTGTGAGCGGCAACGAGTTGTAGGTTCGGCATTGACGAAGTCGATGAGATGTTGACGGCGGTGGATGGCTCATGCTGGGCTTCTTGACAGGTGGGTGGAGCCCTGTGGAATGATGACGAGCACCTCGGTGGGAGGCAGGAGGAAAGTGCAAACAGCTAACGAGATGACTGTGTCGGGAAGGGGGATGTATTTTAGCAGCTGCCACTCATTACCAGAAGAAGGGAGTGACGGGGAAAGATGCAGAAGAAGTCGGGCAGAGAATGAAGACTGAGAGAACAAAAAGAATGATAGAAATGTCAGTAGCAAGGGGATGGGGGACAGGCATAACATTCGAGGGCAGGGGAAGAGGGGAGCAGGGGATGGCAGATGGGGGAAGGAGTGGCAAGAGGAGGGTTGGAGGGAGAGACTGCTGGTGGAGGGGGAGAGGTGGCAGAGTGTAGCAGAGGTGGAGGGAAAACGGTCTAGATGCAAGCAGGTTTTACCCTATTGATTGAGACAGTGACAGGTGCATTGTTCACAGAAAAATGAAGGTATTATCACCCGTCTTCAGGACCTGGTGAGGGCCGGAATACAGAGGGATAGACTGTGTTGGCACATTGAAAGATGTGTATACGTTGCCAGTGCTTTTGGAACACGAGGAGAGGGAGGGGAGTGACTGGATGGGGGAGGGGGAGAAAATTTTGAGTAGTAAAGGCAGATGCATTTGACGAAGGATGGGAGATCAGAGGGAAGAGTAGGAGGAGGAGGGAAGGGGTGGACAAGTTTGCCGGGAAGAGATACAGTTTGTCCGTAGACAAACTCCGTGCCAGTGCCCTTCAGGTTTAGTTTGTAAGTGGAGCATTGACCAAGTAGGACCAAGGAGTCTCACTACTCAAATCAGTCTGAAATTAACTTGGTGGAGGCCTTGATGCCAGGATGAGCAAGATTATGCAGTTTATAACAGATCTCGCACTTGACACTCCAAGGAATGTAGGGGCAGAGACTGCCTGCAGACTCATTGCACTGAACCTCGCCTGGTCATCAGGGAAGGTGGTGTGGATAGGTCGCAAAGAAAAGGGAGAGGCCTGAATGAGTTGCATTGTGTCGTCATCAGATGCCTGAAAAGTGGTGAGCTGGCAGAGATCTAAGAGAGACAAAATGGCATCAATGCACGAGAGGAAACCAGCCATGACATTGTCTGCACCCTTGATGTAGTAGTGATGAATTGAGAAATGTACTCATAATAGTGGCACCGACAGCTAGGGTGTCCACCAGAGGGTTAGCGATGGCAGCCGCAAGGGGCTTATGGTCATTGAGAATGTAAAAAGAACAGCCCTCGGTGACAGAGTGGAAATGCTTGGTAGCTTCATAGACGGCCAAGAGTTCTCTATAGAAGGCGTATTTCTTTTCAGCATCGTTGAGATTTTTTTTTAGAAGAATTGCAGCAGAGACCTGACACCATCGAGGGATTGGCTCACTCGCATCTGTGGTAATAAAAAGTTCAGCATCAGGATGAGGGTGAGCGATAGTGACAGCTTGAGTGAGTAGGTCTTTTAGAGCAGAGAATGCAGACGACATAGCGTCTTTTTGGGAACAGGTCGATCACAAACTAGGTGTGTTTGCCAGTTAAGGCATTCGTGAGTGGAGCTTGAAGCTCAGCAGTGCTGGGCAAGTGTCATCAGCAATAATTAATGGTTCCAAGGAAATGAGATAATTCTTTGAAGGCTGAAGGAGGCGGCAGGTTCCTGACGTAATCAACCTTTTCAGGAGAGGGGTTATCCCATCGGCAGGAACCATGAAACTAAGGAAAAGCACTGCGCATTGATGTAGTTGGCATTGGTGTCATTTGTTGCCAACTGCAGCTAATGTGTCAAGAAGGATTTGTAAATGTTTCTTAGTCTCCTTGATAGATTTACTGAAGCATGCTTACAGTCCACAACTGAGAACACTTCCGTGCCTGCCAGAGTTTGCATGAAATCTACAGTGTTCAGAATAGGGTACAGTAATTGTCCATGAGGGTGTGAGCAATAAGCTTATGGTAATTGCCACACATTCACCAAGAGCCGTCTTGCTTGGGCACCAAATGAATGGGAGATGATCAGCTGTTGGATGAGGTTTAATGACACCTGTCTTTAAAAGGTCTGCAATTCGTTCTTCAATGGCCACCAATTTCTCTGGGCTAAGATGGTGCAGTTTGCTAGAGTTGGGAGGCCCGTCCGCAAGACAGAGTTAATGAACCATGCCATTACTGACTACAGAGACACTGTGGTAGGCAGCGGGAAAGCTTTGTTTACATTGTTGAAAATAAAACATGGAATACCGTAGGGAGCGGTTCTTGGACCCTTTCCTTTATTGTTCATATGAATGATTTTTCAGATCACCTACTGTGTGAGAATGTATTATATGCTGATAACAACAGCTTAAAACTTACAAAATGTGAAAGCAAAACTAAGAAAATAATTCAGATGACCAATCACAGGTGTCTAGACAACCAACTATCCACAAAACAAAAACAGAAAAACTTCATTTAAATCTCAGAGCAGCAAAATCTGAAAATAAGAATGTGAAATTACTTGGCTTTGTGATTGATAAAAGATTGTCATGGGAGGGAAACATATCTTATTTACGCAACAAACTAGCAAAACTAATACACTACTCGCCATTAAAACTGCTACACCAAGAAGAAATGCAGATGATAAATGGATATTCATTGGACAAATATATTATACTAGAACTGACATGTGATTACATTTTCATGCAATTTGGGTGCATAGATCCCGAGAAATCAGTACCCAGAACAACCACCTCTGACCGTAATAACGGCCTTGATATGCATGGGCATTGAGTCAAAGAGAGCTTGGATGGCATGTACAGGTACAGATGCCCATGCAGCTTCAACAAGATACCACAGTTCATCAAGAGTAGTGACACATTTTGTTACAAGCCAGTTGCTTGGCCACCACTGACCAGACATTTTCAATTGGTGAGAGATCTGGAGAATGTGCTGCCCAGGGCAACAGTCAAACATTTTCTATATGCAGAAAGGCCTGTGCAACATGCGGTCGTGCATTATCCTGCTGAAATGTAGGGTTTCGCAGGGATCGGATGAAGGGTAGAGCCACAGGTTGTAACTAATCTGAAATGTGCCGTTGATGAGAACAACAGGTGACCGAGACATGTAACCAATGCCACCCCCTACCATCACACCAGGTGATACGCCAGTATGGCGATGATGAATACACGCTTCCAATGTGCGTTCACCACGATGTCACCAAGCATGGATGCGACCATCATAATGCTGTAAACATAACCTGGATTCATCCGAAAAAATTACATTTTGTCATTTGTGCACCCAGGTTCGTCGTTGCGTACACCATCACAGGCACTCCTGTCTGTGATGCAGTGTCAACAGTAACTGCAGCCATGGTCTCTGAGTCCATGCTGTTGCAAACATCATCGAACTGTTCGTGCAGATGGTTGTTGTCTTGCAAACGTCTGCTGACTCAGTGATCGACACTTGGCTGCACAATCCTTTACAGCCATGTGGATAAGATGCCTGTCAACTCAACTGCTAGTGATATGAGGCCATTGGGATCCATCAGGGCATTCCGTATTGCCCTCCTGAACCTGATTCCATATTCTGCTAACAGTCATTGGATCGCGACCAACGTGAGCAGCAATGTCACGATACGGTAAACCACAATTGTGATGGGCTACAATATGACCTTTATCAAAGTTGGAAACGTGATGGTATGCATTTCTCCTCCTTACTCGATGCATCACAACAACGTTTCACCAGGCAATGCTGCTCAATTGCTGTTTGTGTATGAGAAATCGGTTGGAAACTTTACTCATGTCAGCATGTTGCAGGTGTCACTACCAGTGCCAACCTTGTGTGAATGCTCTGAAAAGCTAATCATTTGCATACCACAGCATCTTCTTCCTGTCATTTAAATTTTGCATCTGTAGCATGCCATCTTCGTGGTGTAGCCATTTTAATGACCAGGAGTGTATTTTTGGTACATAAATTAAAGCACAATGTCAGTAAGGACCTTCTACTTCACCCTTATGAATTATTCCACTTCCACCTGCAATATAAGATACTTTTTTGGAGAAATGAACCAGTGGCAGAAGAAAGCCATTATGTGTATTCAAGGTTTACCCCCCAGAGAGACTTGCAGAAATAAGTTCAGATTGCTTAATATAATGACAGTTCCCGGCCTATACACATATAATTCACTAATCCAATCCAAAGACAATTTAAACAAACTCAAACTAAGAAATAATGTTCACTCACACAATAAATGGAATAGCCACATGATAGATATGCCATAATCTAAACTGTCTCTCACACACAACAGCAATCAACACAATGGGTCTAACATTCTTCATCAAACAACCAAACTCTGCACATGTCAGTCCCTTGCAAAAGTTAAAAAAGTCTTAGATACTTGGCTAAAAGGGTATGAATATTATGCAATTGACTAATTCATGGATAGTGATTTTCAAGATTTGTGGTATGAGTAACTGTATGAAAAAGTAAAATTATATTTAATAATTGTAAGCACATATACAAATTTCATATGAATAATTTTATCCCACATTGTTTCAAGTAGTCATAAATAATGGTTAAATGAGTCTGTATGTGATTAATATGTAAATATCTGTAATCAGTATGCCATTATTTTTAAGCAAGACAAACATGTAAACAAGTGTTTCACTAAATACATATTTATTACTTTTTTATTACTATTTCTATGTCGTTTACCAGTCATGACTGTACAGACTGTGTCAAGATTATATACATACATATACATATAAAAGAAAAAAGTTTACATATACAACATAAACATTATCATTTTGTCCAGTCACTTTCATTACTGTTGAAAAATTCACCAATTGAGTATAGTGGGTGCTCTTTCAGGTCCTGTGCAATTTCCTTTTGAATGGTTCTGGTGGCAGGGATTGCACTTCTTTTGGCAGCGAGTTAAACATTTTCAGTGCAGCCATTGCTGTCTTGTGTTCCAGTCAGACGACAGCTTGGTATTTCATTGCTCCTCTTGTTACGGGTGTAATGGTTATGTATATCTTGCCTCATGCTGAACTCCCCTTGGTTTTCTTTTATGCTGATGAGGCATAAGAACACATACTGGCTGAAGATCGTCATAATACCTAACCGTTTGAATATTGTGTGAATAAGTGTACAATAATCCTGCATTTTAGGTACTTGGCTTATACTGTGCAAATTATTGTTACTTGCAAAGTTGATAACAATAAACATTCTATATTTATTGGAAATTCAATAATTTAAATATTTTTGTGATTAAAACTTGATCTGCATAAAATAAAACAGAGCCCTGAGTATCACAATGTTGAAATTTTTTTCGTGTTTTAATGGTTCCATAGTCAATATTCTTTATAAAGTCATAGGCCTTACTATGGTTGCAAAACTTAAAATAATGGATATTGCTATGAATGATAGACAGCAGTATGAATAACAGCTAATGTGTAGTATGTGGTGAAATGCTGTAGTCAGTCTTTCTCCATGTTGTATTAAGTAATGTCAGTGTGGTAACTACAGATTTCATTGTGCATTCTAGGGCTTATTGTGATTAACTTCCTGTGTATTAATCATAGAACACATTTTATGACACCTCAAGAGTATCCATGTTAAAACAATGTTAATATTAAGAATTTGGCAGATGTTACTCTCATTTCTGGTTGCATGTCTCTGTTTGGTAATCTTTACAGAGCATCAGCATTTGCAATGAATGTTTAATTACGCTTGACTATTGATTACTACAGCAGACTGTTGTATGCAGTACTTAGCACTGCATTTTAATCATATTATGCTTCTCCATTTTATGCCATATTTGTAACATGTGATATGAAAATTAAGTATCTTGTATTTTCTCTTGTTATGGTAAGTTAATAAACATAACAAACTTTCATGATTCACAATGCTGAAAAATAACATAAAAGGAGATATCATGTGGCAAACTCAGAAAGATAATGCACAGGATAGAAATGTTGTAATAGATTTTAAAAAATGGATAATACTGTGGATCAGGGATTTTTGCAATTGTACTGCACAGCATGGTTATAAATACCTTGTTTTGCATAATCAACATTGGATTGAAAGGTAAGTATAAATCATTCACATATACATATTTTATTGCATTATTGACATAAGAAACAAGCAACTATATTATGCTGAAATGATTACATAAAATATTTTAATGGAATTCTTCACTGACATTATATGTTTATGTAAGTTACTTATTATTCCAAGAAAATTGCTGAGAGTTAAATTAATTTTAGGTCAGTGACAGTTAGGGGATAATTTTAAGTACTTGCCTCATTGACTCTATTATTAACTATTCTATACTGTTTTATCTAAATTCAAATGAACATAATTTGAAAAATAAATAAATAGATAAAAATAATTGCACAAATTATTTTTTATGAAAGTGTATAAAATTATACATTGATGTTCGACAAATCTTCTACAAACCAACCTGTTAATCTGTTATGATGACCATGTTCTTTCACTTGAATTTTATAGTGATGAAAGACAGCATTACATACTGGGACCACTTTCTGCTGTGAGCAAAATTTAACGCCCAAAATATCTAGACTCAAAAGCAGTATTTCAAAGTTTTTAAAAGGTGCTCGTACTGCACAATTTTTGTGTATTAAGAAATTTGCCTTGCAATGACAACTACAGTGTGAGGCCCTTAAAACTGTTTATCTGAATATCTGGAAAAACATGAATCCATTTAAAAAATGTTGCAGTAAATTTTTTTCACCTTGAAGAGAGTCATCCATTAACATAAAGCTTAACCTGGGTGATTAAAGAACCTCTTTTTTATATGTAACTTTTGGATTAACCTTTTTTTTATTTCACAATAGATGGCACAATAATTGGCAAAAATTAAAATGAGTTAACATTGTTGAACAACAATATATCTCAAACAAATACACATCCAGATTAGGAAAATCAAAATAAAATATTTGATGTTTTTGTTAATGCTATCATGTGACACCTCCCACAATCAAATGAAGTACTTGCCTTGATCATGCTCTCAGTCCGTTGTCAGACTGTTCCTTGATTGTACTTCAATGATTTGGAATGTACACATATTTATGTCATTGTTTCACAATGTTAATGATTCCAGTGAGAATAGATATCATTTCATCATACTTTGCAGCTCGTAGGAATGGTGAAGGAGCTCATCGAAGGTATGTTAATCTGTTCTCTGGCGAAAATGATCCCTTTCTAATGACGTTTCACGGTATTTTCCATCTTTTTGCTGAAACTGGAAGTGTTAAACCTATAAAAAGAATCTGATGTCTATTTTTCAACCATTTTCAACTCATTTTTATTTTTTCTGATTACAGCACCATATATCATGAAATGAAAAAGAAATATTTCAAACAAAAGTTACATATTTGTTCATGGAGAATCTAAATCGGCAGTAAAAAACTGGGTTCCTATTTAAGACAATTGAAAGTGACCTTGCCCCTTCCCATCTTAGGGGGAGGGGAGATTCGGGAGTCAAGCTTTATGTTAATTGATGTTTCTCTTCAGAGTGAACAACTTTTATTGCAACTTATATTTAATCCAGCCTGTATTTTTCCAAATATCCTGAAAACAGTTTTAAGTGTCTCACCCTGTATAAAATAAAATTTTGTGCATTACTGACTTAATTAATTTGGCAGTTAAACACCAAATTAATTAATAAGTATTTAATTGAAAGAAATATCATTATATACTGCATTTATTTATTTTTCAGGGTTGTGTGGCTAAGTGTTATTGGTCTATCCATCATAACAGCTGCTTATATGGTCAATGTAGCATGGTTGTTAAGTGCACGGCATCCTACTTTAACAACACTGGAAACTGATCACTATCCAACATGGAATATTCCTTTCCCTGCCATTACCATATGCAGTTCCAATCAAGTACTTCGTTCCAGGGCTCTGGAACTGTCAACAAAAATGTAATTTTAATATCAAATCTTATTGAAAACTTTTACTTTCAGCTATAATTTAAGTAGCATTACTTACCAGTTTGTCACTTACATGTTATTAAATTCCCAAATGAAATGTGGAATTGAAAATAAGAAATTTCATCTTTGTGGCATGTATGGTGTTTTTTGAGAGAAGTGCACAGTATTCAGGCAACAAACATTCTTCCAATGTCACTAACAACTCATATTTGATACTATATTGCACATTTAACAGTACTTTATATTAAAATGTTATCAGATAGAAGGGGAAAAATTGAATGTAATGAGCAGATCAAAATGACTGACATCAAACTATAAAACTCATGTAAATATCCAAGAGCTAAGCTAAACTGAGCTGAAGATTAAATTTGTTGAATAAAATGGATATAAAAAGATCAAAATAAAGAGTAGGATATGATGTTGTTTCATTTATTCAGTGTGTTCTTTATATACCATCAAGAAGGAGAGGTTTTAGGGATATGGCACAAGTCCAACTATTTAACATGAAACAAAGAAATCAGGGAAAGTTATTTTAATCAATAACTATCACTATACTATGTTTAATGATTTTTTTATACCTGTGACATCTAAATTTGATTACATTTGTAGGAGACCTACTACTCCTCATTTTTATTATTTAATCTCTGTTTATCTATTAAGAGCAGCTTAATATGTACTTTATGTTCTAAATAAACACTGAATTGTCATGTATAAAACACAAAATTTCACTTTCTGGCTTGTTGAGTTACTACCAGAGTAAATAACTCCATTATGAAGCTTGTCCAATGAGGGGAAGTCTACATGAAAATTAGTTTTGTACTTCCTATTGTGACTGTGTACATCAAACTGCATTTGAAACGGATTTTTATTATCAGCAACAGGAACCATTAAAGAATGTTAGAATTCCAATGTCTTAAAAACCCATTTGCCAGATGTACAATTATCTACTTTTCACAGTATCCTTATTGGTCATGACTGCTGGATGAACACTTTATTTACTTAAAGTTAATTACCCCAGAAGATAAATTCATGAAAAAAACATGGATTGAAGTGTGCAAAAGATGCCAACGTACTTGTCTGTAGGTCAATACAGCCTTTAAAGTTGTAACCAGTTGTTTAGAGAGCCTTAATTAGTTTATGATCTTCCATGTACAAAATTGTTAAATTTGTTGTATTAGTGTGGTTTGAAAAGTTCTTGGAATGGAACAGAGAAAAAAGTGCTTACATCACTGAAACTTTTTTACTTTCAAATGTAGCCTCCTTGTAGATTAATGCACTTGGTCCAATGATGCTCCAGTGCCTTGATCCCATCTTGAATATGCGATTCCTCCAGGTCTGCAAAATAGTTGTCAGTTCTAGCCATCAGTTTGTGATTAAAGTGAATCTTCACCCAGCCAGAAAAATTTTCAGTTCCAGGAAGAGATGGAAGTCTAACAGAGGCATATGAGGTGAATAAGGCAGGTGTGCAACAATGCATACCTTATTTTGTGCAATTTTGCCATGGCAGTGGCATATGTGTGTGAGCATGCATTATCTTTTTCCTTGCTAAACCTGACCTTTTGTTGCATATTTATTGTTGCAATTTGTCAGGAGCTTAGCATAGTATTTGATATGTCCATGCACCATGTAATTAAAAATAGCACTGACTAGTGGTACAGACTGCCGCCTGGTGTTCCATGGGCACCACTCAAAGAACGCTCTATATGAGAAGGTGCGCACACACGGCACAACGCTTTGGTAGTTTTATGTGTGACTTCAACTGAATGTATTATATTTCTGTGGGTTAGCAGTCATCATAGCAGTTGGTGACGAGTCGGTCGTATTGCATGTGTGTTCCGTGGCCTCCATATGGACCCTGTTCTACGGGTGCAGTGTCTGATCCCTTCCTTGTTTCTCTGGGGTATTGTATGTGTGTTTCTGTCATCCTCTATGACTAGTGCAGACCCCGTGTTACTTCAGGTGCTGCAATAGCAACAGCAACTACTGCAGCAGCAGGATGAGCAGCATAAACAGCAGATTGACCTCTTAACTAAACTGTTACCTTCGTCGCACAACATTGCGGTACCGTCGGCTCCTCTTCTTTTTCTTTCCTATGATGAGGCCATGGAAGAATGGGACAAGTATGAGCATTGTTTACATCAACACTTTCAGGCTTTTGGTGCTAAAGACCCTATGTTGTGTTATGCCTTGTTTCTTTCATAGTGTTCTCCTCAGGTGTATCTACTTTTGTGTAAACTGATGCCATTGCATGATCCACCTACCCATACTTTTGACAAGATCTGTTCCTTGCTTTCTGGGTATTACTGCCAGTGGACAAAAACAGTGATATGTAGTTTGGAATTCTACTAATGTCATAAACAACCCAATCAGACATAACTGGGCCTGGGTGGCCGAATTGCAAGGGCTTATCCGTCATCATAATTTTATTTTGGCCGTTCACAAGGAATTGTATGCAGATCGCATGAGTTGGTTCATTATCCTTCGCTTGGCTCCTGACAGGAAAACTGCTACCATGCCCTTCAGCAGGATGACCCCATCCTTGGCCGATGTTTTGAAAATCGCTCAGGCTTTCCAGGTTACACGGGTGGTGGCCCACACTATCGACATATGGGGCAACGTTTCTGCCATTTAACTGCACAATTCTAATCGGCTCCCTTCTACTGATGTGGCAGGAGAGGTGGCAGCAGTTACCTCAAACTGCCCACTCCAGTCACAGGCCCGATGACAGAATAACTCAGCTCAACGGTACAGACGATGGCCTTCTCGCTCTGGTAAATGGGTGGTGCTGTTCCCATCTTGTCCTGAATGTTTTTCTAGCCATGAACATAATGATTGCCCTCATTGTTGGGCCTTATGTCAGCACTGTAGGAAAAAGGGGCATATTTCTTCAGTATGCCGCTTGACAAGGGTGCCACCCGCAAGTGATATGGCTATGGAAATTAATAACATTGTGGCACTCACACACACACTCCTGCCAAGATTTTCATTGAAGTATCTGTTCTGAACCAGTGCAGATGCAGGTAGACACGAGAGCGGTAGACACATTACTGAACTCTCAGACATATGTATATCTTGGATCACCTCCCTGCAACTGGCATCGCAGATGCTTTTGAGTTATAACCAACAATCTATTCTTGTGTTAGATCAATTCATGGCTCCAGCGACCTATCGCTTGGTGGTCCGTACAATCATGTTTGTAGTAGTGGATCAAGCCTCGACAGCCAACCTGTTTCATATGGATGCTTTTAATTTATTCCAGGGTCCTCCACTCTTTCGCGTTCTCTCTATGATTTGTTACAGAAAGGTGCCAAATTCGAGTGGTCCCCCTTGTGTGAGGCTGCCTTTTTTGTCACTTAAGAACAAATTACTTTCCGCCCCATGTTTAATGACATTCCTCCCTGGTCAGCACTTGGTTTTGGTGCCAGACACATCTCAGTACAGGGTGGGTGCTGTTCTTTTACACCGATTCCCTGATGGCTCCGAGCGTCCCATCGCATTCGCCTCCAAAATGCTTACACTGGCCCAGTCAAAGTACTCTCAAATAGAAAAAGAAGCTGTGGCAACTGTGTATGCTCTTAAGAAATTCTAGTCTTCCTGTACGGTAAAAAATTTCATCTAGCGACAGATCACAAGCCGTTGGTGTCCCTTTTCAACCCCTCGGCCCCACTACCGGACAAAGCTGCACACAGGCTTCAGCGTTGGACGTTGTTTCTTTCTCGTTTACACTATGAGATGCATTTCTGCCCTACAGTGAAGCATGCAAATGCTGACGCATTGTCCCATCTGCCAATTAGACCAGGTGTTGCTTTTGATCATGACAAACTTCTGTGCTTCCACATTGATCATGAGGCACAGCAGACAGTCGAGGGATTCCCCATCACTTCTGACCGCCTTGCTGCAGCAATGGTGTCAGATCCATTGTTGTGTCAAGAAGTGCGTTATGGTCAATATGAGTGGCTGGAGTCTCCTCCTCAATGGGCTTCGGACCCCCTCCCCAACTATTATTCCTTCCAATATCAGCTGGCGACCGAGTGCTTTTTCTTCAGCCAGCCAATTCTCCCCATGAGTAGTGATTACTAGTGCTGTCCAGCATGAGGTTCTTTGCCTCTTGCATGCAGGCCACTAAGTCATGCAGGCACTGGCGTGGCGTCATGTTTCCTGCCTTGGTGTGGACACTGACATTGTATGACTAGTAAATGCATGTAAAACATGTGCCACACAGTAGGTAGCTCCCTGTGCTTTGCTTACACCATGGCCTCAACTGGCTTCATCCTGGGAACACATACATGTGGACTATGCGGGACTCTTTTGGAACTTGTACTAGCAGCCTGATTCGTCAGATGTCAGTGCAAATCCTGAGCAAGGCACCTGAGGGGAGTCAATGCCACCCTCGTTAGAGAGTCTGTCATACACCTGGTTGTTGCCGTCTACACAATCACCTTTGGTCCCGGCCTCCCAGCCGCAGCAATCGATCACATCATCACCTATCATCTCCAATTGGAAACTGTCTCGGCAAGCAACACTTTGCAACCACCTACCACAGCCACATATAGTGGTTCAGCCTCGGCATCTGTGCAACAGTGGTAGTGATATGATAGTGGCTGTGAGCAAATGGACATTCAGTTCCTCGAAGGGGAGAAGTGTGATATGTCCGTGAGCTGCGTAATTAAAAATGGTACCAATAATAGTGCTATAGGCTACCGCCTGGTGCGCCACGGGCGCCGCACAAAGCACGCTCAATATGAGCCTACATGGCACAATGCTTTGGCAGTTTGATGTGTAACTTCAACCGAGCATGTTATGTTTTCGTGGGTTAGCAGTCAAAACAGAAGTATTCTTCAGTAATTTTTTGTCCAGTAGGGATATAATCTACAAACAGAATCCCCTTCAAATCCCAGAACAATGATGCCATGACTTTTCCTGCTGAAAGAATTGTCATTGCTTTCTTTGGTGGAAGAGAAACAGTATGTTTCCACTGCTTTGTCTGTTGTTTCGTCTCTGGGCTATAGTTTTATCTGTGATCACAAACCAATGCAAAAAATCTTGTTTGTTTCTTCTAAAACAGGCAAAAACTTGTTTCAATATTTCCATTCTCATGCATTTTTGATCCTGCATCAAGAGTCGCAGCACCCATCATGCAGATAATTTTATCATTTGAAATGTGATATACCTTTTCACATGACATCTGGCAAGTGTGAGCAATTTCATGCACTTTCAATCAGTGATCCTTCATGACCATTTTGTGTACTTTTGCAATTATTTCTGGAGTAGTGACACATCTTGGCCAACCACTGTGGGAATCATAATCTAAGCTCTCCTGACCAAATTTAAATTCATTTGTCCACTTGAAGGAGCAGAGTCCTGTGGTGTATTCTGGAAATCAGCATGAATGTCCTTTTCTTTCATACCTTTCTTTATGAAGTACTTAATCACTGCTCGAATCCTATTGTTTTTTTAAAATTATTTTTTTATCTTGCAAAATCACTACCCGAGTACAACAGAGCCAAATCACTGCCACAGTTCTCATCCAAGAGCACTTATGTGGCATGTGTTTACAGGCAATGTCCAATGGATATCATGTGGACAATTCATTGCACTAGTACTAACCTCTCATTGTGATTCCGAGAACTTTTGAAACCACCCTTGTATCTAAAAATGGTAGGTACAGTTTAGAATTGCAATAATATGAGGGTAGATAGCATCTTGCCATAAAGATGACTGCTGATTTGCAGACAGGGATGTGGAAAAGACAAACACATTCACACAGCTTAAAATTTTTGGCCACAGTCTTCATATGAAAACAAGCATGCATACATTCACATAATCACTTAATCGCAACTCATGCACACATGACCATCACGGCCACCACCTCTGGCTGCTGCAGCCTGCTGAAAATTTCTAGAAGGTAATACGGACAATTAAGCCAGGATTCCTTTCCATGAATTACCATAATCAACCTTAGCGGTCTTTTATGCATTTATTAGATCATGGCCAGTTTCGCACCATTAAAGGTATCTTTCTTAGTACATGGAGTGGAAAGACTTATTGTGATGTCCCAGTATTCATGTTGGGTGCTGGGTTTTATGCAGGCTTTCCTCATAGTTTTTAGAAGGTAGGTAAGTTTAATGTGACACCATTAAATGGACGTCTATATGGTTGAAGTCAACAGTTGGTCAAACCAAGTTGAATGCCTAAAACATTTTATTAAATTGAACGTTGGGAGCAAGTTGTATCTCCCCTGAATCTGAAGTAAAATGGGTTGTACCAATGGGTTTGCATTATATCTCATTAAAATACTTGACAAAAACCAGAAGCATTTTGTAGTCTTAAGGAGTTTTGATGTCTCAAAAGTAATAAGATTCTAAGAACCATTAGGTGTGCATTGGACATAAAAGTGCTATTGTCATTAAAAACCATAAATGGTATTCGAGTGAACAAATAGTATTTAATAAATTCAGAAGTACAATAGTCCTGAATAAGTATTTCCATCCTTAGTAAAATAGTTTGTGCAACAGCTTGACTGGACCTTAATGGTGAATCATAAGGGTAGGGTTGGGAGGGGGTGAGGGACACTCAGGGCGTGGGTGGGGGATAGAACATTCTGCACTAAATTGCAGTGCCTAGAATAGAGCAGTATAAAGGTACTGTTGGGAAGGAATGAGAGATGCAGTTGGAATATAGCAAATGTAGGGGCTTGTGGGAGGGATGGAAGCAAAATAAAGGAGAAGTGAAGGAAGGGACGAGGGCAAATGTTAAGCATGGTTCATAGGAATGATGGGTTACCTTAGTTCGAGGCCATGATGGTTACAAGACCAATGCACCTGAAGACAGCAACGATTTGTGTGTGAGTTGTACCTGAGTGATTGTGCTAGAGTATATATACTCTTTTTCTGGTTCAGGATGTGGAGGAAAATTAAAGCTGTGAGAATGTGATTGTCTTTTCTAAGTGGCTGTCTGTAGCTTAATGATCATCTTTACCTCCTTCCTTCAGAACCTCATTTCCTTCTCCCCCATCCACTTCATCTGGTCTTCCTCAACCTACCATGACACATTCCTGGATGTCAACCTGATGGCTCCATCCACACTTCAGTCCATATTAAACCTATCAACCACCAACAGTACCTACACTTTGACAGTTGCCATCCCTTCCACATCAAAAAATCCCTCCCTTACAGCCTGGCCACCTGTGGATGGCGTATCTGCAGTGACAAGAACTCCCTTTTTGAATATGCTGAGGGTCTCACAAAGGCCTTCACAGACAGAAACTACTCCACAGATCTAGTCCACAAACAGATCTCCCATGCCATATCCTCACATATCCAAAATCCTCCTCCTAACACCAGTAAACATCCAGAAAACAGTGCTCCCCTTGTGACCCAGTACTACCCTGGACTTGAACAACTAGATTGCATCTTTCACCAAGGTTTTGATTTTCTATCCTTGTGCCCAGAAATGATAGACACTCTACCCAAGATCCTTCCCACCCCTCCTAAAGTGGTGTTCCTTTGCCTTCCCAACCTTCACAACATCCTAGTTCATCCTTATGCCACCCTGAAACACAGCCCACTGCCACAGAAATCATATCCTTGTGGAAGACCCCACTGCAAGATCTGTCCAATCTACCCACCCACCACTTCTTATTCCAGTCCTGTCACAGGCTTATCCTACCCTATCCGAGGCCGGGCCACCTGTGAAAGCAGCCATGCAATTTACCAACTGTGCTGCAATCACTGTGCAGCTTTTTATATTGGCATGACCACTAACCAGCTGTCCATTAGGACGAATGGCCACCGCCAAACTGTGGCCAAAAACAAGGTGGACCACCCTGTGGCTCAGCATGCAGTGGAGCACATGCTTGATTTCAATGGCTGCTTCACAACCCGGGCCATCTGGATCCTCCCACCCACCACCAGCTTTTCTGAACTGCACAGATGGGAGTTATCCCTACAATACATTCTCCGATCCTGAAATCACCCAGGCTACAACCTACGATAACTTCCCTTTTTTCCATACCTTACAGTTCCTACCTCTCTATCCCAAACCTCTCCTACTTTGAGTGGTGCTTGAATGTGCATGTGTGTGTGTGTGTGTGTGTGTGTGTGTGTGTGTGTGTGTGTGTGCAGGCATGAGTGCTTATGTGCGTGTGTGCTTATTTGTGTGTGGGGCAAGGTTTTGTGTGTGTATGTATGTATGTGTGTGTGTGTGTGTGTGTGTGTGTACGCAGTCATGTGTATGTGCAGTGTACATGCATTTTATTTTCTATTTTTATATCTTCTTTTTTTCTTTTGATTTAAATCTATATTTATTTTGTTTATTTTATTTTCTCCCGTCACCCGCCTCCCCACTCCATTCCTAAGCTGCATCTCGTTATTCCCATCTAGGCCATGCTGTACCTATCCCCACCACCATGATGCAACCTTCCTATCCCTTCTCCCCCCTCCCCTCCCTCCCCGATTTACATGCCGCAGAGCATGATTAGAAGTGCGGCAGCCGGAGGTCATGGTTGTATGTTGTGCGCTGTGTGAATGTTCTATTTTCTAAAGAAGGCCATGGCCGATAGGCTGAGTGTTGTGTGTGTGTGTGTCTTTTGCATGTGCCTGTCACAGCTCATCACCACGTCTTTGTGGTGAGTTGTAAACTGTCCTTATATTATTAATTCCAACCTGGACTTTCCATTATTATAATTGATAAAAATATGTAGATGCACACTCCTGCCCATGCTCTTACTAAATGCACTGCTTGGTAGCAGTGCTGTATGTGCCAGGTTGGGGCAGTTTGATGCAGCTCTGCATGCTCTGCAACAGGATGGTCTAGCTGTCTCCTGGCCGCAGTTTGATGATGGGCATTCATCTGGATAAACAGCTTGGTGCTAGTCATGCCCATGTAGAAAGCTGCACAGTGGTTGCAGCTCAATTTGTAGATAACATGACTGCTTTCACAGGTTGCCCTGATCTTTATGGGATAGGAAATGCCAGTGACATGACTGGAGTAGGTGTAAGTGGGATGGTGGATAGGACAGGTTTTGCAACTAGGTCTATTGCAGGGATATGAGCCATGAGGGAAGGGGTTGGGAGCAGGGTTGGACAAGGATATTACAGAGGTCTTTGGGCAGTTTTCAGAATACCATTTTAGGGGAGGGGGGGTATTACTTAGAGTATTTCTCATTTCGTGACAGGATGAAAGGTAGTCGAAACACTGGTGGAGAATGTGGTTAACTGCTCCAGTCTTGGGTGATACTGGGTTACAAGCGGGGTGTTCGTAAGTGGTCAGATGGTGGGTGTGGGGGAACTGGTAGATGCCAGGACAGATAGGACTCATGAAATCTGTTTCTGGACAAGGTTTGGAGGGTAATTACAGTCAGTGAAGGTCTCAGTGAGGTGTTTGCCATATTTGGAGAGAGAGTGCTTGTCACTGCAGATGTGATGACCACGGGTGGCTAGGCTGTATGCAATTGACTTTTTGGTGTGAAATGGGTGGCAGTTGTCAACATGGAGATGTTGTTGATGGTTGGTAGGTTTGATGTGGACAGAGTTATGGATAAGGCCATCTTTGAGGAAGAGGTAAATGTTGAGGAAGGTGGCTCATTGGATGGAGTAGAACCAGGTGAGATGAATGGAGGAGAAGATGTTGAAGTTTTGAAGGAATGTGGATATTGCCTCCTCACCTTCAGTCCAGATTATGAAGATATCATCAATGAATCTGTATGAGATGAGGGGTTTGGAATTTGAGTAATCAGGAAGGATTCCTGGTATCCATTTTGAAGGATTCACCCATATTTTTCAGAATTTCAGAACCTCTAACCTTGGCTCACCACCTTTCCCCAAATCCATCAAAATGAATATCAACCTCACTTCCTCAGAAAGGAATGCTATCCATCACCTAAAAAATGATCTTGATTTTATGATCCTATCTGCTGACAAAGGCTTGACCACTGAGGTTTTATACTGCTTTGACTACGTTGCAAAGTGTCTCTTCCATCTGTCTGATTCTTCCATCAACACACCCTGCCACAATGATCCCATTCCAAAAACCCAATAGGATATCCAGTTCCTTCTCAAATCCTTAGGACCATCCCAAGTGCTCTCCCCAGATTCAATCTCTCTCCTCATCCCACCGACACCCCAAACCCCACCTTCTACTTGTTCACAATCTCAACCACCTTGGATGTCCCATTGTGACCAGATATGGTGCACCCTCTCCCCTCCCCCCCCCCCCCCCCCGCCCTTCTGAGAGAATCCCTGCTCTCATGGACCAATACCTTCAGCCTATTACCCACAACCTACCCTCCTATATAAAAGATACGAACCGTTTCCTCCACCGACTCTCCACAGTTCCCACTCCTTTACCACCTGGTACCATGCTTGTCACAGTTGGTGCCACCTCTCTCTACACCAGCATCCCCAAAGCTCATGACTTTGCTGCTGTTGAACACTACCTTCCACAATGCCCAATCTACTGCAAGCCTGTAACCTCTTTCTTAGTTACATTGACCAAATACATCCTCACCAGCAAATACTTCTCCTTTGAAGGCATTACCTACAAATAAACTTGTGGTACAGCCATGGGCATCTATATGGCACCTTCTTATGCCATCCTGTTCATGGGCTATCTAGAGGAATCCTTCCTGAGTACCTAGTATCCCAAACCCCTCATCTGGTTCAGATTCATTGATGATACCTTCATAATGTGGACTGAAAGTAAGGACACACTATCCACAGTTTTTCAAAACCTCAACACCTTCTACTCCATTTGCCTCTCCTGGCTCTACTCACCCCAACAAGCTACCTTCCTCGACATTGACCTATTCCTCAAAGATGGCCTCATCAGTACCTCCATCCACATCAAACCTACCAAACATCAACAATACATCCATTATGACAGCTGCCACCTATTCCACACCAAAAGGTCCTTACCAAACGGCCTAGCCACCCATGGTTGGCACATCTACAGTGACAGGCAATCACTCTCCAAATATGCCAAATGCCTCACTGACGCCTTCACTGACCACAGTTACCCTGCAAACCTTGTCCAGAAACAGCCCTATGGGCCCTGTCTGTCCAGACACATACCAGTTCCCCCACTCCCACCGTCTGGCCACAAATGAGCACTCCTCTTGTAAACCAGTATTACCCAGCACTGGAGCAGTTTAACCACATTCTCCACCAGGGTTTTGACTACCTTTCATCCTGCCATGAAATGAGAAATATCCTACCCAATATCCTCCCCACCCTACTACAGTAGTATTCCTCCACCCGCCAAACCTCAGTAATATCCTTGTCCATCCCTACTCCATCCCTGCTCTCAACCCCTGCCTCATGTCTTTTATCTGTTCAACAGTCCTAGATGCAAAACCTGTCCTATACACCATCCCACCACCACCTACTCCAGTCCTGTCACAGGCATTTCGTATCTCATAAAAGGCAGGGTAACCTGTGAAAGCAATCGTGTTATCTACAAACTGAGCTGCAACCATTTTGCAGCTTTCTATGTCGGCATGACCGGCACCAAGCTGTCTATCTGGGTTAATGGCCATCTTCAAACTGTGGCCAAGAGACAGCTAGACCACCCTGTTGCAAAGCTGCATAATGTGGCTCACTTTAATGACTGCTTCACAGCCTCTGCCATATGGATCCTTCCCACAAACACCAGCTTTCCTGAACTGCACAGGTGGGAACTCTCCCTACAATATATCCTATGCTTCTGCAATCCCCCAGGTCTAAACCTTCACTAGTTCCTCCATCCACCGCCCTTCCCTCCACTTGCCTGCCCACACTCTATCCTTATTCATCTCCCATTCCACCAGACATTTCACCCCCTTCCCTTCTTTCCACACTGTCCATCAGACAGCAATAGCATATTCACCCACCCATGCTGTGCATCCCCCCCCCTCCTCCTGCTTCCCATTCCCTGCCACTTCCTCACCCCCACCATTCGTTGCTCTCACCTCAGTTGTGATGGGTACCATAGACTGGTCACAGCGGCAGGAGACAGCAGTTCTCTCTCTCTCTCTCTCTCTCTCTCTCTCTCTCTCTCTCTCTCTCTCTCTCTCTCTCTCTCTCTCTCTCTGTGTGTGTGCGTGTGTGTGTGTGTGTGTGTATGTGTAACCGATTAAGGCCTTAACAGGCTCTGATGTGGTATTCTGTTATTTGTGCCTTTCTGCGGCTCATCGGACATCTCCTTGGTGAGTAAGCAACCTAAATTATCTAAAATATCATTGAATCCTTCCTGGAATTCCATTGTTTTATGTTCAATAAATAACTGATAATAAAGCAAAATTTATGTAGCTTTTGAATATTTTAAACTAAGATTCAACAGGGGGCAAAATAATTTACATACATATATTGTGTACTCATATAACAGCACTACAAACATTTAAGGACACTCACTTGCATATCTACAAACGATATACCCAATATTTATGAATTACTGATTTGGTTAATCACCATCACTCATCATTACATTACTGTTGACTGCACGTACAACCACAGGTAATGACTAGTACTATATTTCACTGTAAGGTTTTAAAATAATGCCTTTTGCTACTTGCAGTAGCAAAAGGCATTTATTTTAAAACCTTACAGTGAAATACAATTCAGCTGCTGCTCAAAATGGCCACTGCAAGCAACTAGTACTATAGTTTTTTTACCTATTATTTAACAATAAAAATGTCAATAAACCATCAAAAGGGGTGATTTTGATATGGTTTGTCTTCCCTTTTCCACTGTATAGCAAAGAATTAGTGCAAATTTCTACCTCCGTGTGTTGCTTATTTTATGCACGAGATTGCAATTCTGGCGTCCCATGCTCCCGCATTTGTATCGATTGTTTACTGACACAATAATCATTTGGACAGTCTCATTGTCGAAAGTTCTCGCTGTGTTATGGAGCGGAAACTTTCTATTGTTGCAACTGGTGGAAAAGTATTGTAGTGTCCATTGCCAATGAGATCAGTAGGCTGCAGCACTGTGAGAAATTTTGTACCAGTTTGTCATGAGTTTTGTGTAAAGTTTCAAAGTAACGTAGTTTTTTTTTTTTTTTTTTTTTTTTTTTTTTTTCGAAATTGTGTACTTTGTGGGGTGGTTTAGGACAATGCTGAGAATGTATAAAAGTAAGAAAGGTGTTCAAGATCGATGGAATTATGATGTGGAAATTTTAAAGAAAGCAGTTTTAGATATACAGTGTGGCAAATTAACATATAGAAAAGCCTTTAAATAAAATTCCTTATCTCAGTCCTTATCCCTTATTTTAATGATGGACATCCTCAAAATATGTTAAAAGTTACTAAAATCAAACAGAAGGAAAGGTTGAATAAAAAAGAAGGCCAATTTGTGTCCAAAATCATGCCATGCACTTCGAAACGCCGGACAGAGATTTAAAATACACATGTGTCCAAAATCACACCAGTCCATGGGGTGATTTCGGACACTTTATTTGTCTTTCTCAGGCAAAAGTAGATGCATAGACGTTCTGTTTCTAGGATATTTTGTTGGTTATACATATACCCCACCACTTCCATAAAAAACAATGAAATCTGACAAAACCTATAAAAGTTATAGTGAAAATAATCTCAAAACTGTCCGAAATTACCCTGTTTGATGGAACATTAATTTTCAAATTTTTAATTTTTTCCTACTTGGTTATATTTATAATATTTATAATGGCTATTTATTTGTTAGTGTTGTCTGTGCTTTTGTATAGAATTTTGTTTTATTTTAGATCTAGGGTTACCAACTTTACACTATTCAATCTTCTTTCAGGGTATTGCCAAAAAATGTGACACAAGAGCAGCTTTTCAAACATTTTCAACTGGTAACACAGTTGCTAAACCCAAATATTTATGAAAAAAGAAATGATTTGATTGACTTACAGGATGCTATTGATGCAAATAATATTTCAGTCAGAATGTTAACTAAATATGTAAGTACTGATGTCTATCTCAAACTTTAACTGTTGAAAGTCCAAGATGGAGTAACAACACAATGTAATTGATAGATTGCTAATCACAACCTAAGTGACTCATTTGGATGGAAAAAAGTAAAATGAAAAGAATTATTTAAGCTTTCAGACTAAGATCTTCCTATGAATTTGAACTCTTGCAGTCACACAACTCACTCACATACACAAGTGGCTACTGTTTCCAGTCAGCTGCACCCAAGTCCAATGTGATTAGCAATCTGCTGGGGTAGTTGGTAGGTATAAGGAGAAGTCATGTGATGGGATGAGAAGGGAAAGGAAGGAAAGGGATAGTGTAATGCTGGAAGGAGGAGCGGGGAAGAGGAAAGCTGCTTGTTCTACTTTTGGGAGCGTGTAGGGAAAATGTGGGGACAGAATACAGCTGGTAGGTGCAGCATCAAGTTGCTGTTCTTTTAAGGGAAAAACAGGGGGTGGGGGGAAGGTACAGTAGAAGTAGAAAGTACTTGTAGGTGCACTGTCAGAAAATATATGTATAATGTAATTGGAGGAGGGAAGGGAATAGACAGATGAAGGACAGGGGCTGGGAAAGTTTGAGGCCATTGGTGTAATGCGGATGAAGGATATATTCTAGGGAGAGTCTCCAGCTATGTAATTTGTAACAGCTGAAGATGGTGGGTAGCATCCAGATAGCACAATTAGCGAAGTAGTCATTAAAATGAAGTTCATTGTGTTAAGAGGCATATTTATCCACTGGCAGGTAGCTACCTCCTGGCCACACTTTGGCTATTTTAGCAGAATGCAGCACATGGTTACAGCTAAGTTAGTAAAGTACATGTTTGCTTTCACAGGTGACTATCTTTGATGGGATAGGAAATACCAGTGACAGGATGGAATAGCTGTTCTTCACAAGGGTTTCAATTATTTTTCCCACCCTCCCTCAAACTTTTCAGTATTTTTGTCTTTCCCTACTTCATCATTGATTCTAACCAACACTGTCTGTAGAGAAGGCCTCCGCACTGGCGTCACACAGATTAGGTCATGGTTACGTAGCTCACTGGCTAGCCAGTGTGAGGTGGTGGGCTGCCCCCATCGTCCAGCCAGTGAGCTACGCGACTGCAGCCTACTCTGCATGATGTGGCACGCCAGTGCGGAGGCCTTCTCTACAGACGGTGTTGTTCTAACCCCTTACCTCATTATTACAACCCTGCAAAAGACCAAAATGCAAGACCTATTCTCATGTGACCTCCTATGACCACCCACGCCATTCCTGTCACTTGTGCTCTTATCCTGTGAAAGGCAGGGCCACCTGCAAAAGTCAACATGTGATGCTCCACTTATCTCCTCTTTATTCCCCCCTGTCTCTTTGCCCCTCCCCTTCCCAATCTCCCCAGAACAGCTTCCCAATACTGAAATTAGCAATTAGCAGTCCTATCCTGTCCCCAACACATCACTGCAACTTCCATAGGAAGTACTAGCCTCTTCTCTTGTCCCTTTGTGATATATTTGGTTACATTGCCATAGAATATATTACATCACCTGTTGTATTTGTCTACACTGTCATCTCACCTGCAATTAAAGTTCTTATATCTTCATTCTTAAACAACTCATATTCTTGATTGTTAATGGAACTACAATTTGTGGCATCAAGTTAAATTAACTATTTTTATTCCATCAAAAAGAAATTATGGTATCACTTCACAACATAGTTAATGCATCATAATAAGCCATGACAAATACTTACTCGCGTCTCTCCTGCATGTGTATTTATACATCATCATCTCTTCTCAAAGTTTCCAAAATAAATTTGTTACAATAAAGTAACTTTATTCTATTTCCACAAAACTTAAATAAAATGTTCATAGACAAAAAGTATAGTAAGTTATTTAGTAGAGATCGTAAGTATTTTTAAATATGTTTACATGATGAATCAAAACAGAAATCAGGTGTATATGCAAATTACAACTAGAGCAGTGCCAGTTTTGTATACATAATTTAATTAGACAATTTATGACAATAACAAAACTTTAAGGTACTTGGACTATGACAAATTGTTAAGTAGATTACAAAAGGCATCAGGGAATGTTAGTGATCAAATATATTAACAGACATGAATTATTACATACTATTGGAACTACTTATTGTTACAAGGTTTTTTATGAACAGAAATAATTTAACAAAATGATCTAGAAAGCAGTGTTGACAGTATATCAAAATGTTTATAATATATGAAGGTATTCTGTAAGTATATTCATAGTTGTACAAAATTAAGGCCTAATTAAATACAAAATTGTACTGGGTAACCACATCTTCCTTTTACCAAACAAGTGGATTCCTTGGGGATAAATTTATTACACCTTCCATGCTATCCCTCTCCTTCCATCACATAATTTATTCTTATCCCTACCATCTGCCCTAGCAGATTACTGCTCATGTCATACACAGTTGCAGTTGGGCTCTAGTGATGAGAGACTGTAGTCACTTGTGTGTACACTGTTTTGTGAATGTATGAGTCATATTGCTGAGGAAGAACTTTATCCAAAACCTTCAAGAATAATATATTTTTAAATTGTACCTGTCTGTGGCTCAGCACTTCCTTTATACATACATATATTGTGTACTCATATAACAGCACTACAAACATTTAAGGACAGTCACTTGCATATCTACAAACGATGTGAAGCTAAAATTTTCATAACCTTAATTCTAAAAATGTAGTTTCCTTTATACACTTTTGTTATATCAATTTACAAAATATTAATAATCTAAACTGAAGTGTATTACAATTACAGCTAGCTCCACAGTGCAATCAACTCATTGCTAACTGCACTTGGAAGGGACGCTTTGTACACAACTGCTATAAAATATTCCAAGATATAACAACTACCGAAGGTCGTTGCTGTGCATTCAACTACAATGGATATATGGAAGAAGTTAAGAAGTAAGTTCCGTTTTTTTTTTTTTTTTTTTTTTTTTTTTTTTTTTTTTTTTTTTTTTTTTTTTTTTTCAGTTTTAAAAGTGTTTTCATGTAAATCAAATATACTGAGGCAGAAAAGGCTTGTGTATAGTTAATGCATCTTTTGATTTGTGAATATTTGTTATTGCTTTTTTTTAATAGCCCAGATCATTTACATACATGCTCTGCAAGTGCATTGAGCCATTTAGCATAGCTTCTTCCAAACCCATCCATGAATGGAATATGGGAAGAATGATTGTGGAAATGTTGCTTGTGTGCTGCAATTAGTATGTTATCCTTAAGATGCAACAGTTTTCAAAAATTTTTGGCATTGTGGCGACGTCGAGATCGACTCCACCTGGAGTGGAATATCTTTGAGCTGAGATAGAGAGAGCCCACACGGGCCTTTCAGTATTGTTTGGACTCAACTAGAGATGGGAAAACTGAAACATCTGACGGTTTCGAAACAAATGAAACCGTACCATCTGTGGTATCGAAACACTGTTTCAAAACCATGAAACCGTGAAGCAATGTATGTTTTGTCATGAAATCATCGTTCTAGGAGGGCAATATTTTTCACTACGTGGACAAGGGTACATACAAGAACCTGTCAACCATAGAGTATATATTTACTTCTTGATCTGTACGGAACATGTTTTTCTTCCGTGTTGTTGATGCCAACATAGTCACACGAGGTCGCCGGTATGGTAGGTAAAAGTTTACCCCATTAGGAACTCACAAACTGCAATACGGTACGCATATTACAGTGATGGATCATAAATGCTACTTTCTATACGTACTAAATAAATTATAGGGAATAAAGGGCACACTAAATAATCACAAGCAATGCTATGGAATTACAAAAATAATAAAGTAAGAGGCAAGTTCACCACTTGTACGTCTTAACCGTTACACCACCGCCGCAATTCTTTTAACATGATTGTCGAAAAATTATAACGACAGTAGGTAACTTGTTTTCGCTCATAAGAAACCAACTCTTTAACACGAGATTAAATATGCGATCTACCCTTGTTAGTATAAAAAATGTCATTTCAGGCTTCGTGTTGTATCTTATTTTAAAGAATGTAGTTTCACTCGTGTGTCTTTAATATGGTAGATAAACCTAGAATTTAACTGATTTTTCAATGCAAATAGTGAAAGTTGTTTTATTGTTCTTTTACATTTATAAAGCAGACATTATGTCATTTCGGAATACAGCAGTCTCTTGCAAACGAATCTTGATATCAGTAATCATAAGCTGCAGACTCAAGAGTGTCAACTACTATTTGACACTGTCTAAATGGTTTATATACTAGTAAGTTATATGTGTATCTGTGTGGAGCTTCAGTAAAATGAAACACCACATTTCGATACGATTAGTCTGTTCCGCCTTTCTGCATCGTGATTTGAAACACCGTGTTGTGAAACCGACATGAAATCGTGAAACCGACACAAAACCGTGAAACTGACATGATACCGTGAAACCGACGGAAAGAAACGGTTTCAGTGTATCAACAATCGACTGCGAATGTGATCCAAAACAGAACGGAATGAAACCGCATGGTTTCGAAACCATGAAAGATGCCGGTTTTGAAACACTGAAACTGTTGTGTGTATCGAAACCTGGTTTCGAAACTATGAAACCGTAGCCAACTCTAGACTCAACTATTGTGTACTCGAATGTATCAAGCCATCCGTAATAAATGTGTGTTATTCAGTTAATGTGACATATACCGGTTATTTATTTATCATACCGTATCCCGTACACCACAGTGGTGACCCTGCGTTTCAATTCACGCACAATTACGCTTTCGTGCATCTTTTTCAAAACTGTTATTACGTGAGTGCAGTGAACAATCGCGCCATGTGGAATCAATCTCCGTGTTCTTCAGTGCTACGATCGCAAGGACAAGGATTATCTGCTTCTCCGCTTTCAACCGCTGAGAAAGGACAGTGCATCAATTCACAGGTGGGACTAGACATTATACAGCCTAACAAATTGAGCCCTGTTGTCCATGTCATCAATCCGCGTGGCCACACCGACATGCTGGCTGCCAAACTTTCTATGGTTCAAACCGCCAACTTAGTTAAAGTAGAACCAACGTTCACGTCACTAGGGCCTCACGAACAGTGCTGTGTTACAACTGAACATTCGAATTTTGACTCTTCGTGCACTCAACAGCGAGTTTCGGTACCGCCTTGGATATCAAACTTTCCGCGCGATTTTCCATAAGTGGAGTGTGCTATACCTTCAGTTACTGTGCCTTCCGACTATCTACCATGTGTTACAAATGTGTTTAATAGTTAATAGTACCGCCGGACTGCTGGTTAGTTTTGGACAAAATGCTTCACAGAACTATGCCCTCACAAACGTACCAGTTTCCGGGCCAACATTCGCGACAGACAATGCGCCTCCCTCGCTTGTTCGTCCAGTTAATTTCGAACAACAACCCACTAAATTGCCAAAGCTGCCGCCTTTTGCAAAGCAACATCCGAACACTTGGTTCGCATTAATTGATTCTATTTTCAGGGTTTCGGGCATTCTTTCAGAAGAATCTAAATTCGTATGCCTTGTCGGTCATCTACACGACCATCTTGACTTGATTAGTGATTTGGTGCTTAACCTGCCTCCGCCACCTCAGTACACAAATGCGAAATGTATCATCTGTGAGAGACTTTCTCACTCACCTGATGAAGTGTTGCATCACATAATTCACGAAGTGCACTTAGGAGACCTTACACCAACTGAACTGTGGCGTAGGCTGCGCGCCCTTGTTTCAACTGATTTTCTCCCGGACATTACTTTGTGGTCAATCTGGCTAGTGAAATTGCCTGAACCCTTGCAGTTGCTGCCACTTACGTCTTGTTCTCTTGATGAAAACCTATCAATAGCAGATCGTGCATTTAAGATCATTAACCGTCGCGCTCCCAGTGTTAACAGTGGTGCGAGTGTTGTTCCAAATATTTCCCCCCCTCCCACGCACGTAGGTGATGATCGCACCCATGTGTTTTCGTCGTGCAACCATACAGTGTCGTCATCTGGTAGCCATTTCGCGCAACACTCTCCGGACTCACCAGTTGCCATGATGGAAACACCAGCCCAGCAGCGCGCTCTCTCGGACGCCGATGGAACTACCTGCAGCACGCCGACCACGCCCAACAAAAGCCGGCCGCTCTGCTGGTATCATAGCAACTTCAGAGATGACGCTAAACATTGCCGTGCGCCGTGTGCGGTGGGAAACGCAGGCGGCGGGGTGCAGTAACAGGCGCGGCGCCCCACCCTAAATGAAGACACCTCCACTCCACAACTCGCACCTCTGGTACGGTAAGCTGCAATGGCTGTTTGTTTGTGACTGACTGTGTTTCGAACATTGACTTTCTGATTGACAGTGGGACAGATACGAGTGTTTTACCCCCGTCTCTTGCACCGGACTCTCTCGTACCTTCTCCCACACTGCTTCGCGCCACAAACGACTCTGCTATCAAAGTGCTTGGAATGGTTCACATGCCGGTTCATTTATCTAAAGACTTGACTATTAAGTGGGACTTTCTGGTCGTGCAAGTGTCCTGTCCGGTGCTTGGCATAGACTTTTTAAGGAACAATAAATTTTCCGTGGACATTTCGGCAGGAATCTTGTTACATCAAACCACTAACACGCGCATCCGTCTGTCTGCCTCCTCCAGTGCACGGCTGTCGCCGCATATTAATGTTGACATTTCTCTTTTGCAAACAGAGTGTGCGCTGTTAGTTGCAAAACTTACTAGTGTAATGTGTGACGTAACTGTACAGAGACTTGAAATTGTTGAACTTAAAGAAACTCAGAATAGGCTTAAAGAACAGATTGACATTAAGTCACGTGAGCTGGCTCATGCGAGAGAAGTAATCACTTCCTTAAGAAGTTTACGATCCGCGCAACAAGTGTCACATGCTCCCTCCCAGTCGCGCGGCCCGAACTCTGACGTGCGTAACAATAACACGACAGTTTCACATAGTACCGCGCGCCTGCGTGGCGTTCTTGCTATCAGTAGTGATGCTTGCCATAGACTCAACACAACAGTGCATTTCAGACCACGTCGCCTCAATCCGCATAAACTCAATATCGCATAAAACATTATTGGCGAACAGCTTAAGGCTGGCATTGTGCGACCTTCCTCTAGCGAATGGGCTTCTCCTATTCACCTTACGCCAAAAAAGGATGGTACCTATTGTTTATGTGGAGATTATAGGAAGTTGAATGATAGGACAATCACTGATAGCTATCCTGTGCCAAATATCCAAGACTTTGCTACCCAACTTGCAGGCGCGACCACTTTCAGTGTCATTGACTGCAATAAGGCTTATCACCAAATTCCAATGCACAAACCGGACATTCCAAAAATGGCCATCATCACTCCCTTTGGCTTATTTGAATATGTATATGTGCCTTATGGCTTAAAAAACGCCGCACAGACATGGCAGAGGTTCCTAAACTTCCTTCTTCGCCCTCTGTCACAGTGTTACACATACCTGGACGATATTTTGATTTTTTCGAAATCTCCAGTGGAGCATGAAAAACACTTATCCGAACTGTTCAGTGTCCTTGATTCGCACGGTGTTGTGACCAACAAAGACAAATGTGTTTTCAGACAGTCATCTGTTATTTTCCTGGGACATGTCGTGTCAGCAGATGGCATTCGCCCCACTGATGAAAAGGTTGAAACTGTGCAGAAACTTTCCCCGCCTGCGACTTATCATGAACTATGACGCTTCTTGGGTATGATAAATTTTTTTCGTCATCATATCCCAAGGGCTGCTGAACTACAAACACCCCTCACAGATGCCTTGCGCGGTCCTAACACTACAGGCGATCGTGCTGTCCTTTGGACGGCGGAGATGCAAACTGCATTTGACTCTTTGAAAACGGCGTTAGCAGATCACTTTGGCTCATCCCTCCCCCGATGCCACCCTTTCCATTACCACTGACGCCAGTGAGGTGTCGATTGGGGCCGTGCTACAGCAGCATTGTGGTGGGGAGTCACAGCCATTGAAGTTTTTTTTCTAAAAAGTTGTCACCCAGCCAGTCCAAGTGGTCTGCTTTTGACCGCGAACTTCTTGCTGTATACGAGGCGGTCAAGTATTTCCGAGAAGATATTGAGGGTCGGCCATTAACTATATACACAGACCATAAACCTCTGGCACACGCCCTCAAAAATCCTCCAGCTGACCCTCCTCCACGTTGCTACAGGCATTTTGATCTGATCTCTCAGTACACAAGTGACGTACAGTACGTCCGCGGCACTGACAATTTGGTCGCTGATTCTTTCTCGTGGCTTGCTGGTATCTCTTCTGTCAATGACTTCCACGAGCTCACCAAGGTCCAGTCAAGCGATGATTCAATTTCGACCTTGCTCAAATCCGGCGAGCATTCTTTAGTTCTGGAGCGCAAAAACATACCCAGCGCACCTACTGCATTGTGGTCTGACACACCTTGGGGCGTGCCATGCCCACTAGTTCCCACAAATTTTCGCCGTGGGATCTTCGATGCGCTTCATGGTCTCGCCCATCCGGGTGCACAAGCCACCACTCGCTTAATCACAGAACACTTGGCCTTCGGTAAAAAAAGACTGTTGTGAGTGGTGCTGCTCTTGCATTCCATGCCAACACGCAAAGGTTGGCCGACATTGCCGCCCACCCCTTGGCTCCTTCAGTATCCACTCTGATCGTTTCACTCACGTACACCTTGACCTGGTGGACCCTCTTCCCAGTGTTGAAGGCTTCCGATACTTGCTCACATGCATTGATCGGGCTTCACGCTGGGTGGAGGCCACACCCTTGTCGGATATTTCTGCCGCTACGGTTGCTTCTGCAGTTGTATCTGGTTGGATTGCCCACTTTGGCTGCCCTACTACGATCACTACCGATCAGGGTCGGCAGTTCGAGGCTGTGCTTTTCGATAAGTTGTGCGATCTCTGTGGCACATCACGGATACATACCACCGCCTACCACCCCCAATCCAACGGGTTGGTAAAGCGGTGGCATCGTACCCTGAAAGCTGCACTCAAGTGCCATTCAGAATCGTGGACTACCACCCTTCCTTGGGTACTCCTGGGTCTCCAAACTTCATTCAAAGTGGACTTACGATGCTCCACCGCTGAGCTCTTGTACGGTGAATGCCTTAAGTTGCCAGCAGAATTCGTCTCTGAGGACATGGCCCCCACCATTAGCTCATACCCTGAATTCATTGAGCAAATCAGGACTACAGTGCGAGCTCTCTGCACCTCTCAAACCTTCATTCATGACCGCCCAGGTGTCTTTGTGCATAGGGATTTAGAAATGTGTGCTGCAGTGATGCTACGGTAGGATTCAGTTCGCCCTCCACTACAACCGCCGTACCGTGGTCCCTTCACGGTCATACGCCGCGGTCCATCGCACTTTGACATCATCATTGACGGGAAGAAGACGACAGTGTCTAAGAGCCGCCTGAAGCCTGCTTGGACAGTCTCCTCTCAGCTCCCAGACGCCGCAGTCGACACTGCACCAATGCCTGATGTTACCTTCGACCCCGGTTCCCCCCCTTGCACACCACGGGACAACACACCTCTGCAGGAGGGCGACCCCCTGCCGAGTCCGAGGGCCGAGTCACCTTCCTCCCCCTTAACTCATTTTTCCCCAGTGCACCTTCTCCCTCACTTCTACTCAGTAGACGTTTCTGCCTACCCCCTTCCAACATCTCTCTCGTTTTGAATGATAACCAAATCTTCGTTATGTACATCTCTCCTGACTCTTCCAACAAACCTCATGAGCAAAACATTTCCCTCCTCTTTTCCGAAAACCTTCCCTCGACCGCTGATCCATCGAACGTTGAGTGTTTCATTTATGCCACCGGCACCCTTTTCATACTCTTCTCTCCTACTCCACCTGCCACACACCCACCTACCACTTACACTCGTGTCGGCCGCAGAGTCATTGTGCCTGCTTGGCATAAAGACTATGTTTTCCCTCAACCCCGTGATCGGCCTTTGGCCTGGCACTCGTGATCCAGTCTCAGATGTGCTCCGCACTGCAAGGGGGGGGGGGGGGGGGGGGAGTGTCTCTGTGGCGACGTCGAGATCGACTCCACCTGGAGTGGAATATCTTTGAGCTGAGATAGAGAGAGCCCACGTGGGCCTTTGAGTATTGTTTGGACTCAACTATTGTGTTCTCAAATGTATCAAGCAATCCGTAATAAATGTGTGTTATTCAGTTAATGTGGCGTGTACCGGTTATTCATTTATCATACCGTATCCCGTACACCACAGCATAAATGCATTTTGATTAATGAATTATATTACATGTCTAGAAATATTAGAATTATTCCATGTTCACACTGTTCGGATTATACATATTTGTAGTAGAATATACATGAATATAGACCATTGCATTTGAAGAGCTTACACCACTCAGTAGTAAGACCAATCTAATAGTCTCAGCAGTACCAGCCAAGCATGACAAGTCAGAACTAAATATTTGAGTTCAGACTTTTAATACAATGTTGACAATTCTTTTTTGATTTTGAAACTGAAATGTTAGATAGTTTCCATTTCAAATATATAAATAAACAGAGTTTTAAAAAATTCAATGAGATTTGCATAATTAATGAAAATCAAGCAAATTTCAGTCAAGAAAGAAAGATTAAAATTCTTGATTTCTGTGAAAAGATACATTTAATACCAATTGTGAAATCTGCTCAATATAATCCAAATAGAAGCAGTACAAATCTCTTAGGAAAGAAACAAACATTTATTGATAGGTGGCGCGTGATGGAGCCCCTTAGGCAGATAGCATCCACATCTGGAAGGAATTCCAACGTGCACTCGGCGTGTCTGCCGGGGGGCCTCATCCGAGATGTGGAGGCGGCCTTGCCGGTGGCTATCGAGGGTGCGGGGTGCAGTCGACTGCAAGTCGTGGCTCACGGCGGCACCAATGACGCTTGTCGCTTGGGTTCTGAGGACATCCTCAGGTCCTACGAGCGGCTGGCGGAATTGGTGAAGGCTGCTGCCTTCGCACACGGGGTGTCGATTTGTAGCATTGTTCCCAGGGTTGATCGGGGTCCTTTGGTTTGGAGCCGAGTGGAGGGTCTGAACCAGAGGCTTCGCCGACTCTGTGACAGTCATGGCTGCAGATTTCTGGATCTGCATTATCGGGTGGGGAAATATGTGCCAGTAAAGACGATTAAGGATGGAAAAGATCCACCATGGTATAATAATAATGTTAGAAAGCTGCTGAGAAAGCAAAGGCTGTTGCACTCTCGATTCAAAAAAGAACACGCAAATGATGACAGGGAAAAGTTAGTAGAGATTCGTGCATCTATAAAAAGATCGATGCGTGAAGCATACAATAATAATCACAGCCATACCTTAGAAAAAGATCTTTCCGAGAACCTGAAAAAATTCTGGTCCTATGTAAAATCGATAAGCGGGTCAAAGCCAACTGTCCAGTCACTAGTTGATCATTCCGGGGCAGTAAAGAAGAAAGCAAACGGAAAGCTGGAGTTCTAAATTTAACCTTTAAGAAATCTTTCACGCAGGAGGACCACACAAATATACCATCATTTGATCAACGTACTAATTCCGAAATGGGGGACATAGCAATAGGTATTTCCGGTGTAGAGAAGCAGCTGAGAGAGCTAAATACAAAAAAGTCTGCTGGTCCGGGTGGAATACCAGTTCGGTTTTAGAAAGACTATTCTGCGGCGTTGGCCCCCTTCTTAGCTTGCATTTATAGCGAATCTTTAATTCAGCGCAAAGTTCCTAGTGATTGGAAAGAAGCGCAGGTGACTCCCATGTATAAGAAAGGAAAGAGAACTGACCCATACAATTACAGGCCAATATCGTTGACATCAGTTTCATGTAGAATTTTGGAGCATATTCTCAGTTCGAATATAGTAAATTTCCTTGAAACGGAAAAGCTTCTTTCCATGAATCAGCATGGGTTTAGGAAACATCGTTCATGTGAAACTCAGCTTGCCCTTTTCTCACATGACATCTTGCGAGCCATGGACGAAGGGTAACAGGCGGATTGTGTTTTTCTCGACTTCAAAAAGGCGTTCAACGCGGTGCCACACTCCAGACTGCTAACGAATATACGAGCTTATGGAATAGGTTCACAGATTTGTGACTGGCTGGAAGACTTCCTAAGTAATAGAACGCAGTATGTTGTCCTCGACGGCGAGTGTTCATCAGAGACGAGTGTATCGTCAGGCGTGCCCCAGGGGAGTGTGATAGGACCACTATTATTTTCTATCTATATAAATGATCTGATGGACAGAGTAAGTTGTAATTTGCAGCTGTTTGCTGATGATGCTGTGGTGTATGGGAGGGTGTCGTCTGTAACCGACTGTAATAGCATACAGGTTGACTTAGACAAAATTTCTAGTTGGTGCGAAGAATGGCAGCTAGCTCTCAATGTAGAACAATGTAAGGTGATGTGCATGAGTAGAAAAACAATCCTATAATGTTCGAATACAGCATTAGTAGTGAGCTTCTTGATGCTGTCGCGTCGTTCAAATATCTAGGCGTAACATTGCATAGCGATATGAAATGGAACGAGCATGTAAGGACAGTTGTGAGTAAGGCAGACAGACGACTTCAGTTTATTAGGAGAATTTTGGGAAGATGTACTTCACCTGTAAAGGAGACCGCGTATAAAACGCTTGTACGACCACGTCTTGAGTGTTGCTCAAGTATTTGGGATCCGCAGCAGATCGGTTTGAAGGAAGACATAGAGACGGTTCAGAGGCGAGCAGCTAGATTTGTTATCGGTAGGTTCGACCAATGCGCGAGTGTCACAGAAACGCTCCGGCAACTCAATTGGGGATTGCTGGAAGAAAGACGACGTTCTTTTCATGAATTTTTGTTAAGTAAATTTAGAGGGCTGGAATTTGAAGCTGAGTGTAGTACGATCTTGCTGCCGCCTAGTTACATTTCGCGTAAAGATCACAAAGACAAGATAAGAGAAATTAGGGCTCGTACGGAGGCATATAGGCATTCTTTTTTTCCTCGTTCAATTTGGGAGTGGAATAGGAAAGGAAATGCCTAGTAGTGGTACAGTGTACCCTCCGCCACGCACTTTACGGTGAATTGCGGAGTATGTATGTAGATGTAGAAGAGGAGCCAAGACAAAGCTTTTTTTAGGCCAGTTTCAAATTGGAAGACTCACAGGATAGAAACAACAAACAAAGTGCTGGGAAAGTACCATGAAAACCCAGACAGCATATAAAAGTTGACATATGCCACAAAAGAGTATAAAATTATGGGGAAAGGTATATTGCATGGACAGCAATAATGTTCACCATGTTATGTATTAAAATCTTCTATATTGATACTAATGGTACAACATCAAAGACAGAAATGCTGCGTTGTCATGGTGACAGGGAGTTCATACAAAGATATTGTTACAAAGGTACTGAGCGGTCGATCTCTGCCATGTAGCACTCCCACCTCCCACTTCCCCTCCCCTACAGTATGAAGTACTTGTTGGTAGGTGGGGGTGGTGTGGTGGTTGTTGAGGCATGATATCCTCTAGGTTGGGGACATGTGGTTCCTTAGTGTCTGGTGGCAGTGGGTGTGTGCAAGGAGGGCGAGGGGGGCCACTGAAGCTCATAGTAGTCATACTGGGCAGGGTGACAGAGGCGACAGACCGTGCAGTACTGCACCGGCTCGCAAATAATTTGCATTAGTATTTTGCAACCATGCTTTATTAAACTGATAGTTATGTAATCTTCACATTTGTCTACACTTGCTTTCAGCTTGACTAATTCAAATATTTTCCCGCAAGTAGCTATAAGTTTCTTATGCCAGGGACAATATATACCCTCAAAAGCAATTTACAATTCTATTAAAATAACAATACATTGTTTAATTGTGTTATTAACACTTTATATATGTTTTCTTTCCCTTTTAGATGCAATACTTCATGTAATAATTTCTAAGGGATTCTTACAATTTCACCAAGGACAGAGAGGATAGTATTTTAATGTGTTTTACTGTTGGTGTTTCTTTCCTTACAGTACATGTGCAAATACCTTGCAATGTGTGCTCTATTGAAACACAAGAATACTGAACATTATGAGGTCAAAGTATGGTTTCAAGAAGAACATAAAAGGTGATATCACTGTATAACATATACAGTCACAAGATTCCCACTGACATTTATTATACACTTTGATAGCAGCATTCCACGTGACTGGCAAGCTACATTTCTGAATATGGCATTGGATGAGTTTGAATAGTATTGTATAATTTATTTTAACATACTTTTTACATTAGGGAACATATCTAGTTCCATAAAAATATGTAGTAACTAAAATATAGTGATTGAGTAAATAAAATTCTTTAAACTACAAAAAAGGGTAGTTGGAATAATTGTGTTTAAAAAGCAAAGGGACACATGCAAACCATTATTTAAGAAACTTAATAGCTTGCCACTCCCATGTCAACACATATTAGAATTATTCTGATCCCTCCTAAAGTGGTGTTCTGTCACCCACCCAAACTCCACAACATCCTGGTCCATCCCTATGCCACTCCAAATCGCAACCCTTACCACAGGGATCATATCCCTGTGGAAGACCTTGATGCAAAACCTGCCCAATCCATCCACCCAGCACTTTTTATTCACAGCCTTATACCATCCCATCAGAAGTCAGGCCACATGTGAAAGCAGCCATGTGATTTACCAGCTCTGTTGCAATCACTGCACAGCATTTTACATTGGTAGGACAACAGACCAGCTGTTCATCAGGATGAATGGTCACTGTCAAACTGTGTCAAAAAGCAAGCTGGACCTCTCTGTGGCACCTTCCTAACTGCACAGATGGGAGTTGTCTCTTGAACACATTCTATGGTCCCACAACTACCCTGGCTTCAACCTAAGATAACTTGCCATCCCTACACCCTATGTCTAACATCCCCCTGTTCTTCCCTCATTCATTATCCTTTCATCTTCTCCCACCCTTTCCCTTCACTGCAGTCAATGCTGAATCACACCTTACCACCTATCAGAGCCTTTTCAATCCATCATGCAATGCAGAACTTTCCTCCCCATCCATTCCCAACATATTTCTCCCCCTACACTTCCCTCCTTACTCACTGTAAGATGCTTGTAGCACTGTAGTGGTTGTAAATGGTAGTCTTGTGTGCAAGTTATGTGGGAGCAAGTGTGTGAATGTGTGTGTTTTTTTTTTTTTCAAATGAAGGCCATGGCTGAAAATTACATTGTTTGAATGTGATTGTCTATTTCACTTGCCTATCAACAGCCCAGCAAGCATCTTTACACAGAGTTGTTATCTATCCTCTGTTATTGACATTCCAATCAGATTTCCCATTGTCATAGTGGAAATACTATATTATACCTAAAAAGTATCAATAAACTGAAAAAATATGGACTACCACCTTTACAACACTAGATCCAAAACCTCTTTAAGATTACCCTCTCATTCAATAAAATTATATAGTAATGGTGTTAAATATGTGGGAGTGAAATTGTTTAATCTCCTTCCAAGACATATAATAGAAATTCAGGAAATAAATAATTTTAAATGATCTGTGAAATCTCTTCTAACAAAATACTGTTTCTATTCACCTGAGGAACATATGGAGTTACCTACAACTGCTATCTCTTAAACTGATTACCTGCACATCTTCCAAATATCTCCAAAACCACAGATTGAAGTACTGGTTTAATCAGGTAAAAACTAAACTACCATACTAGATTCTTGTTGCTTAATTAGATTAAGTAATATGCTTATACCTGTTCCACTTATGTAATTAATTATCCGAAGAATTATATTATGCAGTATTGATATTACTTATATTGTAAGCTGTATCAATGTACTGACTTTTGTCCCATATCAACTGTACAAGCCATTTTACTAATTTGACTTACAGGACAAATACTAAATAAATATCATACATTCATTCACACCATGCCTCAGATGTAACTCATACACGAATAACTGCCATCTCTGGCTGCTATGGAACAATACACAAGTTTTCAATGTTGCCTGGTGCATTTGTGTACAAGCAACACTGCACTATTGCCAATGCTGTAAGCTCACAGCTTTGCTGAATGTGTGCTGGCAGTTTCATCTGCCAAACTCTATCAAAAGCTTGGTGATTATAAATGGCAATCACCACACAGTGCCTTCTTCCCTCTTAAAAAGTAGTGGAACATGGAGGAAAACATAGCTAGGGATCATACTAGTTACCCACAACAGGTTTACAGTCTTGAATTGTGTGTTGTGCCAGGCCAGTGATGGGGGAACTGGAGAGGTGTGTGGAGGATTTCGAAATGTGGCCTATAACTTTTCCCCCCTTGAATTTAGAGTCTTATTTTCTGAATGCAGCTTAAATGTCGGTACTTTTTTTTTTTTTCTTCATTGATACTCGAGTCTCATTTTTCAAGTGCAGCTTAGATTTGAGTAAATACAGTAATGTAAATTGCCTTCCACAATTTGGTGAGGTAGAATGGGGAACCAACACAAGGAACTCAAATACTCAAGAATGTCCATGCCACAGTTTCTGGCAATATGTCAGACAATGGTTTTGCCTCTGGCTGCCACATGAAATGGTTGATGTTGATTAAAAGATATTGCTCACCATAGAAGAAGTTGAAAGGAGCAATGGTGTGTCTATGTGGATGTGGGAGTGTCAGCAACCTTACTACACTGACAGCCAACACAGCAATGGGTCTAGTTGCAGCAGTCTGAGAGAATGCCAGGCCGCAAGTAGTGATGGTTAACAAGTCTGTTGGTGTTCTTAATGTCAGGTTGGCACAAACTGTGGATCCTGTGAAAGGCCTGCCACTGTAACATGACTGGGAGTGAGGGTTGTGACTGGCCAATGGAAGTGTTATAGTTCTGTTTTCTGTCTGTGCCAGGCATATATGTGTACACACTGCAGTCTGAGGCCAGTATTTAGGTCTGTTGATAAGGCCCCATCTCCCTATCAATTTTTTGTGTTTCAGCAAGTGTGTCAAAATTGATACAGTAGTGATACCAGCAATTTGTAACAGGCAATCAGCCACATTATTGTCCATACCTGAGATGTGCTGACTATCTGTGCTGAAATGGGGGATGTATTTGAGTTGGTGAGACTGGCATGCTGATCTGTGTATGTTGTTCTGTTGAAAGGCTTATATGATGGGTTTGTGATTATTACTAAGTTGCTGGCTTCCAGTTATGGGTGAGAGTAGCAGATTGCATTGTATATGGCAAGGAGCTCCCAGTCATAGGTACTGCATTTGTGTTGTGTTGGCAGAGCTTCTAGCTTCTTTGAAAAGGACATTGTTTGCTAGAAACCATTGATTATAAGCAGACTCCTAAACATTTACATTATAATACCTTTTCTTCCTGCAATCAAATGTTGTTGAAATAAAGACTATGCTGCATCAAGCAATGCTGAATTTATCTGTGAAAACCCATGACAATTTGTCTAGTATTTTTGGAGATTAGCATGTTTTAACAGGAATACAGACAGAGACAGAGGTCTATCAACAATATAAAATTACAATTTAGACTATATTTTTTCATAATGAAATCAAAATATTTGCTGTTCACACTAGACATTAGATCAGAAACAGCAAACAAAAAGTATGTGATGACCTGTAAAAGATTTAGGTAATGTTTTGTTTGTATCAATTGACAATCCTGACAAATTCTCACAAAAAATCATTATATAAAAAATACATGTTATAAAAAAACAATGTTTCAGTCAGCAACAAAATGTGCTTATAACTGAAGACAAAATACAACGGTCAACTACTTGTGGCTTTCAAATGGGATTATCACTTCTGCTGGACAATCAGCCAGAAGAATACTATTCAACAGTTCTTGCTTCAAAAGGAGTAAAGGTGATGGTTAAATATTTTGTTTATTACAGAAAAACTGTGTTAATACTCTTGTTATAATTGAAAGTACCAACTGAATAAAATGCTAAGCTCTACTTTAGTAATGAATAGTTCATCACTTTTTGTCTTATGTTTTCATATGCACCACAAGTTAGTAATTAGTAATTCCAGACACACCAGTAGAAAACGCTTTCTTCTATATGTTAAATTGTCTTATACATAAAATAAAGACAACCAGTCAAATCATTCACCTACACACACACACACACACACACACACACACACACACACACACTTCGAAGACCATAGCAAGACCAACTGGCCATTTGAAAGTACATTTGGGTGTTTGGATGTTTGTGTGTATGTGTGTATTTGTGTGTGTGTGTGTGTGTGTGTGTGTGTGTGTGTGAAGAAGAAGACAACCTAATGCTCCTAAGTTAGCTGATTGTTGTTTTCTATTACATGTTACTGTGCTAGATATGTTGATCCACTTTACTTGTGTTTGCTTTTCCCTTATTTTGCAAACTGTTTCAGCTGAGAATTTTCACATTTGATACTGCTTTGTATTATTGTATTTATGATCTTTACATTTAATTTAGACAATCATATAATATACAATAATGCAATGTACATTCAAATTAGTTAACACTTTCTTCTGCCATCATCCAACCTCTCAATTGCTTTTGATCTCATCTTTGTGGATACCCAAGGTGTCCATGGTGAACTGAATTGCGATGTTGCCACAGGGGCAAATGAGCAGTCACTTAAACCAGACCAAGTTTTCGATGGAGAGTAGATTACCAAACTTGTTGTCTGTGGCATGGATTTCATAGTAATCTGAAACATACCAACCACAGAAAGATGGCACACATCGGAAGAGTCAACGGTGGTATTCATTTTGGCAAGGAGGTCTATCAGTTCATCCAGGATCCAGGTTGGTCTGACACACATGAGAGAAACTCTCAGGCACCTGCTGTTAACTAAAATATTAATAGTGTTGGCAATGGAGTGAGCATTTTGTCGAGACCTGACAAAGAATGCTGTAAGGCTGCATAAACTGTATCAACATGTAACATAGCACAAATCACATCATGCAGGTTTTTGTAGAATGAAAATGCGAGGCAAGGTGTGCAGGTGGGGAAACGTTGTGATAGTTTGAGCCATGCTCATTTAAGGCAGGGCATTACTTAGTCATTAGAAGTTCAGGGACTTAGGCAAATTCTGCTGCAAGGACCAAACATCCACTGGAATGACCAAAAATCCACCATGAAGCATCTCAGCAATGAAAGCATTTAAATCATCCTTATGGGCTGAACACCCAAAAGCATCCACAGTAAAGCTTCAGACTCCAATCCACCATGATACAGCAGAACAGCCTTAAAGTACATTGCCATCTCCCAAACAATATGTTGCTCTGCAGGACATTTGTTGTAGAGTGAAATTTATCAACCCCACACAAAGCCCAAAGCTAGTTGAATGGTGTGGGTTCCAATTGTCAGCCTTGATCAGTTGTAATAGAAGAAAGAAGGAAGGAAGCTTGGATTTAATGCCCCATCAACAGTGAGGTAATTAGAGATGGAGCACACATGGAATGAACTTTTCAATTCAGTAAGAGTAGCTCTGGGTATCAGTGATCATAAGGCCATTACAGTATCAATGAATACAGCTGTAAATAGTAATATAAAAAAAGCTAGAAAGATTTTCTTATTTAGCAAAAAGTGAAGAGGATCAGATCTCAGAGTACTTGACTGCTCAGCATGATAGTTTCATCTCTAATACTGAAAGTGTTGAGCAACTGTGGCCGAAATTCAAGTTTACAGTACAATACAAGGTGGATAAGTATGTGCCAAGTAAAATTGTGAGAGATGGGAAAGATCCACAGTGGTTCAACAACTGAGTTAGGAAACTGTTACGAAAGCAAACAGAACTTCACTGCAAATATAATTGCAGTCAAAGACTTGCAGACAAGCAAAAGTTAAATGATGTCAAAATTAGTGTAAGGGCTGCCATGTGAGAGGCATTCAACACAGCTTCATGAGAATGCTTTGTGTAACAACTTGGTAGAAAATCCTAATAAATTGTGGTCCTACATCAAATCAGTAAACAGGATAAAACCAGATATCCAGACTCTCTGTGACCATAATGGTGTTGAAAGAGAGGAATGATGCACAACAGGCTGAAATACTAAATGTCTTGTTCTATAGCTATTTTGCAGAGGTAGATTGTACTGTAGTTTCTCCTCTAAACCATCGCACAATCGATACCATGACAGATGTTGTGTGTACCAAAGGTCTCTAGAGGAACAAAGTATTCCTAAGGATTGGTTCATTCTGCAAGAAGCGTCATCAATCAAATATGTAAAACTATATGCCTATATCCCTGACATTAGTCATATGCAGAATTTTGAAACACATTTTATGTTCAAATATTGTGTCATGTCTGGAGACCAGAAATCTCCTTTGTGGGAATCAACGTGGTTTCCAAAAGCAATGATCATGCAAAATGCAACTTGTGCTATTTATTCACAAGAGCAGTAGATACAGAATTCCAGGTAGAAGCCATGTTTCTTGACTTCTGTACCACATTCAAGACCATTCTGCACAGTTGCCTGTTGAATAAAGTACAAGCATATAGAATATCAAACCAACTGTGAATGCAGCATGTCATTCTCAATGGAGAGAAGTTTTCAGGCATTAAGTGATCTCAGATGTCCCCCAGGGCAGAGTTATAGGACCGTTATAGGGCATGGAAAATCTGTTAGCAGACTAGGTCAGGAGGGTCTTTATGAGGCCTTCAACATATTGGGTAAGGGACATCGCATCACTGCAAATTCCCTGTCCATAGGTGGCAAGGCTGTTTGGGTGGTATTTTTTTTATGTGGAATGGATGTCAGCAGTCAAAATGCCGGTACTGTTGGTAATTAGTATGTTTAATGTGGACAGAGGTGTGGATGGAGCCATCAGTGAGATGGAGGTAAACATCCAGGAAGGTGACATGCTGGGTTCATAAAGGCCAAGTGAAATTGATGGGAGAGAAGGAGTTGAGGTTGTGAAGGAATGAGGATAGGGTGTTCCAGACCTGAGTCCAAATCATGAAAATATCATCAGTGAACCTGAACCAGACGAGGAATTTGCAGTTTTGGGAGGCTAGGAAGATTTCCTGTAGGCAGACCATGAATAGGTTGCTATACTGATACCCATAGCTGTGACACAGATTTCATTGCATACTATTCTTTCAAAGGAAAAGTAGCTGTTTGGTAGGGTGTAATTGGTAAGGGTTTTAAGGAATGAGGTAATTAGTTTGTAGTCTGAAGGACACTGATAAAGGTAGTGTTCAAGAGCAGCAATATCATGGGCATATGGGATATAGGTGTATAGGAAAGTGGCGTCAACAGTGACAAGTAAGGATCCAGGAGGTAAATGGGTGGGGGTGGTGGAGAGTTGGTGAAGGGAATGGTTGGTATCTTGGACATGGGAAGCTAGGTTTTGAACAATTGGTTGGAGGTGCTGGTCAACAAGGACTGAATTTCTTTCAGTGGGAGCACAGTAACCAGCCATGACTGGGTGTCCAGGAAAGTTAAGTTTATGAATTTTTGGGAGCATGTAAAAGGTAGGTAAGCATGGTGTTGTTGAGGTGAGGAGGGAGATAGATTCAGGGAAGAGGTTCTGAGAAGAGCCATATGATTTTTGTAGGGATTGTAGGTCATGTTGGACTTTTGAGATGGGGTCAGCCTGGAACAACTTGTAGGTGGAAGAATTGGACAATTGGTGCAGGCCTTCTGCCCCGTAATCACAGTAATGGTGGAACCTTGTCTGTAGGGGTCACTGTTGTGATGAATCACAGTGATTATGTGGCAGAAGGCTGATGCCAATTATCTGATTATGTTTCCAATAAATTAAATGTAACAAATGTAAATCACCTTAAGTGAGCAGAGAGCGGTAATGGTTGAAATAACCAAATACTTTGCAGTTACTTATTTGTACTAATCTTATATAGCTAGGGGAAGGAAAAAATTGCCTCTGTAATAAAACCTACTGTACACTGTGTAATGAAACATGTTGGGATTTATTCCCATCTGCTTGAATTACTGAACATCCCAATACCACTGTTGCACAATAATGGATATGAATGTAGTTAATGTACATCATTTTATTTTCCAAAACTTTTGTTGTTGTTCTTTGTTGTAACACAAATAGCTGAAGCTATTTTCTATTATTTGGTGTTGCAGAAGCTTGTTTAATTAGGAAATATTAATTAATTCATACCAGAGGTATATTGATTAAATTCAGATATTATGCTAATTAGTATTTCTGTTAAAACTAAATTATTTCCTCATAATATTAAAGTAGGTATTACTATGTTAGGAAAGTTTTGCCCTCTTCAGTTTCTGTATAATTACTGTTAATTATGAAAGTATTGTTAATGAACCTATTTTGTTAAGTATATAAATGAAATATTATAATTGAACTGAGATTTTATATTAATTTAATCAGTATTATTTACACTATCTTTTACTATAGCCAGTTGCATGTAATTGTTTACTTTTCCATTATAATTACTGTAATATCTAAATTAACAATAGATAATTTCCATTATCATTGTTTGAAAGATATATGCAGTAACTGCCAGAAAGATCGCATGAGGTGTGCACTGGCATGGTGTGCCCAGGGCAACAGACGCAGCAAGTATGGTCCGACAAACCAGAGTGCGTGCTTAGTCTTGACAGCGCGCTCTACCAGTGGAATAACAGCAACTCCGCCAGCACGGCCTGGCTGCAGTCAGTGTATTGTGGGCCGCGGACAGGGACAGACTCGGTTAAGCGCCACGCAGTGCTATGTACTATCGTGTGTTGTATACTATACAAGTGGCAAAGAATAGGATCATCCTCATGTGTGTTGTTTTATTCGTCGAGTTTTGCACATTAGTCTAGACATGTAAGCTTTAGTTCACATTTTGGTTGAGCAGCAGAAGGACTCATGGCCACCATGCAGCAGGCAATTCCGGTGTTGCTTTCAAAACAGTCTTCTTCAGTGCCATTCCCCCCTTCCTTCCCCCCCGATATGACGAGATGGCAGAAGATGAACATCGTCTTTGGCAGCATTTCTAGGCCTTTTATATCAGCAATGCGGAGGTATGTCATACTCTGTTTTTGCCATGGATATCCCCCTCACTTTATTAGGTGTTGCAGCAATTAGAACCATTGCAAGAACCCTCATCCTTGTCTTTTGACACTTTATACTTGAAGTTGTCATCCTATAATCACCACTGCACACATGTCGTGGCTGTGTTGGTTAAGTTCTATCAGCGTAAGAAAAAGCCCCATAAGTTTTACCATGCCTGGGCCACTACTTTGCACAGCCTCAGCCACAAGTGCCGTTTTGTGACGAAGACATCAAAAGAGTCGTATGCTCACATTATGGTTCGGCCTGGTTAACAGGAAACCAATTTTTTTCTAAACTCGATCTTTTGGAGGCTTACCACCAGATATCTCTGGTGGTAATCAACACCCCATTTGGCCTTTTTCAATACCAGTGTCTGGCCTTTGGGATGGCTGGGTCACTGGCAATATTTCAACATTATCTTGAGCAGGTCATGTCAGCAATGCCCCATTGCATCAATTACCTTGATGACATAATAGTCACAGGTTGCAACACGAAGGAACACTTGCACAACCTATGGACCCTCTTCCTCTAATTCCAGTCTATGGGCCTGCAGTGCAGTCTCAGTAAATTCAAGTTCTTTCAACCGTCCATTGAGTACTAGAGCCATGCCATCTCTTGGCACAGCGTCCAGCCCCTGGCAAGTTTGGTGCAGGGTATCAGGGACCTTCCGCATCCCTCTTCGCTGCAAGATTGCAAGTTTTTTTTAGGAAAAATCATGTATTACCCTCAAGGAACACTTGCACAACCTACGGACCCTCTTCCTCAAATTCCAGTCTGTGGGCTTGCGGTGAAATCTCAGTAAATTGAAGTTCTTTCAACCGTCCCACGAGTACTTGGGCCATGTCATCTCTAGGCACAGTGTCCAGCAACTGGCAAGATTGGTGTAGGGTATCAGGGACCTTCCACCCCTCTTCACTGCAAGTGTTGCAAGTTTTTTTTCTTTTTTTTTTTGGAAAAATTGCCTATTACCAATGGTTCATCCCTGGGGCTTCCATCTTGGCTCATCTCCTGTACCGCCTTCTGTGCAAGAGTGTTCCTATTGAGTGGTCTCCCGCATGCAAGCAGGCTTTTGCTTCTTTGAAGGACCACCTCACATTGGCCCCGTGTTTGGTGACTTATGACCCCTCTAAGCCATTGGTCCAGGCTAAGGATGCTTCACAGTATGGGGTGGGGACAGTCCTTATCCATCACAATCGATGGCTCTGAGCAGCCGCTGGCATTCGCATCCAAGGCTCTTAGCCCAGCTCAGGCCCATTACTCACAGGCGGAGAAGGAGGCCCTGGCCATTGTCTATGCCATGATAAAGTTTCACCCCTTCTAGTATGGCATGAAGTTTCAGTTAATCACAGACCATAAACAGTTAATAGCATTGTTTAATCCATCCTCCAGAATTCTGGATAGGGCTGACCATTGACTGCAGCACTGAGCCCTGTTCCTTTCAAAGTACCAATATGGCATTCATTTTCACCCTACTGGCCAGCATGCCAATGCCAGTGCTCTTTCCAGACTTCCAGTGAGTTCAGATCTGCAGTTCAATCAGAAAGAGATAATGTGTTTTCATTTAGATGTCACTTCCCACCAAGCGGTGGATGCCTTCCCGATCACTAATTCTCGAGTCACAAAGGCAACAGGTGTGGACCCAGTGCTTCGGCAAGTGGTGAGTCTTGTTCAACAGTGGTGGTCTTCCCGGCCTCCAGGCTGTGCCTCTGACCCTCTTTGCAACTACTTTGTTCTTTTAGGCCACCTCTCAATCTTAGAGGGAGTTCTTCTTTTGACTGCAGTTACAGCTCTCCATGTGGTGGTACTTGTGCATTTGCGACGATAAATTCTCCAGCTGTTACACGAGGGACAGTGGGGTTTTTCACGTACTAAGTCTTTGGCTTGCAGACATGTATACTGACCTGACATTGACAGAGAAGTGGTGGCTTGCTCCCAGTGTGGTAGCCAACAGGCGTCTCCCAGGGCGGCATTCTCTCCCTGGCCTCCTGAAACCCAGCCCTGGTAGTGTGCCCACATAGATTTTGTGGGCCCATTTTAAATGGTTACTGGCTCATTGTGATTGATGCATATTCCTGCTTCCCGTATGTCAGGCTGTTCCAACAGGCTGATCCGCGAGCAGGAGTGCACATGAGCGCTCACTACTCTAGCTCCGAGCTGCGTTGGTGGGGGAAGCTGACATCATGCATGCTAGTACTTGGGGGTCAAAAGTAAACAGACGCATTCATTTAATGTCTCACTGGTATCAAAACGTGATGGTAGACACGTCCCCCCGGCTTCATAGGAATGCAGCTTGGTTCATGTGCATGTTCGGGTTGACTTACTGTTGTGAGCAGGTGTTTTCTGTAATGAACAGAATAAAAAAGAAAGAAAGACCATAGCTTAAGAATCCTGCATTGAAGAGTATGCTGCGCATCACTGCAGTAAACAAGATAACACCTGATATCTGTTCACTTGTGTCGAAAAAAATTTGCAAATGACAAAATAGACAATAAATCATTTGTTACTTGTAAAAAAGTTACATGTCAGTTTGTTCTGATTGCTACTTCTGCATAGCCGGCTCATCTCTTTTCTTTGCTTGTGTGTCTCACAATTTTTATGAGGAAGCAAATTGGTTCCATATTTTCTGGCACTGTCTTCCTAAATTGAAAACCCTAATATTTTTGCCATTTCTTGTGATAAATGCCATATCGGACGATATGCCACTTATTGTTGCCACTGTTTAGTGAGTTACTGTACGTGAACATTCAAGACAGGTGTCGCTTGATAAGTCTAGTTATTGGCAATTAAGATGGTGTGTTATTAATTTACCTGAAGTAAGCTATTATGCCTAAACGCAAAAGTGTCACTTCTTCAAACTTAAACGAAAAACATATTTTTCTTGAAGACAGGAATTAGTTTTGAAGTTCATTGTAAAATTCATATTACCATCTTTACAATTAACATTGTGGAAACTTGGACATGGATGGGTTCAGCATGATAAATCAGTCAATCATAATCTGGCTTCTTTTCATACTCTAGCAACAACTTCAGAAGTCAATGATGTCTTAATTAATAAAAAAGAGAAAATTCTTTATACAGTTCATCAGGAATACTTCTTATGTTGGTTCCATGAAACAGGCATTTAGAAATGTAAAATAATATCATAATAAAGATACTTTATTTAATTCCAGTCATGAAATCAAATCATTTATTTGTGAGGATCACAGAGCTTTTACAGTAATTGTAATAGTGAAGGAGCATAATATCATTGCTGAGGATTGAACAGGTGTCACATATTGCATGTCCCGCATTTTCATGGAAAAGAGTGGCAGTCTCAATTGTATGCTAGCTATTTCAGAAAAAGCTGTGTCCGTAGCAGAAACTGCATTGCAGCTGCAGTACTCGTGACATCACAGGTCAGCAGGCTGCCTCGCCCACACACACGCTCGGCGTAGCCTCAGCCGTGTGGAGTGCCACATTCGACAGCAGCTCATGGCCACAGAAGCGGCAACCCGTGAGCAGGTGAGTGCTCCCTGACTCACAGGGGAGTGCGCTAGCTGGAACAGCCTGCCATATGTGGTTCGCTGTTCTTCAACCACTTGTGATATTGTAATCCAAACACTCTCCAAAATTTTCTTGGTGGAAAGTTTTGACACTCACTGTAATATCGGATAATGGCCCTCAGTTTCAACACAGAATTTCCAGGACATTTGTATGCACTTCGGCATTCATCATTTTCACTTGCCCCCCCCCCCCCCCCCCTTTCATCCACAATCAAACAGGGAAGCTGAGCAGATGGTGTGTACATTCAAAACTCACAGTTCGACACCTTATCGTTGGTTCGGTCCTGGGTTCCAGTGGGGTATGACGGGTGCCTTTTCCCGTGCGTCATTTCTGCCCATACTCGAAGGTCCCAGCTAGAGGGTTGGTCAATCCATCCGACTCCAGCATTGCAACGGATGTGGAAGTCATCTTTCTATGTAGTGCTTCACCTCCCGACTTCAGGAACCACTGGTTCGTCACCCCTCCCCCATGGGAGTAGGAGGAGTGTAGTAGCAGTCAGAAAGATCACGTATGGCGTGCACCAGCATGGTGCATCCCGGACAGCAGGCGTAGCAAGTATGGCCTGGCCACCAGAGTGCACACATAGTCTCGGCAGCGCACTCTACCAGCAGAATAACAGCACCTCCGCCAGCATGGCCTGGCTGCAGTCAGTGCGATGTGGGCTCGTGTAAGTGCCGTGCAGCGACATGTAATAGAGTGCTGTTTCGTCAGTTGTGTGATGCACAATCTATGCAAGTTCGGAGTATTGTTTTGGCCGCCATCTGAGGCACAAGCCACACCAGTTTGAACTTTAATTTTGAACAATTATGTAAAAGTTTGTCAGTGTTGTTTGTGCAGAAAGAATATCTACAGTGATTAATCCATTTGGTGCCACACTGTACACCTCAGACTTGTATATTCCACACAGGAACAGTATAAAGTCATATTATTGATGTGTGGAATGTGCGTTCCTGATCACATTAATTGTAATTAATGAGACTTGTAGCCTGGCCAGAAATGGAGACAACTGAGCATTAAATTAAATTAATTAAAAATGTGTCAAAGAACTGCAATTCTGTGAGTTGCCTTCGTCATTTGTAGTGAATTAGTTTTTGCCCCATGAGATATCAGCCAGCCGCTACCAAGAGCAACAAATGTCAACAAAATTGAGAATCATCGTACTACGGCCAGGTAACATTACAACTGCTTATATATTTTTGAGACTATGAATACAGGAAACAATTTAAAATCTTTTAGAATTAATTTTTATGTTAATTATACACAAAATTTAATTCAATACTATGTTTTTACTCCATCCTACAAATGTAAAAATGTCCCAGTCTCAAAAACTAAAAGAAAAAGGTATGTCATCAAGACAGTCGCAAACCAGCATTTAACTATCTACTAGTCATTAATTTATCAAACAATGGAAATTTTCGGAAGAATTCAACAATATTTTTGAGAAGGATATGATGCTACTCACCACAGAGATGTGCCAATGAGCCACACAAAGGCACACATAAAAGATAGAACTTACTATAAATCTTTTAGCTGTTACAGTCTTCATCAGACAGAGAAACACTCACACAAATAGAACCACTGTCTCCAGTTGCTTTAGCCAGACTAGTGTGTTGATGGTGGTCGAGTTTGTGTGAGGGCATGTGTGGGAGAAAGAGTGTGCGTTTCTCCATCTGACAAAAGTTTTATTGGCTGAAAGCATTGTAGTACATTGTATCTGTTGTATATGCATTTGTAGGGCACACTGGGATGTCTCTGTAGTGAGTAGCAAACTATCCTCAAAAATATTGTTGGAAGTTGTCAACATATATGTATACAGATGCACGAATTCATGAATACTCTAAGGTATACAAATAGACAAGTAGAAATATATTATATTTAGTTGGCTATGTTAAGTGTTTGTAGGAACATAATAGATCGCTATACTATTATATATTTGCAGTGCATCTTAATAACACAGTTGATGATTGTTTAGATCTGATCCTATGTTCATATAAGAAACTATTCTTTGGGTGTTGGGCAATGCGTTTCTGTGTAGATCACCGTTTGTAAAATATTTTCACATGGTTGTTTTTACAGACATGCAAAAACATGTATCCATGATGACTTGCTCCTGAAATGTGATTAGAAGTTGAAGATTTTGACATTACACTGTCTTTTCTCAAAGCATAAATTCTGGGCTATGATTTATGTTTCAGGCAACACATCAAGTTGTACTTATCTTTTGTACTCGGGATTTATCTCCTATCTGCATTTAGTGTCCTGGTGTTTATTGTACAAATAAGGAAAGAACTCCAGCAGTACATTTTCTAATCTTTAATCACCCATAACACTCTCATTACAATGTTTGATATAATAAAAATCTCTTGAAAACCAAATGCCTTATTTCAAAACCACCAACATTACAAATTGAGCTTACTCCAGAAGTTACTGAACTGCTGAGTGCCCTCTGGCATTGCTATATATAAATCTTGTAACAATTGCCATTACAAACATATTGTTTACAATAATGACATTTGAATTACAATTAACAAGTATAACATGAAATGATTTTACATACACCGGATATTAGATTACGCAAAGCTGAGATAACATATAGCTATAGTTTAACAGTTTCTTTGCACTGAATCTCACAATTACGAATACACACATCAATTAACAATGTGAAATGGTTATTAATGGGTACTTAATTACATATGTGGATTTCAATGTTCCTAACATTTCCATAGCGTCTAAATACAGGGAATAAATAGTACAAAGTGGCAAAATGGACAATACTTCTGTTATTCACGAAATATTACATAGTTTCAAATAGTTCAGATTGCATTATATATTTTTTATTTATGTATTTTCATTTGTTTCATGGATTTTTGGATTGGTAATTCTTTAAAGGACAGTTACAGACATAAACCAGTTATTTCAGGCCTCAGTATCTTTCTTATATTTGTTGATGCAGTGTAGATCTGTTTAGAATGTTCTGGAAAGCAAGATGTAATTTAACACATTATTTTATTAACTAACCACCAACATTCCTCCAAATTACTCAGTCTGATCCCTATATACATTTTATTAATCTGTATATTCACAGTACATTTTATCTCACTAATTAGCATGTTAAAGATTAAGCAGTTTTTCCACATGGTTGTATTGAATTATATGATACTCTTCTCTAAGGAGCTGAAAGTGATCATTCTGCTGGTTTTGGGTGGTTTCATGAATTGTGGTATCTTTTTGTTCATATTGACAAGGAAGCTTTTATCACTACAAGATCAACATTTAAATCAACTTGCCTGCAATACAGTGAAATGACCTTACATCGTTGTATTACAGTTTTAATTCTTGAAATAAAATAACCTAAAACATAACATTTAAGTTTTTGTGAAGATATTCTCCAGTAGAGTAGACAGAATTGGCCTACATAAATTCTTTAATGCAGTCTTAAAATCCATCACATTATCTAAATGATGTTTAATCGACTATTTAGAAGATATAGTTATCTTATCCAAAAAAAATTTACTTTTCCAGATAGTAGTCACAGACATACCAAGTCTTGTGATGTTACCAGGTTGTAGTTTGTTGCCTCTTGAAGTTCTCATTGATCAGCACTCTCAGTAACAACTGGCTGAAATTCCATGGGGCAAAACTAGTCTGCCACAAATAATATAGGCAATGCATAACATTGCAGTTCATTGACATTTTAATGCATGTTTTTAGTACCCAATTGTCCCCATTTATGGCGAGCTTACAAGTCTCATTAATAAAAGTCACTACAACCCAGTATGCACATTCCACACATCAATAATACAAATTTTCTCAGTTCATATGTGGAGTAGAAAAGTTTGAGGTGTACACTTAGTGTGGCATGAATATTAATTATCAATTCATAATACCTGTAGGTACACTTTCTACACTAATAATACTGAAGAAATGTTACATAGTTGTTCAAATTAGAGTTCAGTGATGTGGATTGTGCCCTTGAGTAAACACGAAACAAGACTCTCTTACATGGTGCAAAAGCATCCTATTTATATCAACCGAACAATGTCACTGAAAATTATGTATTGTTAATTCAGTCCATTAAATTAATTATAATGGAAAAGTTAACAATTACAAGCAACTGGCTATAGTAAAAGAAGTTTTAAATAATACTGAGTACATTGATATACAAGTCTTGGTTATATTAATATTACTTTACTTACTAATATAATTAAGTATGTTTATAAACAATGCTTTTAGTATAAACTGTTGTGGCACCAGTAAACTGATGCCAGTACCAAGGGACATCATCTTTGCAAACTCTAGACATATCTTTGCAATATTTGATGTATCTTTGCTAAACTGACCATGCCATTCAGTTCTGTTTTATGTAGTGAAGTGAGAAGATCGAATAAATACAGTTCTTATGTTAAAAGTGTTCTTTCTGGAGAATATCACGTAGTAAAGTTCTACATTGGTAACTCCAAGTTTAACTGAACCACACCAAGTCATAATCAGTGTTATCGTGCTACCCACATCAGGTAATACCTGTGTTTACATCGGATACTGCCACGCATTTCCAGAGAATGGAGACACCAACTCATGGTTATAACGGAGAAAGGATCATCTACTATCCAGCCACCAGCATGCCTATCCCACCTGGATATCAAACTTTTCTAAACAGTGCAGCAAGCACAGTTCCACAACGTTCCCCAGATGCTTTTACTTCACCAAACCACATGAGTGAAGTGGGACATGAGTGTTCGAACGACTCCGGCTTTCTAACACCCTCACGATTTCCAAGTACCTCTCTGTCAAACAGTGTATTCGTGAGCCCAATTCAAACAGTGTATTTTGTGTGCCAAATTCTTCTGATGGTTTGCAAAACATTCTGGTGTCGCAATTCGCGCGAATGAATTTTGTTGTTGCAAACGGCCGACCATTGTCTGCTCCACTATCTGTATCGGGATATCCATCTGCCAACAGATCTGAAAGACATAATTGCAATCAACAATCAAATAGTGTTTTGCAATTCTTTCCGTTGAACACGAACAGTGCCACATAATCTTCGGTAGTTTTCCTGGGTTATAACCTGAACAATAATTTGAACAACGGCGGACTATTTTCCCACATGCACGGTACTACTTTGTACACTCACAATGTGAATACTACAGGCATTACTAACGACTCCCACGGTGACTATGTCAGTTCACCTATTGATCACATGCTTTTGTGAACAGTTTCGGCCCACGGCCAGGTGACTGTGACCCATGAGTTCAGCCGTGTTCCGCTACACGAGTAGCGCCTGCTGTGCCAGCACATCAGCTGACATACCCGACAACTTGCACAGCCTCCACATGTATTCATCCGTGCCCCGCTACATTCGTACAACCGCCCGTGCACACAGTACAAAACGGTACTACAGCCGCCCTCATTCAAAATGAGCTAGCAGCTCCACCACCACCCTCACCTGGCAGACTATCAATGCTACCACCTTTTTCCTACCACACACTGGACATTTGGCCATCGTCGAGGGCATTTTTTACTATTACACATTGGAGGATTCTACCCACTACCTGAGCCTGATCACCCACCTACACAACAGTGTGGATCTTATCTGCGACCTGGTCAACGCCCCACCGGCTCATGATCACTACGCAGTGACCAAGAAATCCATCCTAAAAATGGGTATATAGAACTGCAGATAGAGTGAATCAGATTATACATCAAGATCACCTTGGAAACAGATCACCCTCGCAGATGTGGTGCAGACTACGGATGTTGATCAGCGAACAGGCCATGCCAGATGAGACCCTCCTCACAGTCTGAAACCACAAGTTGCCACCGCCAGTATAGACCACCGTCGCCCACCACATCACGGAGCCTATCACCAACCGCATGCGAGTCACTGACGCAGTCTACAGCACAATATACAGACAACAGCACACGGAAAACAATCGAACTGGCCCACACCCACCAGCCGGCGGCTGAGGTAGAGCATGAAACAACACAAGTCAAACAGGACACAGCCCATCGGCTACCCGCAGCATAATCAGCTGACGCCCACCAGCTGGTACTGTGCACTACACACCAAGACGCCCAGGCTGTAGCAGTCTCCGACAAGGCTCCCTACCTGAAGCACAATCTCTGCAATACTGGTATTTCCACAAATGTTTCGGAGACACCGCATGGAACTGTTGCCCACCCTGCCACCATCCAAATGCCGATCGCAGGATGGTTTAGGCGCCACCTCCTGCACAGACATGGACAGGTGCCACAGAGTCCTTCATTCAGTATGTGAAGCTTCCCTTAATAGCGGATGCCTCTATGTGCGAGATGTCGACACCGACGCCCAGTTCCTAGTTGACACCGGAGCAGGTGTGTCCTTGTTGCCAGTCTTGATGGAACCTAAAAACACCCCCCACACCGCACATTCCTGCAGGTCGTCAACACCACAAACCTGACGTCGATTGGCTCGGCTACCCTCTCAGTACGTTTAGCCACGAAATGTGAATTCCAGTGGACGTTCTTGGTAGTTGACATTCCCAAACCTATCATAGGAATAGACTTCCTGACTCACCACAAGCTTTCCCCTGATTTAGTCCACTGGTCAGTTTTCCACCACCCAACGGAAACTCACTTTTCATGTGTTCTACCAAACCACCCCACCCTGGACCAGTACATGTGAGTGCACTTAACCCCCTTGTGTTCCTCCCTTTCGACACCACTACAAAAAAAAAAAAACCACGAGAAAGTGGATCGCCGAAGAAACAAACTTCGCAACTCAAACAAGAAAAGTTTGAGCTCACACACAGCCTACGCTGCAAGCAGTCCGATCTCACATCATCGTACGAAGAAATCAACAAGCTGAGACAACAAATAACGTATTACCAAAACAAGGTCAGCCAGTGTACACATAAACAATATATTGACAGTGTTCCCGCACCTGCGTGCTAGGTACTTTCTCCTGTGACCACCTCAGTTTCCCCCTCTCACTCAGACATATCAGTGGGTTAACAAAACAAGGTTACAATGCCAATCACAAGTTATTGTCCACCAGCAACAACTGTAACTCACACGAACATTGCCTGTACTAGTGAGTGTAACATTCCGCCGGCATGTCACCCAACTTCTGTTTTGCGCTCGCTAGCATCAATATTTACACCAGAGGCCCAGGCAATAACTACCACGCTGCCAACACAACAACAAACCAAAGCGGCGCCGTGTGACCTTATGTCACCGCAGGTGGACAGTAAAAGAAATACATGCCCACACAAGAACGTTGCTATTGTAATGAACGGCATGATGCATAAGTTCCAGCTTACTGAGGGACTGCCTATATGCAGCAAACCTAGGCAACTTTTCCTGGAACTAATGACAATAGTGTGAAAACAAATTGATGAATCTTCCTGGCAGATTAAAATTGTGTGCCGGAACCGGGACTCGAACCTTGGACCTTTGCCTTTCGCGGGCAAGTGCACTACCGACTGTGCTATCCCGACACAACTCACGATGCCGCCTTGATGAATTGTTACAAGCAGGTGTACTAGAACCTTCATCAAACAGCTGGTCCACGCCCATACACCTCACACAAAAAAAGAGACGGCACCCTGCGCATTTGCAGAGACTACCGGCGACTCAACTCGAACAATATTCGACAATTATCCCATCCCTAACGTAGCTGATTTTACCCATGCACTAGCAGATGTCAAACTTTTCTCCGTGGTTGACTCTGCCAGACCTTACCATCAGATACGAATGGCACCTGAAGATATAGAAAAGACAGCAATCACTACACCCTTTGGACTTTTCCAATACCGTTATATGCCTTTTGGCTTGAAAAACACTGCTCAAACCTGGCAGCACTTTATTAATCAAGTTCTGTTCAATATAAAATTCTGTTTTGCATATCTAGACAATATTCTTGTATTCAGTGCCTCCATTGAGGAAAACAAAAAAACCTGTGCAAATGGTCCTGGACATGCTGGCTGCTGCAGGCATCCAAACAAACAATAAAAAACTCCAATTATACCTACAGTCAGTGATTTTCCTAGGATTCACAGTTTCCGCCAATGGAATTTCTCCGCCCCCACAAGTCACAAGTCACAATGATTAAAGACCTACCACGACCAACCACATATAAAGAATTACGTAGGTTCCTAGGAACAACTACTACCAAAGACACCTCCCAGCCACTGCTGAAATTCAAGCCCCACTCACCAACGCTCTGGCAGGAAAACAGACCTCAGGCACCTGCCCAGTTACATGGACACCAGACAGGGATAGAGCTTTCAAAAGCCTAAAAATACTGCTAGCCAATGCAGCGACGATAGCCCACCCGGCTCCCAATGCTGAACTGTTTATAACTACTGATGTGAGTGACATTGCAATAGGGGTCATGCTTAGCAAGACACTGGGAGACGTCACTGCCCCACTAAAATTTTTTTCTCACAAACTAAACAACGCCCAACAGAAGTATTGAGCATTTGACCGAGAGCTACTTGCTGTGTACGCAGCAATCAAGGATTTATGACCAGACATAGAAGGACACCCCTTTTACGTGTTGATGGATTACAAACCGCTAGCAGCAGCATTTTCCAATCCACTGGCCAACCCACCCCCCCACACAGATTCCGACACTTTGAGTTCATATTACAATTTACCACCAATATCAGATACATAAAAGGAGCAGACAATGTTGTTGCAGATTTCCTGTCACGCATGGGTGCAGTCTCAACACTGATAGACCTTTCAAATCTGACTGCCTTGCAATCAACAGATGAGGATACCTTGTCACTAGTATCGGACCACAGCTCTTCCCTTCACCCCATCCATGCAACCTTTCCAGGAGTGACGGACGAAATATGGTGCGATGAGTCAACCAGCCACTTACGCCCTTTTATACCAACCCCCCTACGCAGAAACATTTTGGAGAAAGTGCACAATCTCGCACACCTGGGGGTCCGTGTCTCCACATGCCTGGTGGCAGAACATTTTGTCTGGAGAAATATGAAAAGAGATTGCCAGGAATGGGCATGTACCTGCCTTGCATGCCAAAGGAGTAAAGTCAGTAGGCATCCCCCCCCCCCCCCCGTCCCCTCTAGGCAGCTTCCCAGTTCCCAGTGCCACATGGCCACTTCCAACATGTACATGTCTACCTGGTAGGTCCACTCACACTGTCCAATAGCTTTCGCTATGTACTTCCAATGATGGACTGCACAACTCGGTGGGTGGAGGCTATCCCATTATGCAACATTACGGTAGCTCAAACATTTGTTGAATCCTGGGTCACTTGATTCGGGGGCCCCTCCATCATAACAATGGACCAGGGAAGACAGTTTGAGTCCACTTTGTTTAACAGTATTTGTACTATCTGTGGGATTAAACACATACACACAACAGCCTACCACCCCCAGAGCAACGGGCTCATAGAATGATGGCACCGGACATTCAAGTCAGCACTACGATGCCATGAGACACTGTGGACGGAGGCACTACCTCTAGTCCTATTAGGCCTGAGTTCCACCTACAAGGAGGATATCCAGGATACGGTGGCAGAATTTGTGTATGGACAGAAACTAGTACTGCCTGGTGAACTCATAGATCCGCTACCTTGTCCAACCCTACTTGAATTGTGAACTTCCTTAGACAGAGTCTGACTACATTATTCCAAACTGTGCTCCCCCCACCCCTACAAGCCACACACACCTGAACACATTCTTACCTAAAGCACTGGCTACTTGCGAATTTGTGATGCTGAGAGACGACACAGTCAAAGTGCCTCTCCGGCAACCATACTCAGGCCCACATCAAGTACTACGCTGAACCAAAAACACAATGGACATCATTTTCAAAGGTGCTCCAATAACTATCTCTCTAAACAGAGTGAAACCGGCTCATGTCAAACATGCACTTCAACCACCGCAAACCGAGGAATCGGAGACACAACTGACCGTGCATGACACAGGTGCTCCGAACAATAACATGGCACACCAGTCGAACCACACTCAACTCCCGTCAAGCTCACACAGTGTTTTCCAGCTGAGTCTCCAGTCGAACAATTCTAGTGCTTATACATCAAGCCCCCCCCCCCTCCCCCCCACTGGCCCCATTGAGTGCACCTATTCCTACCCCAACCTTTCCTGCTCCTCCAGTCCGGGTTTCTTATGCACACCTCTGCCAAACACCCCCACACTTGAGGTAACTGTCCCCATGCCCCTGGAAGTGCTTACGGACATATCCATTGTGCTACACGAATACCACCACCCCACTCCAGTGCCACCTAGTACACTGCGTCCCCCTGCCCCCGACAGTCGATGCTGACGCAGTACAAGCCTTTGCCACCCCCATGGGAGACATCATCATCAAGGCCTCCTACTCATCAAGTACTGCAGCCCCAACCCGGCCCAGCCGCCTCACCCACCACCCACAACACTACGCTGACTTTGAAGTGCGGTTGCCACCGCCCACCTCCCACTGCCGCCAATACCGCTCCCAGACTCTGCTGCTGAGCTCACAGTGGTATGGGTACCACATACCACTCCTGCCGATGCCATCTTCACACCGTCCTCATCCCCTCCCCCCCCCCCCTTCCCACCAACATAGGAGAACTCCATAGTACGAGGGAGGGCTATGTTGTTCTAGTAAACTGACACCACTACCGACATCATCTTTGTGAACTCTAGACATATCTTTGCAATATTTGATGTATCTTTGCTAAACTGGCCTTGCAGTTCATTTCTGTTTTATGTAGTGAAGTGAGAAGATCGAATAAATACAGTTCTTAAGTTAAAAGTGTTCTTTCTGGAGAATATCACCCAGTAAAGTTCCACACTGTAATTATGCAGAAACTAATGAGGGCAAAAATTTCCTAACATCAATTGTGAAACATAATAATACCTAATTTAATATTACGAGAAAGAATGTAATTAGTTTTATTAGAGATACTAATTGGCCTAATATATGACCTACAACAATACACCTCTTGCATGAACTAATTAATATTTGCTAATTAAACAAACCTCTGGAGATGTCAAACAATAGAAAATAGCTAGTCACATTAGAAAAAAGGAAAACAGAAGTTTTGGTTAAAGAAAATGATAATAGACTAATTATATTCGTGCCTATTATTATGAAACTGTGGAAACGGGAGGTTTAGTAATGCAAGCAGAGGGGAATATATCCCATGCTTTTTTACAGTCGGATTGTAATTGCTCCTGACATTCCAGAGTTATATTTGCATAGCAACATTGTACCATTCCTACAAAAAGGACTGATATGAATATCTACCCTCCACTAATTGTGCCATGTTACATGTGTCATATTGGTAGCTATTTAGTCATCCTCTCTTTAAAACTAACTACCAAAATGTTCAAATGTTTGTATAGCTTATGGGACTTAACTATGGGGTCATCAGTCCCTAAACTTACAAACTACTTATGAACTAACTAATACTAAGGATGGCACAAATATCCATGCCCGAGGGGGGGGGATTCGAACCCCCGACCGTAGTGGCCGTGCAGACCGTGACTGGAGCACCTCAGTCCCCTCGGCCACCGCAGCTGGCAACTAACTACCAATATGTAGTCTGTATACTCTCATCTTATTGCTGCAGATTTTCAGTTTGTATTTATTTATCCTTTTTTAAACACTTTACATGCAACTGAATTCATCATTTTACATGTTTTATACTTGATGTTGTTAAAGCAATATAAATCTGTGTAATACATATTAAGTATAAATGCAATTTTCTGAATGAAAAGTACATACTGACAGAACATTTTAACAAATATAGATCTGAAATAATTTATACATGATAAATGCATTATATAAAGGAGGCACAACATTGTGACACTATAAATATTTTAAAAGGAACTCAAATAATAATTTATCAGATGAGAGAGCAATTTTAATAGATTAGATCACTTTTATTACATTCAAATTAATAATAGCCAAGTGTGTTTGTATGTGGATGTGTGTGTGTGTGTGTGTGTGTGTGTGTGTGTGTGTGTGTGTATTTGTTTACCTTCCTTTTTTTCCCTAAGGTAAGTTCTTCCACTCCTGGGATTAGAATGACTCCTTTTCCACTTCCTTAAAACCCGTATCCTTCCCTTTCTCCTCTCCTTCCTTCCTCTTTTTCCTGAAGAAGCTGCCAGTGGAGGCAAAAGCTTGAATGTTTGTGTGTTTTTGTTTGTGTTTTTTGTTTCTATTGGCGAGCCTGTACTTTGGGCAAGTCAATCAATCTTTATTTTTATACATATTTTTCTCATCAGGAAAGTCTCCTTCTATAATTGATGCCTGGTTTCTGCACAGTGAGGTACCATCTTCTGGTCTGGTATCTAAGAGCATTTATGCCTTTATAGAACTAATGACTGAGCCATATGAAGTCACTCTGACAGGCAACAGCACATATAAGGGTGAATTTTAATGTGTATATGATAGTGGAAGTCAGTAGAAGGCAACGGGAAACCACCGTTGAAAGTATCCCGAGAGAACCCCATGGCTTCGCTCAGCTCAAAATGATCTGGAGTTTGAAGTTCCCCTATCGGATCTCTGGAGGGAGCCAGGTTGAGTGAAGCTTCAAGAAGAGTAGGATGCTGCAAGGAGAAGCACTGCACAGGAACATGGAATGTAAGATCCATGTATCAGGGAAAATTAGACACTGTCAAAAGAGAAATGGAGAGAATTAACATCAACATATTGGGAATAAGTGAAATGAGGTAGACTGGCAAGGGAGAATTTGCTGCAGATGGACATAGGATATACTGTTCTGGACACAAAAACAACAGAAGTAATGGAGTAGGTTTCATAGTTAGTGATAGAGTAGATAAAGCTATAATGGGATGCAACTATATAATGATAGAATGATGTCTATCAGACTTCAAGGTCAGCCCCTCAACATCACAGTAATTCAAGTTTGTATGCCAACCACTGATGCTGCAAGGGAAATTATTGACCAGTTCTATGGAGACATACAAGAATTAATGCTGTCGACTCCAAAACAGGATATCGTGTTCATAGTTGGAGATTGGAATGCTGAAGTAGGAAATCAAATTGTAAAGGATATAATGGAAAAAATTGGCCTTGATACAGCAAATGAAGCAGGACAGAGACTCTGAGAGTTCTGCCAAGATAATTCATTGGTAATTAGTAATACATTGTTTCAGCTACCAAAACGACATCTATATACTTGGGCTTCACCAGATGGCCAAACCCAGAATCAACTTGATTACATACTTTGTAATCAGAGGTGGAAGACTGCAGTTCAGTCAGCTACAACAAGACCTGGAGCTGACTGTGGATCAGATCATGAACTCCTAATTGCTACATTGCGGATGAAACTGAAGAAAGTAGGAAAAACTATTCCATCTTGCAGGTACGACCTTGAGTCCATACCCTCTGACTACGCAGTGGAGCTTCAAAACAGATTTAATGTATTAGAGCTGGAAGACAAAAGCTCACAAGTGCTATGGACAGAAGTAGCCAATACTGTCAAGAAGGCTGCAGAGAAACACATTCCCAAGAAAAAGAATAGGAAGAAGGCCAGACGGCTATCGGCTGAGGCGCTGCAAGTTGCAGAAGAATAAAGGAAAGCAAAAATCAAGGGGACAGATCAGCTACGCTTAAATTAAATAGTTTCAGAAATTATCTAGAAGAGAGAAAAATATCTTCTGTAATGAACACTGCAAAGAAGTTGAAGACAGTACTAGAATGGGAACAACAAGAGACTTTTTTCAAAAAAATTAGGGAAATTAAAGGAAAATTCCAGGCAAAAATTGGAATCATAAAAGATAGAAATGGGAAAGATCTTACTGCAGCAGAATATATTAAGGAAAGATGGGCAGAATATGTAGAAGAGCTATACAAGAATGAACTGCATACTGACAGTGCTGCTGCTGATGATGATGATTCTAATGTTCAAAAATATTAAAGCCAAAACCGTTGGTGATTGATTTTATTTTGGATGACCGGTTTCGCTGGTCTCTGCCAGTATCATCTGGTCCAAAAACTTTTTACAAGGCCATCATCTTGTAAAGTCAATCAGTTGCTACATAACATAATTTAGAGTGCATAGGTGCACTATGTCATTATAATAAAATGTACTTATCACTGTGAATATGCTACTGGCACTCACAGTGATAAGTACATTTTATGATAATGACATAGTGCACCTATGCACTCTAAATTATGTTATGTAGTAACTGATTGACTTTACAAGATGATGGCCTTGTAAAAAGTTTTTGGACCAGATGATACTAGCAGAGACCAGTGAAACCGGTCGTCCAAAATAAAATCAATCATCAACGATCTTGGCTTTAATATTTTTGAACATTTCATAATTGGATTGCCTCCTGTAATATAAACAAACTCGATGATGCTAACGTTATTTTAGAACTAGAGCTAGATATTTTGGAGAGCAAAGTCTAGTGGGCACGTGAAAATATAGCTAATAACAAAACTAGTGGACATGATGGAATACCAGCAGAATGATTTAAAGTCATTGGAAAAAAGCATGAAAGTGCTGCACTCAATATGTCAGAAAATGTGGAGCATGCAGCTTTGGCCAGAAGACTGGAAAAGATCAATATTCATCCCTATTCCAAAGAAGGGAATCTCTAATGAATGTTCAGATCACTGAACAATGGCACTTATCTCGCATGCTAGCAAGGTCATGCAGAAAATCTTACAAAAAGACTTTGCCAATATATAGATCAAGAGCTACTGGAAGTACAAGCTGGGTTTAGAAAAGGAAGAGGAACCAGAGATCAAATTGCCAACATTTGGTGGATTATGGAAAAAGCAAGAGAATTCTAGAAAGAAGTGTACCTCTGCCCTGAGTGCAGGTCATGAAAATTAGGGCTAGCACACCCTATCATCCTGCCTTCAGAACCTCAACACCTTCTCCCCCATCCACTTCACCTAATCTTCCTCAACCTAGCATGCCACATTCCTGGATGACAACCTCCACCTTACTGATGGCTCCATCCACACTTCCGCCCATATTAAACCTACCAACCACCAACAGTACCTACACTATGACAGTTGCCATCTCTTCCATATCAAAAAATTCCTCCCTTACAGTCTGGTCACCTATGGACGGCATATGTGCAGTGACAGCAACTTCCTTTCTGAATATGCTGAGGGTATCACAAAGGCCAGAACAGACAGAAACTACCTCACAGATCTATTCTGTAAACAGATGTCCCATGCCATATCCTCACACATTCTGTATCCTCCCTCTAACACAAGTAATCATTCACAAAAGAGTGCTCTCCTTGTCACCCAGTACGACTTGAACAACTAAACTGCATCCTTCGCCAAGACTTTGATTTTCTGTCCTCGTGCCCAGAAATGAGAGACACCCTGCCCAAGATCCTTCCCACCCCTACTAAAGTGGTGTTCCGTCACCCTCCCAACCTCTGTAACATCCTAGTCCATCTCTATATCACCCCGAAACCCAGCCCACTGCCACAGGGGTCATATCCTTGTGGAAGATCCCGCAGCAAGACCTGTCCAATCCATCCACCCAACACTTCCTATTCCAGTCCTGTCATAGGCTTATCCTACCCTATCAGAGGCCAGGCCACCTGTGAAAGCAACCACGTAATTTACCATCTGTGCTGCAATGACTGTGCAGCTTTCTATTTTGGCATGACCACTAACAAGCTGTCCATTAGGATGGATGGCCACCGCCAAACTGGCACAGCATGCAGCAGAGCATATGCTTGATTTCAATGGCTGCTTCACAACCCAGGCCATCTGGATCCTCCCACCCACCACCAGCTTTTCTGAACTGCACAGATGGGAGTTATCCCTACAGTACATTCTCCAATCCCGAAATCATCCAGACCTCAAATTATTTGAACTTCCCTTTTTTCACACCTTACAGTTCCTACCTCTCTATCCTAAATCTGTCCTATTTTGAGTGGTGTGTGAGTGTGTGCGTGCATGTGTATGAGTGTGTGCGTGCATGTGTATGAGTGTGTGTGTGTGTGTGTGTGTGTGTGTGTATGTGTACACGCGCGTATGTGCATGTGACATGCATGTGTGTGCGTGTGGCATGTGTGCGTTTTATTTTTATTTTTATATCTATATTTATATTGTTTTTATTTTATTTTTCTCACCTCAACCACGTTCCAACTCCATTCCTAAGCTGCATCTTGTTATTCCCATCTAGGCCATGCTTTACCCAACCCCACCACTGTGACGCAACCTTCCTATCCCCTCTCCTCCTCTACTTACACACCACAGAGTATGATTTGAAGTGCGGCAGCCAGAGGTAATGGTTGTATGACTGTGTGAATGTTATTTTTTTCTGAAGAAGGCCACGGCCGATAGGTGAAAGTGTTTTATATGTGTGTTTTTTTTTTATGTGCCTGTCGCAGTTTGTCACCACGTCTTTGCGGTGAGTTGTAAACTGACCTTATTATTATATTATTAATTCCAACCTGGACTTTCCATTATTAGGTTTCTGAAAACATTCAGTCTAATGTGGTGTCATCTGCTTATAATATGGATTTACATGGAATTACATTGGGTAAATTATTTACATAAATTATAAAAAGTGGAGGATCAGTAAAGACCCTTGTGGGACCCTTCATTTGACTCTTAAGAGTGTATGATTTATTTTTGTTGAAAAGTACTATTTGCTTTCTCTCACTGAGATGTGATCAGACATAGCACTTGGCCTTTAATACAATAAAAGTGAAGCTATTGCAATATAATTCAGTGACTGATGGAATTGAAAGCTTTACTCAGGTCTGCAAGTATGGGATCTACTGATAGTCCTGACTCAAATGTGGGCAGAGTAAAGGTTATGAGATTTAATACAGCTTGATAGGCCAGGTCTGATCCATATTGAAAGTAACTAAAAATATGTTAGCAAATTTATGTGCCTGGATTTGTAGTGACGTGCAGTGCTCTACTATTTTTGATAAAATGGGTATTAGATAAACTGGTATATAATTACTAGGACAAGAATTATCTCCCTTTCTGTATAGTGGTGTGACCAGTGTCATTCTTATAAATGCTGGGATGCAACCACTAGTTAATATCTAATTCACAAGTAAACAGTGGATGTGCTATTATTTCTCTTACTTTTTAATTACAAAATGCAATAAACCATAAATATCTTCTGCTTTTGAGCCACTTAATTTTGCAATTTATTTCATAATATCACTTAACTGGACCTCTTTCCCTTGCAGAGCTCAATATTTTTAATGCAAAAGTAACCTGTCTTTGGACCCTGTTCATATGTGTAATTGGACTCATTACTTTAGAGGTACTCATGTCACTGTCATTCACATATAAAATTCATCTGGCATGATATTAACATTAGAGTCATCACATTTATAATACTTTCTTCTACCCAATGCAGTCTTTACAACATTCCAAGAAACTTTACACTTGTTGTGGGACTCATTAATGTAATTGTCAATTGCTTCACACTTAGCTTGTCTGATTTCTGGTCTATACTTATTCTTTAATCAGATGTAAATAACTTTGACTACATCATTGCTTTTATACTTACCCCAATAAAGTACAACTAAAGTTCTAAGCCTCTGCAGATTAGGTATGAATCTTTAGAGATAAATGTAGTTTCACATTTCTGTGCTGTTTCCTTTTGTCTTTTCAAAATCTTTGGGGCAACAGGTCATAAAAGTGTTGGTAATTATGTTGATAAAAACTGCAGATGCATCATCAAAAGTCCCACATTTAAGGAGGATGTCATTTCATCTAATCGTCTGCAACTATCTTATAATCATATGTTTTTTTTTTTTTTTTACAAGATTTTCATCCATGATCCTGCTGAATACCCCAACGGAGCAGCTGCTGAAGTGGTTACATCAGTAGGGATGCAACTATTTGCTGGTATTTCAGCAATTCAGACATATGCTACAGATTCGGTAAGAGACATGCCAAACAAAGTCCGTGAATGTCGATTTGAAGATGAAGGATTTTCAAGGGTCATGAAAATGTACACCTACCACAATTGTTTCACAGAATGCCAAAAGAATAAGTCAGTTTCTCTGTGCGGGTGTCATTCATATCATTATCCAACAACAGGTAAGCCAAGGTTAAAATGTATTTCAGATCCACATGATAATCCTTTTTTTTTAAGTGATACTTCTAGGAAAATATTGTATTAGGATTAAGTAAAATTTTGAAGGGTAAGTTGGATATTTGTGAAAAGGTGTACAAAATTCTTTGTTCATATGTTGTTGCATTGCTTCAGGAGTAGGTGAAGAGCATGCAGTGTCAGTTGTACAAGAGCAAATAGCCAAATGAGCTATAGAAAGTAAGTCTGGTAATATGCAACATTTATTCAGAGCAGTGTCCATATATGTGGAAGGTCACAATAAGAGCAAATGTTCAATATTAATGTCAAAACTAAAGTATATTTTAGTCATTCGTCATGTAAGAACAAGAAATTTCATCTAACTAGCAAGTGAACTGCACGGCAAATAGGCAGTCTTAAAGCACAGCGAAGATTGAAAAATACTATGTGATGGGCTGGCTGCTCCATGCGTGTCAATTTTCTGGTGTTGGCACTGGATTTTGCGCATGCAGAAGCAGAGTCAACTGTTGGATGCATATTGGCAGCAGCTCACATGGCTTAGACTGTCAACCTTGGAGAGTGATCTAGCCATTGGTCGAAGCAATATTGAAGGACTCCACTCTTGTTCTCTGGTGTAAGGAGTGAAATAATCTAAGGAAATTGAACTCATCTTTGATATGATAAGGAAGTCAATGACACCATTCATGGCAGAATAGAAGGAAAAGTAAGTAAAAAAATGAAATTGTGTCAGCAAATATCATTTGTAAATTCACCTGAATAGCTGAAAGTAGCACTGAACAATTTCGGAGGTATAGGACATACAATGTTTTGTCCTGCAACTGGATGGTCACATCATCCTGTGGATAGGTGGAGATGTTCACGGCCTATGTGACGTAGGTGTCTGCATCAGGAGCATGGGAATCGGCGAGGTACATTGTCGTCAATGTGGTGCAGGACTGGGAGGCCTTGATGTTTGGGATCAGAGAAAAATCTGCGAACATTGGTGAGTTGTCTGGCGTGATGTGCGGCATGATGTGCATTGCACTGGGAGGTGGCTGCAGGGGGTGGAGTCTGCCTGATCACTGCCTAAAACTTGGTCATCACACACGTGTTTGACTCTCAGTAGACAGTAGTCACATGTGGGAACACTGTGTGTATGCAAAAGATCGTCACACACTGTAAGATCGTTTGTTGGATGGTTGTCGTCTGCATCATCACTACCTACCTGCTGGATGTCACATGCAGGGGAAAGCGTCCATGTGGGTTTCAGCTGGTTGATGGAGACCGTAACCACACATCCATTAAGTGGAATGGCAAATGTGTTCTTGGATTTGTGTAGGATGTGGCATAGGCTGGAGTAAGGTGGCTGTAGTGGCAAGGCGCACAGTGTTGTCACTCAGCATTACAAACTTGCAGTACTCCAGTGCTTCATGTACAAACTCACGTGGTGTACAATGGATGTGCAGTGGGAGAACCAACTTGCATGCAATATGATCACATTCATATTCGAAAAGTGTTGTTAAATTGGTTTGTGAGAGGTGGTCAGTGTTGGTGATGAAATCCACATGAAGTACAAGTGGTTCACCTTAAACCACTTTGGCCATGGAAGCATGTAGATCTTCCTTGTAGGCAGAAGAGAAAAACCCATGGAACGGTGTCAGTCCAATTAATGCCGTGGTATATGATGGCCATTTTGAGAGTGCAATGCCATCTCTCGACAAGCCCATTACTCTGTGGATGATAGGCTGTCATACGGAATCTACTGGTGCGTCATTGATGGCACAAGTTATTGAAAAGTGCTGACTCGAACTGCTGCCCTGATCAGTAGTAAGTGAGGATGGACAGCCAAACTGCAATATCCACACATCAATGAAAGTACGTGTGACAGTTGCTGCAGAAACACCTTTGTGAGGGATGGCTTCGACCCATTGGGTGGTATGGTTGATCATTGATAGTATTCAATGAAATCCGTATGAAATGGGAAGGGGAACAACGAGATCCAAATGAATATGTTTAAAATCACCTTTGGGGGTTTCAAAACTGCATACTGGGTATGTGTGTGTATGTCAACTTTACTGCATTGGTACGATAAGCACGTCTGAGTCCACGATTGGCAGTCGCGTCACATACTCGGTCAAACCAATCGTTCAGAAATAAACTTTAAGGTTGGGTTAACCCCAGGGTGAGAAAGGCCGTGAAGAAAGAGGAAAATGTCTGCTTGCATCTCCAAAGGAACCGGGGGCTGCACTACTTGAAAATGTCACAAAAGACTGGTATGCCTGAGCTGGGTAAAAAGTGTGGTTCAACGCACAGTAATGTGTCCGGAGAGCAGAGTAACTCTTGTATTTTATCGTCCATCTGCTGAAGGTGCACAAGTTTGTCAAAAACTATGGATGTTGAGATAGGGCTTCATATAATGTGCTACGACATTGTCTGAACCACCAACGTATCTTACTTTAGTTGTAAATTGTGAAATGAAGTCTAAATGACACCAGCGCTGGGGAAGTGATCACCTGATGGATTATGTATAGTGTTGATGAGTGGGTGATGATCAGTATAGACAGTCAGAGGGCGGCCCTCAATGTCCTCTCTACAATATTTGATGGCAGTGTAAATAGTGTAGAGTTCCCAGTCAAACGAGGACAATTTTTTTTGGGAAGAACATAACAGCTAAGAATGGTCGCTGACATGTTGTTGTAGCATGGTGACCAATGAAGAGTCACTAGCATCTGTGATAATTGAAATTTTAGCATCTGGAATGGGATATGGCAATGTGACTGCACGAGCGAGTGACAACGCGGGAGTGATATCGTCCATTCAAGGGATCTTGCGCTTGCCTGATGTGTTGTTGTTTGCTAGTGCATCGGTTAACGGTGCTTGTAGTGAAGTCGCATGTGGGATGTGGTGGTTGAAAAAATTAACCATTCACAGGAAGTGGTGCAGCCGTTTGTAGGTCTCTGGTATTGGAAGTTACTCTGGTATGAGTGAAACGTGATCTGAGGTGGGGTGCATGCCTTTCTCTGAAACCTTGTGTCCAAGGAAATTGACAGTTTCTTTACACAGTTGAGACCTGCCATCATTGATATGGATGCTGTTGTCTTGCAATGCCTTAAGTACGTGTGCCAGATGGTCCTTGAGCTTTTTTGGGAGGATGAAAAAATTAAAATATTGTCGAGGTAAGCATAGCAAAAATGGAACTTTAGTGACGTGAAGCTGCTGTGTTAAATCTTGAATGTGGGGTATCGGGTAATTGTCAATTAGTGTTCTGGCATTAAGCTTGCAGTAGTCACTGCAGTCAGTAAGTGCTGTATTTCTTTTTTTCCAAATGAATGGGGGACAACGAGATGCTGTCAGAACGGTGCACTGTCTAACAGTTCCTGCACTATGAGTTTCAAGGTCTGCAGTTTATGTGCTGATAAGCATCTTGCCTTGTGGCAAACTGGGGAGGCGGGGGCTCTCAGTGATATTAAGTCTGTGGAGGGTACCGTTTGTCACAATTGATACTAGCAGTTGCACTGCAGCAAGTAAATCACTAACCTGTGTGGTGTCAGGAGCATCAGTGGCAGAGGCAGGTGGTGTGTCGATACACTCTGAGGCTGTGCAGGTGTGGATGCCCTCACACGATATCTTACCAGTGCACTGGAGATAACATCAAGTTGGTGGTGTGTGATGTCATTTTTGCGTCATGAAACAATGCACTCAGTGCGGATGCGAGTGATATCCACAATAACAGTAGCCAGTTTCACAGATAGGCTAGTGCACTCGGAAGCAGTTGATAAAAGATCATCTTTTACGCTATACTGGGACTTTGCAGGCACTAACTGTCCACAGAAACATTGTTGAGAAGGGGTGTGATAAATGAAGGCTGTCTAAAGGTCCAACGAAAATTCATAATGCTTCAGGAAGTTAATTCCAAGCACAGGTGTGTCAATCTCAGCGAGGTAGAAAGTTCAAGGAAATATAGCGTCCAATGTGCACTGTAGGTGAAGTTCAGTAGTGCCGTAAACCTGTATGGGTGAGCTCTTGACAACTTGCAACAGTCCTGGCCCGGGTTCAATGTTCAGCAGCATGAGGTTGCGAGGAATAATGGTGGCATCAGCGCCAATGTCCACCAGGAAACAGGTTTGTGAGGACATGTTGGTAATGTATAGTCTGCCAGAGGTAGTGTCCAGATGGGATAGGGGCGGAGCAGGAGCAGTCGAGTGGCTCCTGTGAGAAGTTGCGTGCGCGCAAGGGGGGGGGGGGGGCAGGGGCAGTGCTGTTTAATCCCTGCGCTGAGAGTTTTACACCATTGCGCATGGTGGCCTGCAGTTGCATGCTTTGTTGCTGTAGAACCAGCACAGTGGATAGGTGGGATGGGGGAGACCTACATGTTGCGCCGGTGCTGAGAGCAGTTGTGACATGCTTCACAGATGACATGCCCGGCTGTGAAGGCGTGGGTGTGAGGGTGGGGTTGGCCAGAGGTGGTGACAGTGGTCTGTTGCTGACAGGTTACTGTTGAACGGCGCGCCGCTTGGAACATTCGATTGCCAGAAAGTGGTGCGGAAGAGGCGTGTCCCCGGTTGTTGAACTCCACCCACTGGTAAATTAGAAATTAACTGGTGGTGGCGTATCACTTGGTAGGCCTTGTCAGCATATGCCAGACGAGTGTTGAGTAGCTGTGTTGACAGTGATAAGAGCTGGATTTGTAGCTAGGCTGGCAGTTTGAGTAACCAGATAGCCAATAGTGCTGGGTCTGTCAGGAAGACCACAGGCAGCACCAGAGCTAGCCAGGGGTGGAGTCACCAATGTTTACCTTCTCTATAATGTGAGTCAATGCATCATCCAGCAAGCATGACAAACACCATAGAAAAATCTCCTTTTTGTTGCAGAACTTCGGTGTGGGTGGATGTGACAAGATGATATCACTGGCCAAGTCCATCTAAATGTGGAGGGCTGTGACTAAACACAAGAATCATGCATGCTCACTTGTGATGTTGTAAAACTCAAAGGCAGATTTAACTGACATGAACCATGTTATAGGATTAGATTTGTTTAGTGTAGCAGCTTTGGGAAGTGTTAGTGGTGAGGAGTTGTGTCCATCAAGGGATGCTGATCACAAAAACCGGGCGTTGTTAGTGGTTAGTACAGCAGTGCGAATGCGGCAGCAGACACAGCAGGAGGGATCATAGCAGTGACACCAAGCGTCAAGTGTAGGTTGTATGCCAGTGTGCATGTGGCATTGCGCGACACAGCATGTGGCGTCACGCCAGGTGTCGAGTGCGGGTTGTACCGTGGTTCACGCATCGGACTGAAATGCGGAACGCATGTGGATAAGTGCAACACGAGTGCTGTGGCAGACAGTGTCATGATGAAGATGCTGGGTGGCATGTACGGATCAGAAAACAGGTGTGCGAATAACTGTGAAGACGTGGTGGATGGCATCGGGACGCCATGTAAAACATGCACACTGTACTATTTGTCACAGGCAGAGGCAGATTGATGTTGCATCACATTTGTAGGAATTGAAGTACTTGCATTAAAACACTGTTTGAAACACTTGTATCCTTGGTGCACACTGGTTTCTTGTTTGAATGAGGCAGCATGGCAGCAGGAGCACATGGTGCCGAAGTCTATGCCAGTTGTTGGAAAACACTGCACAGCACAGTTGAAAGAGGTGAGCGCTCGGAAATGTTCACAAATCATTCTTGAATTTAATGTGCGACCCATCCTGTGCCAAAAACTGTGAAGGATCTAGTGGAATTTGTTCACTGTTGAAAGCCATTGTTAGGCCATAACAGTATTGTTGTCGGATGCAGTTCCACAGGAAAAACGAAGTTTTTAATGCGCAACGCTGTTTGTGAACGATGTCGGGTTCATCACTGTGATTTCTACCAACACTACCGTATAATAACACACAGAAATGCTGGCAGATAATCAATTTCTTAACGTTCTACAACAGAGAGAGACATTAACACATCATAGTACAGAGAAGTCCTGCTTGTCTTGCTGCTGAGGCAGAGATAGTGCACCTCACCCAAAGAGGTTACTTTTGGTTTCCATCTGTAATACTGACTTACGGGATGCCACGATCTTTATGATGAGTTTAAGTCCTTATTATATTACTGACATTAAAACCTTCCATTGTTTTATGGTTGTCAGTATATTATTCACTCATATTAGAATAACTGGTGATAATAAACTTCTTCCAATATTCCTTCCTCCAATTTGGTACATATTCCATTTTCTGCAGAAATATGTCTGTGCAGCTCACTACATTTAAAATGAGTTAAATTTGTTTATGCAATAGAGAGAACTTTTAATCTATTAACTTACAGATGTCATTTCAACTTTTATTTTCTTTCTTGTTGCAGGTACTAGAAGAACATGCAATTTCTTGGATATACCATGCTTGTCAGAAAACAGAAGTAAGTTGATGTTAGTCTACTTCTGTAACAACGCCAGTTGTATTAAACACAATTTATTTACACCTGCTGAGTTTAACTGTGAAGTTCTTGACAACATTTAAAAGCATGACCTACAGAGATATGTATTATCATCCTGCTTACAAAAATCACAATTTAAACAAAAGAAAATAACAAAGAATAAACAGTGAATTACTACAATATATCATCCTTAAACATTGACACTGTGTGTCATGATGTTTTGTCACTATGTATGCTGCCTCTGTATCAATCCCCTCTCTCCAGTGTCAATGATATCTTTGGTTAAAATGCAGGTGATAATCTACTGAATAACCACTTGCTTTCTTGTGTCCATTGTAGTGTCATCATTCTTGGTCACTTGTGCTTATGGTGCACACATACTGGAGTGTGGTGCAGGGTGTGAGGCTGGCGTGTCTGTGCTGCGGTTGTCCAGATATTTTTTTACATGTTTTGGAGCTATGCAGTCTTTAATCAGTCAACCAAATGATAATCAGAATTCACTAAGTCTCCTCCAATGTCTGTTTGCAACTTCCATTGAGAACATTGTAGGTTCCATTTTCCAGTAGCATACGGTATCATGTGGGAAAAAAAGCCAGCTTGTTCTTTACTAATTCAATGAAGACAAAAGTATGCAAAACATGTTGTACTCTTGTGTTAGTGTTGTATAACTGTCTGTAGCATAGCAGCAAAGTCTAATGAATTGATAATGTCACTTGTAAAATTGCCAAAATATTCACATGGCATGTAAATTAGTTGCCCATTTATCATCTCCAATACTGTGGTTCCTAGACAAACTTTTATAGACGGACAGATGCCCAATAGAATGATGGGTAGCATTTCAGTCCAGGGCTGTAAATTGCAACAATGTGTAGCCACTTTCACCTCTCAAAGAAGTTGCACCACCAGTCCATATACTGCAGGATGATAAGCTGATGTTTTAATTCTCTTTGTGCCAAACAACATTGTGAGGACCTTGAACAGGTAAGAGTCAACTTGTGTACTCTGAATGGTGGTAATGTAATAAAAGAAACTCAAAACTGAGTGATCCTCCTAAATAAAAACATGGTCTCCTACTTTCTCTACTGTGATGTTTGTTATATGGGTGTTATGACTACTAACACTATTATACAATATATCCCGGCTAACACTGTTGCCAGGGGCCTGAGCAGTCCCCTCAAAGTCACAATAGATATGTTCGTTAGCACACACAGTACACAACTGAGGCGAGGTCTCAGCTGTCCTCGTGCCTCTCAAACGCCGCGCGGCCAGCAGGGTGCAGCACGGTAGTGCCACCAGCGCCGCACAGTGGCCAGTTCTGGTAACAGGCGGCGCACCGTCTAAACACACGCGCCGTGTGTTACCACATTCCTCCCCCTTTACGGTGTAATGTCCAGGGGTGCCAACCGCACCCAGGCTATGTCCATGGGTGAGGCCTCGTCCATCTCTGGCTGCCAGTGTCGGGCGGGTACTACCCCATAGGGCTGATAATGTCCTGTTCATCTGTGCCAGGAGTGGCTGGTACCTCTGTGTATGTTGCTCGTGATGACCGGGGATGAGGGCGCACCGTCTGATCCCAGAATTGGAGGTAAAAAAGGAGCAGTTTCCTTACTCACAGGTTGAGTCATGGTCCTTTCTGGTGTCTGGATGTCCATAGCCTCAGAAGCGGTGGCTCCCTCCCCCCTGTCCAGTGCCGGATGCTCAGTGAGGGGAGCCAAAGGAGGAGGTGACCCTTTGCTCAGGAATGTGGCTGCTGGGACTGGTGCCAGTGCCGGGAAAGGCAGCCTTACCGCCGACGGAGCTCGGGCGGACCCAGCACGCAGCGCAGAAGTCGGCCCCCCCGAAGATGTTGGCACGGAGCATGCCGGCGAAACAGGCCCCGGAGGAGGTGGGGCTGGAGGAGGTGCCTGTGAATCTGCCGGGAGTCACGGGCGCAACTGATCCCAGTGTTGACGAAGAGTGCCCATAGCAGTGTCCACAGTGCAAAGTCGACAGCCGAGACACGACTTCATCTTACCCGGCAGCCAACGAGGATGCCGGCCAAACCCGCGTGCTCATACTAGCGACCCCAGAATATACCGACCTGATGGCCGTGGGGGCACACTTGGTGGCTGAGGCAACAACAAATGAAAAAGAGTGCGAGATTGCTGGCCATGAAGCAGTTCCGCCGGGCTGCGTTCCCCCGCCAGAGTGAACCAATACGACATCAAGAACCGGATAATGGCATCATCCACAGAGCAAGAGGCCACATATTTGCGCATTTGAGTTTTAAACGTACGCACAAACCTTTCCACTTCGCCATTAGACTGAGGATGAAACGGAGGGGCCATAATATGACGAATATCCAGACGAGCACAAAAATCTCGAAAAACAGGAGAAGTGAAAGGGGTGCCATTATCTGAAACGGTTGTGAGTGGAAACCCCTCCAAAGCAAAAACCTTAGACAGTGACTGAATAGTTACTGCAGTGGACATGGCATGGCAATGAAAAATGTATGGAAAGTTTGAGTATGCCTCTACGAGAAAAAACCAATAAGAGTTCAGGAAGGGGCCCGCGTAATCTATGTGCACCCGCTCCCGCGGCTGTCGGGGCTGTGGCCAAGAAGAGAAAGATGCCCGAGGCGCCGCTTGCTGAAAAGCACACAACGAGCACTTAGCCACCAGCCTCGTAATGTCCCCATCGATGCCGGGCAAAAACACATGCCGGCGAGCCAATGTTTTCATACGGGATACTCCCCAGTGTCCTTCATGAAGCATCTGAAGCACTTTGGAACGGAGATCCGCCAGGATCAGCACCCGCGGAGCCTGTCCGTCTGTAGCCAAAAGGAGAACCCCGCCCCATTCAGACAGGCGAAAACGGAAGGAATAATAGTTACAGAGGGGATCTGAAGCCCGACGTTGAGGGACGTCAGGCCAGCCCAGCCGAATGTAGTGAAGGACACGCTGCAGCACGGGATCTGACGACACCGCCTTGGCCAACACTGGCGCCGTAAAAGGAAAACCATCAACAGTAGCCTGAGCTTCCTCATCCAAATAAAAGCATAAAAGTTCTTCTTGGTCAAAGTCAGGATCAGGCCCCGCCGGAAGGCACGATAATGTGTCCGCGTTAGCATGCTGTGCCGTGGGACGGAAATGGATTTCATAATTATAACAGGAAAGAAAGAGGGCCCAATGTTGCAACCTATGAGCTGCCTTGTCGGGAAGCGCTGCTGTAGGGTGAAATAGAGACACCAACGGCTTATTGTCAGTAATAAGATAAAATTTGACCCCATACAAATAAACATGAAATTTTTTCAAAGCATAGACAATAGCTAATGCCTCCATTTCAATTTGCGAGTACCGTTGCTGAGTTGCTGTCAACGTCTTAGAGGCGTACGCAATGGGGCATTCCAACCCGTCGGGATACTTATGGGCCAAAACCATTCCAATGCCATGTTGGGACGCATCAGTGGCCAGAACCAAATGTTGCCCGGGAACATACGCCATCAAACAAGGTGCAGAAACCAGTAAGTGTTTTAACGTGCAAAACCCCCTTTCACATTCAGACGACCAGGCAAAGGGAACACCCCTGTGAAGCAGACGATGTAAAGGATGCGCTACCGAGGCAGCCCCCAGTAAAAAACGGTGGTAATAGGCAATTTTGCCCAAGAAGACCTGTACATCCTTAACAGATGTGGGATGTGGCACGGACTGTACCGTGGCCACGTGATCTGGCAACGGGCGGACACCCGCTGAAGACACCTCAAACCCCAAATGAGGAATAGAAGGTAGGCAAAAACGGGACTTTGCCAGGTTGCAGCGGAGACCAGCTGCTTGTAGGACAGAGTAAAGCGCCCGCAGGTTTTGTAAATGCTTGTGTGGGGAGGCCCCAGTCACAACAATATCGTCTAAGTAGTTAACACAGCCCGGAACCGGACGGAGAAGCTGCTCTAATTAACGCTGAAAAATAACCGGGGCACTAGCGACCCCGAAAGGGAGTCGCTGATATTGGTATAACCCAAAGGGAGTGTTGACGACCAACAGATGTTTAGTGTCATCGTCCAAAGGGAGCTGAAGATAGGCTTCCGCTAAATCAATGTGAGAAAAAGAGTGGGAACCAGAAAGTAAAGCAAGGAGTTCGTCTGTCCGCGGCATGGGGTATGAGTCAACCACAGACTGTGCATTGATGGTGACTTTAAAATCCCCACATATACGTAAAGACCCCCCAGGCTTCTTTACAATAACCAGCGGCGTAGCCCATTCACTAGAAGAAATGGGAGTTAAAACCTGCAAGTCCTGTATGCGATCTAATTCTGTCTTAAGTTGATCGCGCAGGGCCACCAGCACCTGGCGCACGCGAAAAAACTTGGGTCGCGCCGTCGGTTTCATGGTAATGTGGGCGGTAAAGCCCACGGCACAACCCAGGCCCCCCGAAAACAAGGAAGAAAATTCCCGACAAAGAGCATCTAACTCCGAAAAAGGAACTGAATCCGACAGGAGGTTGACAGAATCATTGATAGAAAAACCAAAAACAGTAAAAGCATCCAGGCTGAAAATGTTAGCAGACGCAGTGTCATCAACAACAAGAAAAGTGACCGGCCTGACGACAGATTTATACGCCGTGGGGGCCGTGAATTGACCCAAGAGAGGAATGCGCTGGCGGCTGTAGCCACGCAAAGATCGGTTGACAGCCGCCAGAGGGGGCGAACCTAGTCGTACATATGTGATATAATTGAGAAGAGAAACGGAAGCTCCCGTATCAACAAGTAAAGTAACTGCCCTGTCAAAAATCTGAACGTCAACAAAAAGTTTGGGAGACGAAGAGTAAACAGTGTGGACAAGATTAACATCCATCTCGTCATCTTGCTCATTCTGCCAAGAACAGCAGATAGAAGCCATGTGGCCTTTTTTCTTGCACGAGTGACATGTAACCCATCGCTTGGGGCAGTCAGCCCTGTCATGTTGTACAAAACAAAGAGGACAGGATGGAAAGGACCGCTGCACGCGAGTGGGAGAGTGCGGCGCGGCCCGCGCCTGCCGCAAAGCCGCTGTCTGTTTACGACTGCGCGCGCGGCGAGTGGGGCGCTCCTGCACGAAAGCGACGTCCGCGAAATCCAAGGGTGCCGAGCCCGACTGCGAAACTTCCGCGACATCACCCCAAGTCTCAATTTGATCCCCTGCAGCCGGTGAAACTTCAAAAGACTGTGCAATGTTTAAAACATCCGTCAAGGTGGGATTCTCCAGCTGTAAGGTGCGTTGGCACACTTTCCTATCAGGAGCGAGCCGGAGAATTGCGTCCCCAACCATATCGTCAGCATATGACTTCTTGTGGGTCAGAGTAATGAACATACACCGGTGGCTAAGACCGTGCAGCTCTGCGGCCCACGCCCGGTAGTACTGATTGGGTTTCTTATGTGACCGGTAAAATTCAACCCGCGCCGCAATAACATGCGTGCGCGGGCGGTAATGGGCCGACAACAAATGACACATCTCATCAAAAGACAAAGCAGCCGGTTCCTGCAGGGGGGCTAATTGACGCAAAAGTTGATAGATGTGGGGGGAGACCCACGAAAGAAATAAAGCCTTACACGACGCCGGGTCGGACACCCTGAACGCAAGGAAATGTTGACGCAGCCAGTTTTCATAGGAGTCCCAATCTTCTAAAGAATCGTCAAAGCCTGAGAACGGAGGCGGAAACACAGTAGTGGAAGACACAGAACCAGAATCAAACGCCGGCCGAGGAGCCGACGGCAACCGCGACACCAGGGAGTCAAAACGGTCCGCCTGACCCTACACAATCGTCGTTAACCGCTGAACGGACACAACTACAGTCTGTAACGATTGCTGCAAAATCTGGCCCCACGGGGGCAGCTGAAAGTCCGCTGGAGTCAGTCCTTCGTTGTCTAACATCTTCCGCGACGGAGCCAATTCAAAAACCACCTTCGTCGCCAATTGTGTTATGACTACTAACACTATTATACAATATATCCTGGCTAACACTGTTGCTAGGGGCCTGAGCAGTCCCCTCAAAGTCACAATAGATATGTTCATTAGCACACACAGTACGCAACTGAGGTGAGGTCTCGGCTGTCCCCGTGCCTCTCTCAAACGCTGCGCGGCCAGCAGGGTGCAGCACGGTAGTGCCACCAGCACCGCACAGTGGCCAGTTCTGGTAACGGGCGGCGCGCCGTCTAAACACACGCGCCACGCGTTACCACAATGGGAAACATTTGGTCAGCATGTATATTTGTCAAGTACTGTGAGGAAATAAGTAAACCCCTCAGATGGTGGCAGAGATCCTCTACGAGCATGGTGAAAATCTTGGTTAGGTGGCAAAAATGTACCATGTGGTGAGTAAACATGACTATTGATTTTATTACATTGGCCATCAGTGCACTGATACACGTAATTCTTGCAGTCCACACTTAAACTCAGCCACACAAATGTGCATTTTACCAATTTGGCAATTCCTTGGTCCCTGTACATACCATAATTAGTATTTTATTGTCTCATAACATATAAATTAAACAATTTATTTAGTGTACAGAAGACTTACCATTTTATATCTGTAATGGATTATGCATAAAATGTAATTTCAAAATCTGAATACAGATATTGTATGTTTTCATTTTGCTCAAATAGTGAAATCATCATTAAGAATTTGTCAACCAAATAATAGTATTTCTGTACCAGAGTGATGTATAATTTTCTCTTTGTTGTCTCAGTTGCAGCATTTCAAAAATGTGTGTTTGTTAGTATGTTGCATCTTTTCTTTCCCATGGATTGTGCAGCCTGTGCAGTTAATGCAATCACATATACCAATGCTATTGTCCAACATGAATTGTATGTTTGTGCATCACCATGTGCATGTCTCGTACTGGCTCCTTGTTGTGGACACATATTCAAAGTTTCCTTTTGTTGCACGCTGCACACACCTGTCTTCTTCTGTGTCTATTGCAGCACTCTCAAAGATCTTCACCATGGAAAGGCTTCCTGTTATCCTGGTTACAGACAACAGACCACAATTTACTTCTCATGAATTCAAAGTGTTTTGTGCCATGTCGTGGCCCCACCTTTCCACCCACAGTCTAATGGGGAGGTTTAGAGAATGGCACGGACTTTTAAAAATCAGACGCACAAATATATCCAGTCTTCCTCACCTGATGTTGCATTAGACAGGTTCTTGGCTTCATATGACTTTACCCCACTAGGTGATAAGAGCCTAGTGGAATTGCTATACTGTTGGCATCTCTGCACTACACTTCATTTGCTAATTCCTCCACCACAGGTGCAGCGAGAGCACCCCCGTCATAGGTTCTGTCCCAGGGTTACGGTTTGGGCTGGAATGTATGGTAGGCACCCCAAATGGACACCAGCAACTGTCACTCACTGGAAAGGCCATTGTCTCTGCGTCCTTCATATGCTGCATGGGGAAATTACACATCATCTCGGACAACTCCACCAATGAGTTCCTACATGATCACCGAACTCTGGAGGGACAGCCCTACCCTGCCACTGGGTAAGGCACCCTTGCAACCTGGTGAGCCAAGAGGGCCCCCCTCAGTCTCAACAACTATTTTTCCAAAGTGCTGTGCAGAATTTATTACATATGTGTACAAATGTTGTCCCCTATTAGCAGTCACAGACTAAAAAGTCTGAAAAAAAGGAGAGGACAGAATGTTGTAGGTGTTACAAGATGCTTCATTCAAAGGCAAAAGTGGCTGCCATCAAAGATACTGTCCCATAATTACTGATGGCAGCATAGTTTATTCACTGGCTCTGCCCAAGGATGAAATAAAACCAAGTGAATATGGGAGGGGGAGGGGACAGAAACCATCTCTTGCCCCTCCAAAGTTTGAAGTGGAATATGGGGGGGGGGGGGGGCACTGCCCCTTCTGCCACACCAGTTGATATGCCATTGTCTTGTTACGACTTGGTATCACTACGTGTGTGTCAACACTGAAGTGCAACCCCAGTGTACAACTGTAGTACAAAGTCTTGGATGTTACTTTGCAGTATAGATTATGTTTTGTTCTTTGGTGGTCAGCACAAATGATCAGTGAAATTAATGATCACTCAGACTTCAAAATAGGAAAAATCAATGGTACATAATTAGTGGGAGCATCTGAGATGATTATGGATGCACTATTTAACCCAGATAGAGTGGAATTATTTTTGCTTTTAATTTTTTTTTTTTTCATAATGTATAAATTGCCTTTATGACTGCCCAAAAAGTGTGTATGTTTTATTTATTTATGTCACTATCACTACCTGTGCTCCTTCGCATGGTAAGTAATCTTTGTCTGAAGATGAAGATTACTTACCAGGTGAAGGAGCACAGGTAGTGATAGTCACAAATAAATAAAACACACACACACACACACACACACACACACACACACACAAACGCTAGATTTCGCAGCCAAGCTGCTTCTTCAGGCAGAAGGGAGGGAGGGAGAAAAGGAAACAATGAGGGTTTTAAGGGAGTGGGTAAGGAGCCATTCCAATCCTGGGAGAGGAAAGACTTACCTTGGGGGAGAAAAAGGAGGGTAAACAAATACACACCAACCCACACATATACACAAACACAAGCACACCTAGGCAGACATACTGTAGAAAGCATATATATTATATATATATATTATAGAGGAAAAATTCCTAACAGGAAAAATATATGTAAAAAATAGATGAAGTCTACTTACCAGGAGAAGGAGCACAGGCAGTGATAGTAACAAATAAACACACACACACACACACACACACACACACACACAAACGCTAGCTTTCGCAGCCTAGTGGCTTTCTACAGTATGTCTGCCTAAGTGTACTTGCGTCTTTGTAAATGTGTGGGTGGGTGCGTATTTGTTTACCCTCCTTTTTTGCCCCCAAGGTAAGTCTTTCCTGTCCTGGGATTGGGATGACTCCTTACCCACTCCCTTAAAAGCCTCATCATTTCCTTTTCCCTCTCCTTCCCTTCTGTCTGACGAAGCAGCTAGGCTGCGAAAGCTAGTGTGTGTGTGTGTGTTTATTTGTTACTATCACTGCCTGTGCTCCTCCGCCTGGTATATATATTATAGAAGGAGACTTTGCTGGTGGGAAAAATATGTATAAAATAAAAAATTTTGACTTACCTAAAGTACAGGCTCGTCGACAGAAACATAAAACACACACCACTGGCAGCTTCTTCAGGAAAAAGAGGAAGGAAGGATAGGAGAAACATCAGTCCCTGTGATTACAATGTCTTTATCAAAGTGAAAGAACCACTCATAGGGATTTGGAACAACACAAGAGAAGATTTTACCCATGCCATAGGGTGGTCAGTGTGGTACATCAGCAAAAATAGAAATCTAGATTGTATACAAATTCATAAGAACATTTGGCAAACAGTCCAGAGGTAGTTATACTGAAGGTGTTTAAGTACCAAAAATTGTCCCTAAACTAGAAGTCTGTTCTGATGCAGATATATCCACATTATTTGTTACTTTGTGAATAAAATTGTAAATGGTGCAGATATTCATGGGTTATCTGAAGATAATGAGCAAGGTATATCTGTGTCTGTTGTACTGGTAGTTGAAAACTTATTTGGACATTCTTGGAATCTTTGCAGAACATTACTTACCAAAAACATATGGTCTCTCTGACATAGTGCTTGCACCACATAGGCTCTGAAAGGCTACTGAGTGTATGCTCCAGAATGTCAAGTTTTTCTGTTTGGTATGGGCTGTTTTAGAGTTGGTATAGAACAGTTTCCAAGATTTAGGAAGTCAAAAGTAATTGTCACAGAAATTACAACCTAGCAATAATTAAGTCATTACATAACACTGTTTTAATTACTTCTGTCTGTTACTATTAATAATTCAACACTTAAAGTTGTGTAGATAAGGAACTTGCGGATGTGGACGAGGTGCTATGGATAAAGGCCTTGCAGATGTGCAGTGGATAGTGCTTTTCTTATCCATGCAGACCTCTACCTGTGACCCACTTCCTAAGCTGATCTTGTTACCAATATATTCAATCCTAGTCAAGACAGTGCTACCTGTCTAAGCAGTCATGTTATATACCAGCTTTACTGTTTCTTCTGTACTGCCTTTTATATGAACATGACAAGCTGTCCAATTAATATCCAATGGCAAACTGTGGCCAGCATAAAGTTGAAATTCCAGTGGCACAACAGCATGCGCAACATGTTCAACTTGAGTGGGTTGCATGATTGCATATGGCATCTCCTCTGCTATACCTGTTTCTAATAACTGTGAAAATGGTTACTGTCTTTGCATCATGTTTTTTATACATGTAATATCTTCAGTGACAGTCTCGTATACTTTTTTAATATTGTATATAGGAATAAGTAAATTTTACTGTATCATTGTAAATTACCTTGGACTGAACGAGTGAAAATACTTTTAGGTGCTCACATTCTTGTTCATTTTACCAATCTATTTTTATGTATTGACAAAATTAGCAAGTTACTCAGGTTTTCCAGGCATATACTCTGTTAGGTTTTGTACCAGATGGCACAGTGAAACACAGATATAAAATTACACACATTTATTTTTGCCGCTACATGCTTGCACACACACAAAGAACTGGCCACAAATAGCAACACACCAAAGAACATAATGTTACCACTTAAAACTATGGTATTACTACCAACATGACAAACAGATATAACAGCTCCCCCATCTAAGCCAGGGACAACTTAAGATTAAGCCTCTCAGGTTTTTTAATGACCCTGGAACTACGGCACAGTATCGGGATACCCCGAACTACCAGCTGGGCATTTGGTGCTGACATAGTTTCATTGTTCTGGGTGCTTACAGGTGACTCACTTGTCATAGAGATGGGTGATTGTTTGGTTTCATGCATACCAGTTTCAGAATCAGAGTTGTAATTGGTTACATCATCAATTGTGTGTGCTGCATTACTTTCATGTGTAGTATTGTTATCACAAGAAATGGATGACAAAAGTTGTTCTATGTGTTTCCTATGAATTGTACCATTGAGATCTTTTTCTGTGTACATGACATTACCTTCTCTTTTCAAGATTACACCCTTTCCCATGCATCAGTATTGATGCCATTCGTCAAATGTATGAAGTCTCCCACACCGAAGTATAACACTTATCAGGTCTTAACTTCTGTCTGATCTTTGGTTGAATGTTCAATGATTTAGTTAAACTTAATCTGGTCCTTAGCAACCTCCCAAACATGAGCATGGACAGGCTTTGGCCTGTGGATGCATGATCAGCATTGCGATATGCAAGTAACCATGTATGTAATTTATCCAGGTTGGATGTATGATCGAACATACTGGCTTTCAGCGCATGATTAAAACTCTGGACATTGCGCTCAGCTTGGCCATTTGAATTGGGATGGTAAGGTGCAGTGGTTAGATGTTTGATTCCATTTTTCACACAAAATGATGCAAAGTCTTTACTAATTAATTGGGGCCCATTATCTGACACAATGACTTTAGGGAGACCAAACTGTGCAAACAAAGGGATTAATGCATCCACTAGGGCAGAAGTGTTTGTACAATTCATCCTGATCACTTCTGGCCATTTGCTGTGAGTGTCCACTACAATTAGATAATTGACTTCACACACTTCAACACAACAGATAAAACACTATCTTTCAGAGTTTCTTTGGATGTTTCAGTAAAATCTATGTGAAGCCTCCCCCATGGCTCCCTAGGCCACTCCCAAGGGTGGTAAGGGGCCTTGGATGGAGCCCTACTGACTCTAGAACATCCATCACAAACATATGTAATTTGCTCTATTTCTTTATTCAACCCAGGCCACCATACAAAGCTTCGAGCTAGAGATTTCATCTTGGTGGTTCCCAAGTGGCCAGAGTGTAATTCTTTCAAAATTTGTGGTCTTAGACTACTTGGGATTACAACCCTCCCCCCTCTAACAATACAGTTATGATCAATGGAGTAGTCAATGGAATGCCTGGAATACTGTTTCAGAATGTCAGGTACCTTATTTGGCCACTGATCATGTTTCACACATTTCAACACCACAGATAAAACACTATCTTTCAGAGTTTCTTTGGATGTTTCTTTAGCTGTCACAGGGGCAGTATTAAGCATGAGGAAATTTACAGGTATAGCACTATCATCCGGTTCCACCTGTGCAGGCAAAGGCAATCTTGACAGACAGTCAGCATTACAATTTTCATCTGTTTTCCTGTATTTAATGTCATAATCATATTGCAATAAAAATTCAGCCCACATCTGCCGTCTCCTATCACAAATAGAAGACAGTGAAGCCTTTGGACTGAAGTTGTAGATTAGTGGCTTATGATCTGTTATCACTGTGAAGTGACATCCTCTTAGGTACAGATCGTACTTTTTTACACTTCATATAATGGCTCTAGCCTCCTTGTCTAAGATGCAATAATTTTTCTCTGCCTTACTCCAGGTAGAACTAGCAAACATTAGGGGACTTTCAGTTCCATCAGGGAAGACATGAGAAAGACATGCTCCCATACCTGACTCAGCAGCATCACAAGATAAAACTAGTGGCCTTGATGGATCATAATGACACAAAACTTTGAGGGACAACAACAGACATTTTGCTTCTTTGAAAGCTTTTTCACATCTTTCATTCCACTCAAACTTGGGTTTGTTGGCACATGAAGACAGGGGACTTAAAATTCTAGACAAGTTAGGCAAAAATTTTCCATAATAATTCATCATGCCACAAAAGGACAAGATCTCAGTTTGGGTTGTTGGCTTTGGGGCTTTCTGTACTGCTTCTACCTTTTTACTACTAATGCTCAGTCCTGTTTTGTCAATTATATGGCCACAATATTCCACCTCATTTTGGAAAAAAAAACCTTACTTTTCTCAATATTCACAGTTAGTCCTGCATTTTTATATCCTTCAGTTGACACAACTAAGTGCTAAGTGGAACCAATGCTCTGCTGGGGAGGATCCTGTAATGATAGTATCATCAAGATAGCAATAGGTTTTCTTGAGGCCAACATGGATATTATCCATTTTTGCTTGCCATATGGCTGGGGCAGAAGCAATTCCAATAGCAAGTCTAGTAAACTTATAGAAGCCCCAAGAGGTCACAACAGTTTGCAGCTCCTGGGATGGCTCATCCATTGCTAGTTGTAAGTAAGCACTATTTAAGTCAAGCTTAGTGAATTTCTCTCCCCATCCTAGCTTAGCAAAACTCTCATCTATCTTTGGCAAGGGATATTGTGGGACAACCAGGTTGGGGTTAACTGTTACCTTAAAATCACCACAAATTCTTACCTTGGGAGTTTGACTTTTAGCCTGCTGGATGATAGGCACAATAGGTGTAGCCCATCTGTCCTTGGCTAATTCCTCATCTGACAATTTCACGAGGGTTTTTTCCTTAACCATATTCTGTATTTTATTTCTGCAAGAGGTTGGTGAGCTAAGGGAATGGACCTGGCACAAAGAGCAATGGGTTGTGCCCCTTCTTTTAGCACCAATGTGCCTTTGGCGCCTTTTAGTGTCCCAGGCTTTTTTGTGAAAACCTCTGGATAGGCCTTGACAAGTTTGTCTACTGAATCAATTTCTGGGTGGAAAACCTTAATTGCTTTACCTGATGTATTTTTACAATATTGTCCCAGTTGAGTGGAATAGATATAAGCCAATTTCTCCCCAGTGCTGTTGAACTGGCTGATGATTCAACAACGTATAGAGGCAATGAGGAACGAAATCCATCAACTTCAACAGCAACATTAATCAAATATACAGAACCCTCCACATGTGTGTTATCATATTGAACAATTTTTGTATTAACTTTACACAACTTATATTTGGGGAAGTGTTTGCACCATTCCTTATATGTCATACAAGTGGCATGTGCACCTGTATCCAACTCGAAAGGAATTTTTTCTCCCTCCACAACTAGGTCTACAACCCAGGCATCATTATCCACTTGTCTAATGACACCAATTTTATACAATGGAACATGCTTTTCCACAGTTGAGCACAAACTAACACTGCAAGCTTCCTTACACACATAGGCATTTTCTTCATTTGGATAACTTTTTTGTTACACATTTGATTCAGCACACACACCAACACTGCAAGTTTCCTTGCTAACACAGAAATTTTCTTCATTTAGTCCCACTTCACTTTTATAGTACACACTTGAATCAATACACAGTTTTCTAAGCATGATGTTTTTTAATACCACTTGCTCTGCTTCCTCCCCACTGTTTGTGTTTGATTCCTCTGGATCAGTGTCAGAATCCATTAACACAAGTTTGTACACTTCCCTGGATGCCTTCTTGCTCCCTGGTCTGTTGTCTTTCTGCTTCTCCCATTGGTTTCCTTTTGACCCAGACTTGTTGACTGGTTGCTGTTTCTCTTTTCTGCGACACATTTTTGGAATATGTCCTTGGAATTCCACAAATTTGACAAGTGGAACCTTTTAGTGAGCACTGCCGTTTCATGTGTCCTTGTTTGGCACAGCAGTAACAGTGCGAGTTTTCAGACTGAAGATTCACTTGGAAAACACTGCTTGAAGAAGCCCCATTATCTCCATGGCCAACCATTGCAGCATCCGTTGCACCAGTTTCCATAGGCATTGCAATTTCTTGACATTTATTGAAGGTGAGGTTGCGCTGACCAAACAGCTTTTTTTCGAATTGTTTCGCTGTGTAAACCACATACTAATCTGTCTCGTACTGCTTCCTGCAGATTCTCTTTAAATTCACAGTGCTGTGCTAATGATTTCCACTGCGAAATGTACTGTGGAACAGATTCTTCCAGCAACTGATATCTTGTGTGAAACTTATAGCGCTCCCGAATTACTGAAGGTGTAGGTCTTTCACCAGTTTCACCAATTCATCAAAAGTCATATCCTCTGGCTTCTGAGGGTATGCAAGGTCTGTTATGAGAGCTGCATATTCAAATACAACAAGACTTAATAGATAGTTCAGTTGCAGGCTTTCTGGAATTTTGTGCACAATAAACTTATTTTTCATTATGCTGATATAAACACTCCACTGTACTTGTACTGTTTTGCGAACTTGGGCATTGCAATGGCACCAGGATTATCCACAGACATGTGAATCTTCTTTTTTACTTCCCTTTCCTCGTGTTCACCGTCTGAGTTGGACATGTTGCAGTCAACAGTTACTTCAGATAATTGTTAAAGTTTCTTCACACACTAATTCGTCGAAAATTTACACACACAGTGGTGCACGCAGAGTTCTTTTTTACTTTCACGTCGCCAGTTGTGAGGTTTTGTTCCGGATGGCACAGTGAAACACAGATATAAAATTACACACATTTATTTTTGCCGCTACATGCTTACATACACACAAAGAACTGACCACAGATAGCAACACACCAAAGAACATAATGTTACCACTTAAAACTATGGTATTACTACCAACATGACAAACAGATATAACATACTCAAGATTACTTTTAATGTTGTCAAATCCCACTGAAACATCCTGCATGAACCACAATAATACATGTGGCAATAGAGTCATTCTCAGTCAAGTTCCAAATTAACTTTTGAACTCTAAAGTAAGTGGCAGTGTATCCTTTTACATTAAATATAATTGTGCTTGTTTCAGAGGTACTTCAAGCTATTAACAGGGGAAAATATGACAAATCATTAAAATATGACATTGAGAATAATAATAAACCATGTAACTGCTTGCCAGATTGCTCAAGTCGCATTTATTCCGTTGAGACCACAACCAATGCAATCTCAACAAACAATCTGCTTTCTTCAAATTTACTTCTGTAAGTTATTTCAGAGAATTAAAGCCCAATTTATACTATTTTGATGTTCTAAACATTTAATTTATCACATTCTTTAATATACCACGAGTCACTTTGTAGTGTTATGTGTTCTCCTTTGCAGTGGAAATCTGAATCCTGAAAGGCACAATATTGTCCATATATTCTTTATAGACCTTACAATTAATAAGTATCGGACTGATATTTTCCTTGAATGGCAAGCTTTTGTGGGTAAGTTAGCAAGTCTTTCACTTAATTAAATAAGAAGCATAATATATTACTGGTTGGCATGAGTAACATAATAAATACTAGGTAATGACAATAAAAATAAAAGAAATTGAAATAAGGATCGGTTCTGAAAAAGAAAGACTGTACTACTCACCACAAAGAAAGACAATGACTTGGAACAGGCATATAAAGAAGACAATCACACATAGAACACTTAAGATATCAGCCATTGGCCTTCTCCAGACAAACCAGCATTCACAAAACCACAAATTCACACTCACAGTCACACAACCATCATCTCCAGCTGCAGAACTTTTAAAAATGTCTGTAATTGTATTCATTCACCCTCTTGTAAATGGATTGTCTGGTAAATAAAGGATTGTTAAATGCATTCCTGAATTTCTGATACCTTGCACTCCTGGATTCATCACTGCAGAACTTCGTCACACAAAATATCAGCAAGCGTGTAACGGGAAATTACCATAAGGAAAAAAAGAAGAAAAAAAGCCTCTGAGTTGTACCCATACATATGATTACGTAATTATCTGAACTCCATGTAATAATTATTTAACATCACTTGAGCAGACCAGATGCAAAAGCTACTACATCCATTTTTGTCTATTTTTAGTTGACCAAACCAGTGACACATCATGAGTCCATTTCTTTTTAATGCAAGCTACTATTGCTACTCCCACTAATACTGGTGCTGCTGCTATTAATAATAATAATAATGATAATAATAATAATGTATTAAGTATTTATCACTTAGTTTTTGCTGCACAATTATTTTTATTGTAGTATTATTTAATGACAATGAGTCTCGTTTCAGCATTCTCAAGTCTTGTTGTCACAGTATAATGTCTTTGACTGATAGCAGATAAGAGTTGACAATGGGAAAATGCCAAACCAAGACTAGTTATTATTAAATAACATCTAAATAAATATAATTATGCAGCAAAAATTGTTGTTGTTGTGGTCTTCAGCCCGGAGACTGGTTTGATGCAGCTTCCACCATACTCTATCCTGAGCAAGCCTCTTCATCTCCTCATAAGAACGGCAACATACATCCATTTGAATTTCCTTCCTATATTCATCTCTTGGTCTCCCTCTGCGATTTTTACCCCACACACTTCCCTCCAATGCCAAATCCACAATTTCTTGATGTCTAAGAATGTGTCCTGCCAATTGATTCCTTCCTTTAGTCAAGGTATGCCAGAAATTCCTTTTCTTCCCAATTCTGTTCAGTACCTCCTCATTAGTTACGCGATCCATCCACCCTATCTTCAGCATTCTTCTGTAACACCACATTTCAAAAGCCTCTATCCTTTTCCTATCTGCACTGTTTATTGTCCATATTTCACTCCCATACAAGGCAACACTCCACAAAAATGCCTCCAGAAAGGACTTCCTTATGCTTAAATTAATATTTGATGTTAACAAATTTCTCTTTTTCAAAAATGCTTTTCTTCTCATTGCCATTCTGCATTTTATATCCTCTGTACTGCGACCATCATATGTTATTTTACTGCCCAAGTAACAAAACTCATTTACCACCTTTATTGATTTGTTACGTAATCTAATTCCTTCAGCATCACCTGATTTTCTAAGACTGCATTCCATTACCCTTGTTTTGCTCTTGTTAATGTTCATCTTATATGTTCCTTTCAACACACTGTCCATTCCATTCAATTGCTCCTCCAAGTCCTTTGCTGTCTCCGACGAATTACAATGTTATCAGCAAAATTCAAGGTTTTTATTTCTTCACCCTGAACTTTAATTCCTTCTCCAAATTTCTCCTTGCTTTCCTTTATAGCTTGCTCAGTGTACAAATTGAATAACATGGCAAAGGCTACAACCCTGTCTTACACCCTTCCCAACCTCTGCATCCCTTTCATGCCCTTCAGCTCTAACTGCTGTCTGGTTTTTATACACCCTTCCAGTCCCTATATTTTACTACTCCTGATTTCAAGATCTGAAAGAGTGTATTCCAATCAACATTTATCAAAAACTTTCTCCAAATCTACAAAAGCTAGAAATGTAGGTTTGCCTTTCCTTAATCTATCTTCTAAGATAAGCCGTAAAGTGAGGATTGCCTCCCAAGTTCCTACATTTCTCCTGAATCCAAACTGGTCTTCCTCAAGGTTGGTTCTACCAGCTTTTCCATCCTTCTGTAAATGATTTCCTGTTAAAATTTTGCAACCATGAATTATTAAACTGATTGTTCTGTAATTTTCACACCTGTCTGCGCCTGCTTTCTTTGGAATGGGGATTATTGCACTTTTCTTAAAGTCTGAAGGTATTTTCTCATATATCTTACACACCAGGTGAAATAGTTTAGTCATGGCTGGCTCTCCCAGAGACTTCAGTAGTTCTGAGGAAATGTCATCCACTCCAGGGGCCTTGTTTCAACTTAGGTCTTTCAGTGCTCTGTCAAATTCATATCTCAGTATTGTATCTCCTACTTCATCCTCATCTACTTATTCTCCCCTTCCTACAATATTGCCTCTAAGTTCATTTCCTTTGTAGAGTCCCTCTATATACTCTTTCCACCTTTCAGCTTTCCCTTCTTTGCCACAAACAAGTTTTCCATCTGAGTTGTTTATATTCATACAGCTGCTTTTCTTGTCTCCAAATGTTTCTTTTATTTTCCTGTAGGCAGTATCTTTTTTCCATATTTGTACAGCCTTGCATTTGCCTTCTAGCCATTCCTGCTTAGATATTTCTTAGTCGCGTGTACTCCATTTTGCCTGTTTCATTTCCTGCATTTTTATGTTTTCTCCTTTCATCAATTAAATTTACTATTTCCTGTGATATCCAAGAATTTTTGCTAGGTCTTGCCTTTCTATCTATTTTGTTCTCTGCTGCCTTCACTATTCATTTCTCAATGCTACCTATTCTTCTTCTACCTATTTATTTCCCCCCATTTCTGTCAATTGTTGCCTAAAGCTCCCTTTGAAGTTCTCAAGAAGGTTCCTTCAATTTATCCAGGTCTCATCTCCTTATTTTCCTACCTTTTTGCAGCTTTTTCAATTTCAGCCTATAGTTCATGACCAACAGGTTATGGTCAGAGTCTATATCTGCCGCTGGGTATGTTTTACAGTTTAAAACCTGGTTCCAAAATCCATGTCTTACCATTATAAAATCTATCTGGCACTTCCTGGTGTCTCCTGGTCTCTTCCATGTATACAACCTTCTTTCGTGATTCTTAAACCAGGTGTTTACTATGATTAAATTATATTCTATGCACAATTCTACCAGGCATCTCCCTTTTCATTCATTTTGCCCAGTCCATATTGTCACGTTGAAATGGAAGCAGGCTTGACTTCGGAGGCAACTAAACACAGCACTTATACTGAAAGCACATTTATTACGAACTTAAGATACACACAGCACTGACTGCCTCTTGGGCAGAGTGCTCTGCTATTTATACACAGACAGAATGTACCAGAAATTAGAAGAATAGTTAACATAAGAAACAAGTAGAATTTACAAGTGAACAAAAGAAAGATATAGAACTTTCTGGAATTGTTAATTACAAAGAAATAAATTTCTGCCAGTGGTCGTGATTGAACTGACGACCTTCATCACCGCAGTCTGTGATGCTATCCCCTGCACCACGCCGGCAGTTGGTTTACATGGTGTCTCGCGGCATTGCTCCCTCTCCTGGAAAAACAGCGACCCGCTGTTATGTTCCCTGTGGAGCCAGCTGCAATGTCCTGGATTTCGACCTTGTCATGGGTCCTCTGTGTGGCAGTTCTAGAGAATCCTTTCCTTCTCCACCATTATCAACGACAAACATTCCTGCCATGTCTTCATCAGTAACATTACTGTTCTTAGAGTCCTTGAACAACAACATGCCATATGTTTGTAATAATAAATTTACACCTTCTACTGGAAAATGTTGAGCATAACTGCTGAAATGATTAGTTATTTCCTAATTTAAGGAAGAGCAGTTTATCACAATATGACAATCTTGTTTCCAGTTGTCTTATAAACTTATAACACTGTCCAACACTTTGAAATACACCTGTGTGTATTTTGATTAGGGTTGTGTCTGAGTGGTTCAGCCGAATACATTATTTGCCAAATCTAGCACACTGGCTTCGGATTCGAAATTCGATGCAAAATGGCCAAATACTACCGAATCCAAAGTGTTATATGGAAACCTTTAGTTACGAATGTTGTACTTTACTTTGCATAACAGTGCACGTACGTCTGCGTTATTTATTTATTTTCATAGTTATGCTGAAAGATGTGACATAAAACAAAATGATCTCACTCTGAATTTATTCAAGTGAAACCACTACGAAATTTACACAGTTGCATGGCTATTGTGAAAACAATGTAGCGTATTTACCAGAATCTAAGCCATACTTTTTTCCTTTTTTTTTTTTTTTTTTTTTTTGGTCCAAATACCACCTTTGATTTAAATCGAGTACAATATAAACGAAGTTCTGAAAAATGGCACTAGAAGCCGCATACAAGTAACTTTTCCCATCTAATATAAGCAGTGCTACACAGGATTGCTTTGCAGCATCAAATATAAAATTTAGCAGCCTTTGAAATATTAGTAGCAACATAAATAAATTTCTTTACATCAATCTTTCTTAGGATTCCTCCATGAGTTGCCTCATTCTGATTTCACGTTCTGTTCCCTCGATTTTTGTGTAGAACTCAGGTATGTGAACTGTTATGAATCAGTAGGATTTCAAGAAGAAAGTTATTTATTAAGTTGGAAAATAGGTTGTAATTGTGCGCCATCCAGGCAGGATGATGTCAATTTAGCAACCACTTGATGTCTGTTTCAAAAAATCGTTTTCAAAAAATGACAGACAACTGACACTAGTGGGTCATGTAAACTGTTAAAGTACGCCATTGGAATGATGATGCAAGGAAGTGGGAGATTGTGTAGCAGGCATTTAAAAATGTTTTATATCATATGCACTACATTGTACGAGGGATGTTGCTCTGTACTACGAAGGAACTGAGTAACAAGGAATCAAGTGATAGTGATTCAGATTTATCGTACCCGTATCTAATTCTTCGAACTAGAGTCTGGACTGTCAATTATTTCATTTGAAACCTCAATTAGCCCAAGAGGGTTTTTTTGAATGGCAGATATTATTGTGGCATTACAGTTCCATCTTGTTTGGAATGGCATTTTTGGTCATAGCAAGTGGCACATCACTCGGTAAATATTGTCAGCACGCCTGGCCGATTCCTGTTCTGAGTACTGCCACCAAACACACACCACTTTCTGGCTGCAGACCCACTTGCGAGCCACACTGCCTCACTCCTCACTGATACAGTGCTCTTACGGGCAGAAAAGATAGCCGCTGGTAGACAAGCATAAAGCGCAATTGTATGTGCTGCCGACGGGAGAAATCAAAACTAAATCAATAGGATAGGGCTGCACGATATGTCACCGGCACAGCTCAGCATGCCCGTCTGTAGCCCAGCGATTGTACTTATTGTGAGTTGTTATCTATCCTCTATAACTGAAAAGTAAGTATATAAATATATGATGCCACTTGGAAAAATTAACAATGAGAAAGTTTTATAAAATATGGGTGCAGCATTTATTTAATAATGACAAAAAGCAGATGGAAAAACATCCGTTATGATTGATTTTGCCATTATACTATGGATTTTATGTAGCTCAGCACAACAGAAATGAGACACTGAGTTTAACGTAGTAGATTTGTTTTAAAAACATGAAGCTGATGTAATTAGGCAGACATGTTATGGTTGGTGCTTACTGGGAAGTAGAATGAATTCTTTGTATTGATTTCCTTTCAGAGGTAAAAATAATAAAAATCTCCCTAAATTGACTGATGGTTTTGATGGAGTCAACAGAAAACAGATTCATTTACATTAAAATTTATAAACAATACAAAGGAAGTCCTCACTGATAGTTTGTGTTTTGAAAAGAAATTAATTTGGCAAATGGTATACGAATAAATCTTAGCAAAGGCTAGAATGGAAATTACTGGCTGGAGAAAGCCATAAAATAAGGGAGGGAATAGCAACAACTCACCTGAAGGTGATCAATATTGTAAAGTGTTGTGCTCTATTAATGACCCCGCAATTTTCAATGTGACGTTATATGATGGAGGTGCCAGGTATATGGCAAAATATCTACATCATCATAGCTCCGATTAGGCAGCATAAGAGACAGAAAAGAATTGGAATACAAAGGGTATACTCACTACTTCCTTCCGAAGGTCCTTGTCATGAAAATACTCATGGATACAAAAACAGCGGTAAGCCAGCTGCACATCAGACACCCATCGGTGTTCTCAGGAGAAGCTGGTCAGGACCCAAACAAATGTCTGAGAGGATTTGATTGAGTCATGGTCTCACACAATGTGCATGGTGAACTTATATTTCTACCTGGATGGGACAGTCCAGCAGTGGTTTGAAAACAAAAAGGACAAGATCGATACCTGTGACAAATTCCACACAGAACTTATGACAATGTTTGGAGACCATCAGCAACAATTCCGTTTATCAGAAGAGCAATTTAAGAACAAGGCCAAACAATATGGTGAGTCAATGCAGTCATATGTACAGAATGTTTTGGCCCTACGTCACTAGTGAACCCATATATGACTGAGGCCGATAAAATTTCATACCTGATGAAGGGCATTACAAAAAACATGTATCAACTTTTTCTGTTAAAAGATGTTTCAGTGACACAAGAGTTTATCCAATGGTGTCAGAAAATTGAAGAGATGCAACAGAGGAGTGTTGGACGAAATAAGTATGACAGACTCCAAAATGTAGACCCTATGGCCATTCTGGTAGACCAGTACAACTTTGCTTCTCTCATACAACTATTTGTGAGAGAAGAATTACAACGGTTTATGGCAGCCAGGACTGTTGGAATGAGCAAACATCACATTATGGACATGGATGTCATTCCTGTACATAATGTGGGGGCCAAAGCTGCTGAGGAAGAGGTATTCCAAACATTAGCACCTGTCTGCCCTGCCAGTTGCACCTGATGTGAAGAATAGCCTTGCCCTATTATGAATTACACTACAGCCACCAATCGGCAGCCTAGGAACTAACTGATGTGGCCAAAACCAACTCCTGGAAATTATGACACCTCACAGGAGGACAGAAGACAACAAGCCATTATGTTTTCACTGTGGGCTTCCTGCACATGTACGATACTGTAGGGAGAGGAGATGAGTATTTGATAATTATTATGCTGGAAGATGCCAACCATCAGAGCAATCCTTTCAATGGTAGTCAACTGCAGGTGATTACTATCGACCTATGGAGCACAGTCCATCATCGTATCCTGGATGTGGTCATTCTACAACATGCCGCTGCTGTTCACTACTGCCTTACAGAGATACCAGCCACTCACCTAGCCACCGTGTTGAAGAAAACTACATGAGGCAACCACCTATGGAGTTGAGGCCGCTGCAAATGAAAATCGTCCATTGTGACAGTTGTTAAGATGTTGGGAAGTCTCATTAACGTAATTATAAATGGCCAACCTGTCTGGGCACTAGTCAATTCAGGTGCTTGTGTTAGCAGTAACACTGTTGTAATTGTAAAGTGTTGTGCTCTATTAATGGCACAGCCTTTGAATTCTAACCCACTTGCAATTTTCAGTGTGACCGTATATAGAGCACAGCAACATATAACAGTGAACAGCATTCATACTAGCTTTCAAGTCTTTTGGCAATAGCACACACGTTCACATTCACACAATGTATGCATGTGTTTGCCAGAAAAAGAACTAAATGTTCGACAGCTTTTGTGGCCACTGCCAAACTGTGGCCAAAAGCAAAGTAGATCACCCTGTGACATGACACTCAGCTGAGTATATGCTTTATTTCAATGGCTGCCTCACAAACTTGGCATCTGAATCCTCCCACACACCACTAGCTTTTCTGAACTACAGAGATGGGAATACATTTTCTGTCTTGAAACTATACAGGCCCCAACCTATGGTAATCCATTTCCCCCACACAACAGTCACTGCCCCCTCTCCCTTTATCCTCCACCCATCATTTCTTGTGCATATTGTGTATGTGTGTGTTTTTCCTCTCCGCCTCCCTCACTACGTTCGTAAGCTGCATTTCTTTACATTCGTTTAGTAACTACATGTTCTGTAAGGCTGCACTGTATTCATTCCGACCACTGCCTTGCACCTGTCATGTTCCCTTTCTTCTCCCCTACAATCCTATCACCACAGAGCATTATTCAGAACACAGCAGCTGAAGATAACAGTTGTGTATCTGTGGAGTGTGTATGTGTGATTGTATGAATGACAGCATGTCTCTTTTCTGAGGAAGGCTTATGACTGAAAACTAAGTTGCATGTGAAAGAGTATTTCTTTTATGTGCCTGTTGGAGTAAGCTTCAAACTATCCTTTTTTGTTGAAAGTAGGCCTAGAGTATGAGTTTTCGTATTTTTTTGAACATACATTAGGCTATGTTAAAAGTATGTAAAATGCACTGAATATAGTATAATATTCAATTTTGGACCGAAAACAAGAAATGTAAACTGTTTGTTTTGTCTTACAAATGACATGCTGTATTAAAATATGACAACAACCATTCATAAGTACTATATTCAGTGCTTTTAATGTATGTTTAACACAACTTAATGTAATGTATGTACAAAAAATCTGAAAAATCATACTCTATGCCTAATTTTGTCAAAACTGAAACAAATAATTTTGCTTGCCAGTCCAATGAACTGCACAGTAAAACATACATTTAGATGTATTTCAAAATGACATCCATGCAGTACTACTATAATGTTCACAAATGCAATAAAGAAATAAAGAAGCATGAATGTGCCGAAACATGTATGTCTTGCATACATTGGAATATTCTCACCATTTATTTAAGCATGGAAGAAAGAAGAGCATCAACATAAAAAAGATTACTGATCAGGGAAAAGCAAATAAAACTGCAAAGAAATGGAAGCAGAAAGCTAAATGCCCGAAAAAGCTGCCAAAAAATGAGAGTTTGTCAATAAATAAGAAAAGACTGTTGCAAAACAGAGAGAGGATATTAGGAATGCAAATTGATTGCCAAATAATGAAATTAGATTTCAGACAAATTAAAATAGATAACTAGAGAAGAAATGACTTATTACTCTGAGAACAAAGTACACCAAATGAAGAAAAGGGTCACATGGCTAAATAAGGAGAAAGGTCTCTAAACATGTAACATATGTTGCTGAAGATGTAATAAAATTATCAAATACAGAGAAAAAAAAAATTGCAGATACCACACAAACCAAACCAAACATGGTGTGAAAATTGGCAATTAACACTAAATAATGAAAAGTGTGAAGTAATACACATGACCACTAAAAGAAATCTGCTGAACTTCAATTACATGATACATCAGTCAAACCTTAAGGTCGTAAATTCTACCAAATACCTAAGAGTTACAATTATGAACAACTTAGACTGGAGAGAACGTATAGAAAATATTGTTGGGGATAGGAAACCAAAGGTTATGTTTCACTGGCAGAATGCTTCGAAGATGCAACCGCTCCACCAAACAGATTGCCTACATCGTACTTGTGCATCCTCTCCTGGAGTACTGTTGCCCAGTGCGGGACCCTCACCAAGTGGAACTGATGGAGGATATTGAGTAGGTTCAAAGAAGGGCATCTCATTTTGTTCTATCATGTTATAGGGGGTAAAGCATCAGGGAAATGTTGCACGATTTGAGGTGGAAATCATTAAAAGAATGACGTTATTCCTTGCAGTGAAATCTATTTGCAAAATTTCTATCACCGACTTTTACTTCTGAGTGTGAAAATATTTTGCTAGCACCCACCTACATAGGCAGACATGATCATCCAAATAAAATAAGAGAAATCAGATCGAAATGGAATGATTTAGGTGTTCTTTCTTCCCACACGCTATTAGAGAATGGAATGGTAGAGAAAGGCTATGAAAGTGTTCAATGAATCCTCTGCCAGGCACCTAAATATGATTTGCAGAGTATCTATGCAGATGTAGATGAACTTGATAAAGCTAAAAATATGATACAAACTTGTTAACTAAAGTGTACAAATACTCTCTAGGGGCTATGTAAAAACGTTTTTGAGTAATTTGCAATCAGTCATTCAGTCTTTTTTTAATGATTGATTATATAAAGACAGCTGAAAACATGTCAGACCGGACCCTGAACCACAATTTTATTATTATTTATTTAAATTAGCATATTGCCAATACAAATTGTACTCATTAAATTACAGATCCAGTCACACCTGAACATTTTTTCAATCTATTCTATCACACCTTTAGCGATTTCATTACCATTGATGTATTCATTTAACTTACCTTGTATTTTAAAGTGTGCATACATTAAACAAGAAAGAACAACTACTGATCTCATTTTCTGCACTGTATTATTATTACTATTATTATTATTATTAAATCATTTCTTTTGTTAACAGCTACTGTGGGTGGAATACTTGGCCTAACAGTGGGATTTAGCCTGATTAATGGATTTGAGATAATTTACTTCTTCACAGTGCGTATTTTCTTTCATTTAGCTTCAAATCACAAATCTAAGAAGGTGCCAAAAGCAGCTAAAAAGTGCCTTACATATAAACGTCATAAATAGTAGACATCCACATAAACTACATAACTGTCTTGAGTGCTATCTGTTACTAATGTAATTATGAGAAATATGTTATTTTTAAGTACAATTGTTAACATCCAGCAAGCATATTAAATAAACATTTTCATAATTATATCTTTGCATTGATGTTAATTTTTAGATGATGACATAGACATACAGATGTTATAAGAAGTGCATTTTTATCTTATTTTGAGGCAAGGTACTGCAGTGGATATTGTAGCACTTTGCTGTACCTGTATTTCATCATTCTAGGGTTGGGTTGGGTTTTTTGGTTGGGATAGTTGGACTAAACTGCTAAGGTTATCAGTCCCCCAGTGAGGAAGGGAGAAGATAGGAAAGGAAGGGAGGGGGAAAGGAAATGCAGTCCAAGAAGAAAGGAAGACTGCATTAGCTTGGGACCCCATGCTTGCCACACACATACTCATGAGAGAACCGTGAGCCTCTTGAGGGGGGGGGGGGGGAGGGTGTCATCATTCTACACTCTGCCTTATTATACCAAGAAGTGAGAATACCTGGCATATTCTGCAACTGCATAA